>VWYH01009117.1:1276262-1375657 GCA_013399365.1 Pampusana beccarii
AGATACTCTACTTCCTTCATCATCTTTGTTGCCCTGCGCTGGATTCTCTCCAGCAGTTCCCTGTCCTTCTGGAACTGAGGGGCCCAGAACTGGGCACAATATTCCAGATGTGTTCTCACCAGGGTGGGGTAGAGGGGAAGGAGAACCTCTCTCGACCGACTAACCACCTCCCTTCTAATACACCCCAGGATGCCGTTGGCCTTCCTGGCCACAAGGGCACAGTGCTGGCTCATGGTCATCCTGCTGTCCACCAGGACCCCCAGGTCCCGTGCAATAAGCACATAGAAATCATACACAAAATATACTCATTATGTGCATGTTTTTTCCTCAAGTTTTATGCTCAAGAACACAACCTGGCTGCTGTGTCAATCTTTTCTAAAGACACTGGAAACCACTTGCTTGCTACAGACAACTGTGATAGCATGTTGTCTGCTAAACAAAAGGAAAGCAGTACTGGTTTGTACTCAATGAACACATATAGATTTAGACTGCAATGCCCAGACCACAGGCCAAATTGTCTTCTCATTTACATGCGTACAGCCTCAGTGACACTGGGCCACTGAGTGACTCACTCTGGCAATTGTCAAAGAGTATATCTGTCCATTATTTAAATTAGAAATAAGCAAACCTCAGTAGGTTACAAGTAGCCTTGTATTTCATACATTGCAAGCTAAAATTCTGGGTCATAATAATTAACCTGAAACAGAAAAATGGTTGGTTGTGAAAATACCTCTGTTTTTAAAAATGTTACCAGGTGTTTGTCTACCACTGAGAAGTTGCATGGGTTGCCTAATAGAATTCAAAGCATTATTTCACAACCTGGCCCTAAATACCAATAAAAGAGTTCCTCTTCAAGTCTGATTCTCAACATTATATGAAAAGACATTGTGAACAATTGCTGGCTGGGATGCATATGAGCTACAATAGCATGAGTATTAGCATATACACAAGCCATCCATTTCATGCTTTTGAGGACTATCCATCCCAGTCACTTTCAGATAATGTAGATCTTCCATAAAAATGTTCAATTTTTTTGTTTTTCTAAACTGCTAACCTCATAAGTGGCAAAACATTTACATTTTAAAGAGAAAGCTCTACTAGGTGAAGGTTCTCTTTGAATATTTGCATGCACTTTAATGAGTCTGTTCTAAGGTTTTTTTCAGTTGTTATAAAAAAGCGTTGTGTACTAAAATAGTTTGAAGCTTTGGCAAGTTACAAGGCCCATCAATTTTTAAGATCTCTCTTGGGGCTGGAGGTGCTGCATCCTTTAGAGTAGTTAGTCAATGTAACAATTTTTTCTTTTTCTTTTTTTTAATGCTCTCACGCTTAAAAATAGTGATGTTTTTAATTTAGAGGAGCTGAACATACTATTATCTGTTCCATAGCTTAGGAAAGCACTCTTTAATATTTGCATGTCACACTGTGTGTCTGTCTCGTTATTCCAGTGGAACACAAATGACCAAACAAGTGCCAACCATTGTAAATGCTACACTCTATAAAACAGCACAGTGACTGCAACCACATTGAAAAGCCTTTCTGAGCTGAAGAACGGCAGTGAGAATGTGCTCTGTTATGACAGTATTGGATGCATTTTGATCTCACTTGAGAGAAACATATTTTACAATGGACTGTTAGAAAGCTTGTAAAAAAGGCAAAGCACCCACCTAGTGAAGCAAATGACAACACTCCCATTGATTTCATTAAAATTGAAGTGGACCCTCTTTACTCATTATCAACTGATAATAAATGCTCTTGCTTGTGTCAAATACTACTGCAAACCACAAGTACTTTCAGTGAGGCCTCTATAGGACTGTTTATGTTGTGTAATGATCTACTCCACATGAGTAAAGGCATCACAACCATCTTGATAATTTGATCAAAGGCTGTGTAAATGTAAGAACATTTACAGAAGTTCTGGAACAGAGAATTTTTCATATTATTTTGATCCTGGTGGCTTAAATTTAGGATGTCTCCTTCTTAGAACTTTGCAAACACTAATTACTGAAGTGCCTTTTCATCCTCTCTCAAAGAAGTAGACAAGAAGTCTTTGTTTCATAGCATGGAAGTGAAAACAGAGCAAAAGAGGGCCATAACTTTTTACTTACATAAGGTGATGAAAAAAATGCCGTTCTTAACAATTTAGACAAAAAGCAAACTGAACCGTTGTGAACTTGATGTTTCCTTTGTAATCTGTGTGAGCTGCAGAAAATAAGCACCTACAGGTGCATCAACTTGAAATATACAGACATATTACTGCAGCAGAGCTGACTATGGTAAGGCACTAACCTTGTGCCCATTCTCCTTCTGGCACCAGAGGTTTCATGGACTGATCGTTGAAGATCTCACGACAATGGTGTTAATCCAGAAATTCTGAGACCAGTAGCTGTGAAGAATTGGGAATTTTTCCTAAAACAAAGGCTAATGGTTATTCTGAATTCCAGAGAGAAGTCCTGAAAATCATGTGTGAAGCATAAATTCTTGAGATTTTCAGAAAGAACCTACGGTACACTATCAACAATCCTTTTGCTTTGCACTCTACAGTTCCTGGGCAAGTCTATGTTTTTAGGTCTACTTTGACATGGCAAGATCATGTTATTTTCTTCTGTACAAGACCACACAGTAGTCAAAACAGACTTTAAATGAGCCCGATAGCTTTATACTGGAAACTGCAAATTGTATAAATTGCCTCGCAAGCAGGGAGACCACTGTTTTAATAAACCATGTGGTATCAAAGGAGGCGAATATCTTAGTGATTGTTGTAATGGACAACACTTTAAAGGGATAATCTTTCCTAATTCACCTCATGATTACATTAGGGATGAGTATTTGATTCAAGGTTTTGCCTGCAACTTCTGAGAGTTGTGGAGCTAGATGTTTCTTACATCTACCTGTGCCACATCATCCACAACTCCTAGGTGCCAACTGATAACTCAGTGTTTTTTGCATGCTCTCCTTAAGTACTGTGATACAAAGGGGCAAGAAGTTCTTATCAGCCTGAGTTTGATATCCACTAAAAGTCTACTTCCTATCTACTTCTAGGATTCTATAGCTTTTGTTTTCTCCATTTATGGATAAGAATATTCATGGGTTATTTTTTTTTGTTTGTTTGTTTTGTGTTTTTTTTTTTTTTTTTTCTTTTTTTTTTTTTTTTTTTTTTTTTTTTTTTTTTTTTTTTTTTTTTTTTTTTTTTTTTTTAATCAGACTCAAACAGCACACTGAAAATCTGATATGTAAAAATTGGAGGCTACTCCGAAAAAAATTTAACATGTAACCAAGTCACATGGCACAGTTCTGGACCAGAGGATAGGTTAGTACACAATATGTTGTATTATCTTTGCATGTGATGTTTGATAAGATATTAAGCAATACTCAGAAAATTTGAAAGGTGGAATGATATGTGTGTGTGCATGTATGTGTGTGTGTGTTTGTGTGTGTCTATGTATGCATTCTTTCTATCTATAGATCTCTCACTATGCCACTAAAGAGGTCTCAAGTGTTTGGCTTGCTTATTTCCTTCTTTTTTCTTTGTGACTATTATGTCTAAACCCCTGTATCCACTATTATATTTTCTGTCTGAAAGCAATTCGTCTTTTTTTTTTTTTAAATAGGCAGTATTTTCAACACTGATTCTTTCATCAGTGTCGCTTTCCATGCACAGGTTTCTAAAACAGTTGTTCCTGGAAAACAGTCAGAGCTATAATTAACATACAAGAAATGCCCCAGGATACTTTCTTATTTTTCTGCACTGCAGACAATGTATTTGTTTTCTGAGAAACGTTAATATATCTGGATCAGACTAGAAAGTGAGAATAATAGGACAGACTGCAGAGATTAATTTGGGCAAGAGAAATTTGGATACAAGATAAAACTAAACCAAAAAGGGAAAAGGATTTTTATAATTTTCTTTTTTGAGTATTCTGGAAAAAAAATGTACACTTTCATTTTATTATTTGGTAAACCACTCTGTGTCATTTACTGAGAAAACATGCTGGTAGGTGCTGTCAGATATTTCTCACATTATGTAAAATTCCCAATTATATCTTTAAAATTACTATTTACAGACAGAAATAAAGAGAAATGGTAAAATATTGCAACATAGTTTTCTGGAAAAATCCAGTGATGTTTGAACTTACCCATGAACGACTAAAACAGACCAGAGACAGCATTTTCACAATCCAGTGACAAATCTCTGGTACTAAAGTACCAGAGTTAAACAAGCAATCATATTTTTATGTAGTTAAAACAAACCTCAGACAATTCGTATCTTCTTATAGGTACTGGAACTTGAAAATTAATTCTTAGCAAACCCACAGCCTCTAAAAACCTCTTTGCTTGATATCATAGCAGGAAGAAACAAAGATTCTGTAAGTAAGAATTCTTACATAAATTTTTCCTCTTACCTGCACACCCTCCTGCTCACATGGGATTGCAGAATGACAGTAAATACATGTGTATGTATCTATATAGCTGTAGCTATATCTATATATACACGTTACATAGACACTTTCCACCCTTTGCGGCCTCCCCTTTTTTTACAATGACAGTTGTCAAATGCTGTAGCAGGTTACCTGAAGAGATTGTGCAGTCTCCATCTGTGGAGATATTTAAAATCTGACTGGACATGGTCCTGGAAACTCTGACCTAGCTGACCCTGCTTGAGTAGGGGACTTGACTGATGGTTTCCAGAGGTCTCTTTAACCTAAACTATTCTGTGATTGTCTGTGATACATGTTTAAAGGTGTAGCTTGTATGAATCAGCTTGCCAAATTACTAAATCTTGATCTCATAATGTCTCCTCATAAACCAGTTTTCTTTGTGCCATACACCTAATCATTCTCGTTGTTTGTTTCTGGACACTCTCTATTTCTTCATCCATTTTAGGACTGAATCTGAAGAGAGTGTTCCATTGATTTCCAATGTGATACTTGTGTGCTTTATCTCCTGTTCATTATCCATCTTACCAAGTTTACTTTCTTTAATTGCTGCTGTGGAGTGCAGAGTTCTCTTCAGCTTGAGCTGTCTGCAATGATAATTACTATTTATTCTTTCTGTGAATCTTACATGTAGCTACCTTAAAGCAATTTCTATGGAAAGATGTCTTAAGCAGCAGCTTTGCCAATTTGTAGGTTTCAAACTAGAACAAAAATGAATTGAAGTGATTCACAATCATGTTGGTAGTACATGTCCAGAGCATGTCAGGGTCTTTTGTTTTAAACAAAATTTTTGCTTTTTTTTTTTTGTTGCCATCTCCAACAAAAATCAGGACTTAGCTTAGAAACATATGGTTAAAGTATGCCTTCTTTCATATCATACTTCATCCTGATGTTCTTGTTCTCAAACAGGCAGAAATTCATGGATATCAGTTAATTTCAGAAAGTCTAGAACTATCTGATTAGATTGTCTAGTATACTTATGAGGCAAGGACAGGAGAGATTCCAGTTAATAAAAACCTTGATAACTGAAAAATGCATCTAGATACATCAAAGGTGACATTCTTGACAGCACTGAAAGTAGCAACAAAAGTTCCACATGCTAATTGAGAGCAACATGACCCTACAATTGGAAAATGTATTTGCAGTGAAATTATACAGGAGGTTATTAGAGTATAACGTTCAGGTTTGAGCTTTTCCACTCCTTCTCCATTTCTTTAAGGGTTGTTTTGTGAATGCAACAGAGGCCTCTCCCTTCTTTGCTAAAATCACTACCTATGGCCTGTATTAAAGACTAATCACCCCTGAAACTATACCAGGCAGGAGGAATATATGCAAATTGATGCTAGAAAGAGAAAAAGCCCTTCTTTGTACACATTTGGTCTGATAGTGAAATCATGGAATCTTATAATTTATTCTGCAGAAGCTTTGTTGCCTAATGGACTGATTCTACTCTGATGACAAGTGCAAAATAGTCATTAATAGCAGCAGAAGTAAACACTCCTTCAAGACGGAATTCCACTGTAAACCCTAAGATCTTTTCTGTGCCGGAAAAAAAAGCAAAACTTCTTTTACTAAACCATTTCTAACATTGGTAAAGTGGTTTGAACACCTTCTACAAAGCAACAAAACTTAGTTCACTTTTGTTGAGATTCACTGAAGGTTTGAACTAAAAAGTACAGGGTTGACCATCTTACTCAGCACCTAACCTCCAGCTAGTAAGGATGATGTGGATGCTAAAAGTTTACAGTTTAGAGTGAATGAACTATATCATAGAAATTCCATCAAGGGTTATTAAACAGACAGTTATGGTATCTAGCTAAAGAAGTCCCTAAGTACGAATTTCTGAAGCTGCAGAGTATTTTGAAGAAATATCACTGCCTACTTGTCTTGTCCTTATACTTTATCTTAGGTATCTTATGTTGACCATGGTAATAGCTGTTCAGCTCAATAGACCTTCAGTGTGATCGATTCCTATATTAGGAAAAAGTTATTGACAGTTTTGAAGAAAATTACTTTCTTATCCTTGTTTTCTTCTTCAAACAAAAAGATAAGAGCATTTTAACTAGTGGAAATCTCAAGGTACGAATATTCTGAACAATGTCAGAGAGAATAAGACCTGAGTTAATGAACTTAATAGCACAGTGACCTCTCTAGGTTAATTAATTTTCTTCTATTGTGAATTAAAGCTATAATGTCAACACTACTTTTCTAGGAATACCTAAATTTTGTTATATTGGTTATATTGGTAGAGCTATTTTCAATAGAATTCTTACATTAACTTCTGATCCAGTTCATAGTAAGAATTTTACTCTTTAAAAAACTCTCTAAAATATTTAGAGAATTAAGGCCTAAATCTGTAGTTGAAATGTTGCTTACCAAGGTAGAAATAAAGTGTCTCAGTTATCACGAAGTAGAATAAAACCAGCATGGTTTTTGCAAAGGAAAATCATGCTTTTTTTTTTTTTCTGCCTTTTTTTTTTTTAAAGTTCTTGTAACATATTTATAAAGGGATAGATGAAGGAAAACTGGTTCATGTAATTTAATAAAACTACCCAAGAGCCTTTGACATTTTCATGAATTAGATTCTACAGAAGAAACAAACCATTTGTTTCAAACCAAACAAAACCCCATGTTCTGGAGTGCATCAAGCACAGCCTAGTTGTCTCATTGAGGAACGCAATTGTCTCACTCTACAATGCACTGGTGCAGTCTCACCTTGAGTACTGTGTGCAGTTTTGGGTGCCTCAGTATAAGAAGGACATTAAACTATTAGAGTATGTCTAGAGAAGGGCAAGCAAGATGGTGAAAGGCCTTGAGGGCAAGACTTATGAGGATCAACTGAAGTTACTTAGCTTGTTCATCTTGGAGAAGGGAAGGTTGAGGGGTGACCTCATCACAGTCCACACCTTCCTCAAGAAGGGCAGTGGAGGAGGAGGTGCTGATCTCCTCTCTTTGTTGGCCAGCAACAGGACACGAGGAAATTGAATGAAACTACATCAGGGGAAGCTCAGATGGGACATTAAGAAAAAGTCCTTCACCGAAAGGGTCGTTGGTCACTGGAACAGGCTCCCTGGGGAAATGGTCAAGGCACCAAGCCTGCCAGAGTTCAAGTGGCATCTGGACAACACAGTTATATGGTTTAGTTTTAGGTAGTCCTGCAAGGATCAGGAAGTTGGACAAGATGGTCCTTATGGGTAACTTCCAAATTGAAATATCCTATGATTGTATGAAACAAAATAATCTTGAGAGGAGTAGCAACATTGTAGTGAAGAAAAGGTCAAAGAGTACAATTACATGACCAATTAAAAAAAACACCAAACCAAAACAACCAACTGAACACAGCAAGCACTTTATTGCACTCAAACTTTTATTGTCTGATGTCTATCAACAGTTTAAAAAGAAGTGTAGGACAGTAGTAATTCTATTTATTAAACTTTCCAGGTATCACTGAGTTATTTAAATTAGGAAACATCACAGAGGTTGAAAGAAACTTTGGAGAGGCCTAATTCAAGTAGTTTACTCATCAACATAATAAATGTTTCATTTCACATTGAAAAGGAAAGTTCACACTTCTCCGACCTCTCAGAAGGCTCTAAATTTATGTCACCTTTGATGTATCCAATAGCAGACCCGGAAATTGCTGTAGATTGCTTGATATGCAGCTGTACTTGGGAGTCTAACAAGAAGTTAGGTTATATGAAGACTAATAGGGTAATTAACATTGGCATATAATGGCTTTTTATAATTAATGGTATGACCTCATTTGGAGTGTGCAGTGCTGATCACCTATCCCAAAAGGGACATTGCAGAACTTAGGTTAGTTCTTAGGATATTGAAAAGTATGACCAGTGAGCTGGAATTGCTTGCATAGGAAAATAAACTGAGTAATTAGGACAGATCCCCGAAGAAACAGAAGAAAAATGCGCGATAAAAGTACATTATGTAAGAAAAGCATTAGAAATCAGAACAGTCTGTTCCTTTGTCTCATAAAGCAAATACAAATAAATGTGATGACTTAAAAAAGCTGTCAATTAAAAACTGATTCAAGGAGATTTCCATTCATTAACTGTAAACCGTGGAACTTATTGCCATAGGAAATTACGAACACCAAAAACACAGCAAGAATTTTACAAAAGATTAGCTCATTTACTGGTTATCAACAACAAATTAGGCAAATTATCACCATGGTTGCCAGAAATAGCAGGATGCTGGATTCATTTGGATTCAACTTGGAAGTCTCTTTTGCCTTATTTTCCTAACATGTTCTTATCAACAGGCTGGAGTACAAGCCGCTGATTCTTAAAGCACAGATCAACTTGAAATACATAGTAGGTCTAGTATTACCTTTAACCAGTACTAACCAGTTGAGTGGGACATGCCCCAGTTTCCTAATCATGTACAAACTACCGGCTAAAGAGCAGAGAAACACTGGAATGTGGGTATATTTACTTTGTGGAAGGAATGAACAACCTTACTCCAGAGAAAAGAGTTAAGTTCAAAACTGTGTCCCATTCATCCCAAAAGGCGCTGAGACTATCTAAGACCTAGATTTTCCACTCTGGAAATAATAATTTTGCACAAACTACTGATTGTCTTACTTTCCTATTAATTTTCAACCTTCTTTTTAGCATATAAATTACATTCTTATTTGTTTTATAAAGCAGAGATGTGAAGTCTTGCTCGCTAGAAAAGACAATTAAGACAAAGTAAAGAATAGTTACTGTACATGTTGAGACTAAGAGGTTTACTCAAGACTTGCAACCAAGTACAACTCTAAAACAATGTTTCTTTGCTGTTATATGCCCTGCACTAGTATTTTCTTAAAGTTACTGAGGATGGCAACTCCTCTGCTGTGTTTACACTAGTAAATAAAGTATCTCCAAAATCGTGCTTTGCTATTAAGGTTAATTGGCATAGCACAGCTGATATCTCACACCTGGTCTGTTAAACTCATTAGTCTCTGGAGTAACTGGCATGTAGTAACTCTATTAGTTGTGATTGGCCTTGGCACCTACCTTCTATACATTTTTAAGGCTATATATTCCATTCTTGTTTGTCCCATTCATGAGACATCAACCTGCCTATAAGGCTTAGGAGGTTGCCCTTTGAGAACCCTGCTCACTGTTGCTGCCAAAACACCTCAGGGCACCTCTGAATTCCTGCTATTCCCAGGCAGCCACTTGGAACGTTGAGAGGGTTTTTCTTCTATAGACAACCACGAACACCACGATTCACTAGAAAGTGAGGATGCAGAGTGGAGACCGTGTGCTGTTAATGGAAGAGTCCACACCCAGATTTACCTCTCCTGCAGCATCTTTGGACCCTGAACCTTCTCCATCTGACGGTCTGAGGATCTGGCCTCTAAATGACAGGTAAAAGACAAGCCTTCTGCCTAATGTGCAATTATGGACGCTACAAAGCCCTGATAGAGAGTGGTAACTGGGGCAAGTGCCAGAAAAAAATGGAACTGAGAGCAGGGCAAAGAATGAATCGAGTAAGGGAGCAGGCAATGAAAGTTGTGTTTTTGTGGTAGACTCTGCAAAAAAGTTTGGGCTGCAGACTATTGAAAACACATGAATGAAAGAGGTAGGTAGGTTGCTATAGCAGTTTATTTGTATAAATTACATCTGCAAATCAAGAAAAGTCTGGATCTACCAGCTGTACTTCTTGCTTCTGGGTTATGTGGAAAAGTCAGAGGTTTTTTGGGGTGTTTTTGTTGTGTTTTTTTCGAGTGGCTTTCGAACCATGCTGAAAACAGCAGCATGTCCTTTTACTGGGGATGGACAGGTCAGTGGAGATTTTCATGCATAGCTATTTATAGATTTCTGCTAGGATCATTCATGTTTGGTAGGCCTGTGTATCTGACTATATTTACCTCAATTGTGGCATAAATGCTGCTAGGTGGGTACCCTGAGATATGATATAACTGGTTGCTATGCAGAGATACACCTCTGTGGCTATGCTTTTATCCAAGATATGGTTAATGGCAGACTGTTGCATAAGATGAAGGCAGATTCATTCACCGTCCTCCCAAATCCAGTTCCACTGGATATGTTGCCCACTGTTACCTAGTTATTAGCCCTGAACCTGACACTTCTGCTAGGTGGACACTCACCAGAGCATTGCCCTGCCCTTGCTTTTGCCATGGAGATAGGTTATCAAGTGGCGGTAGTGAACAGAGGTAGCCAAGAGAACAATCTTCCCAGGCATCCTCACTTCTTCTCACGGTCCTAGGTGAAACAAGGTTGAGTTCTGACATGGGTCAGGGGAGCCACTAAACTGAAACCCCAGGACATGGGTTGTTAGGTGATATCCCTCTGGCCAAACATCCAGTAGAGTTAAGTAACTCAAAAGGGTGTCTATACCAACCTGTACAGCATCAGTGGTTCCTGATATGGATCCAGGCAACAAAATACGAACTGGGATCTCACAGCTTAGAAGACAATTTTGCAGAATAGGACCTGGGGGTTTTGGTGGACAGTAAGTTGGGCAGGAGTCAGCAGTGCTAAGGTAAGCAAGGTAAATAACATTGTTTAGACTTTAGCAAGAGAAATGGGTAAGATACGAACTTGAGAAATGGACTACAAGTGGCTTGATTGCTTGCTGGATCATGCGACACCAAGGGCTGTGATTACCAGTGTAAAACTGACAGGTGACTACTAGTGGTGCCATCATGGGACAATACGAGGACAAATACTGGGTAATTCCATCACTAACAACCCTTAGTGAATTTGTGGGTGACACCAAACTAGGCATAGGTGAATACTTTCAAGAGCAGGGCTGCTATTCAAAAGAACCTCCACAAATTGGAGAATCAGGGTAACAGGTACCTCACAAAATTTAACAAAGGCAAGAGCAGCGTCCTGCAGTTGAGAGGGAGCAACCCCATGCTGCAGTGTGGGCTAGAGAAAGACTGGGTGGGGATCAACCTTGCAGAAGATCACCTTTGGGTCTTGGTGGAGAAGCAGCTGACCAAAAGTTAACAGTAGACCTCTATGATGATGTAGGATACTCACACAGTGTGTGAATCTAGACTGTAGCCAGTAGCTCAAGGGAACTGATTCCTCCCCTCTCTTTGGCCCATGTGAGACCTTGGTGGGAGGACCATATCCAGTTTGGGCACCTCAGCCTGTGCCTACCAGGCAGCAACTTCATGGAGCAAGCCCAATGCAGGGCCCCCAGGATGAGGAGAGGCTCTCCTTTGATCCTACTTCCTCCTTGGCTGCTTGGTCAAGGAAAGTAATGAGGCCATCTCCACCGCAACTGTGGGTGGATTGGGATTGCATGTGCATGCAAACAGGCAAGGCCTGCTAAGATATGACTGGGGACTGAGGCCAGAGCAGCATGCCAGATTAGCACCAACTTTTCTATAAATCTGGGACTCATCCCCGACCTGTGCTAAACTCCCACCCATTCCCAGGAATTGCAAGAGTGTGAGTTATCAAAGGAGAGAGCTGATTAAATGCTGGTGCTCAGATGTAGTCTGGTATTGTTATAATTTTTAGTATAGTTGGTATCATACAGATTATATGACTTTGGATAAACCTGAGGAAAACCTTAGTAAGGACATGTTGCCGAGTACTGGACTTGTGCAAATGGATGTTTTTCCTAGAAGTGCAGCCTGATCAAATCTTGCTTGATTATTTTACAACACTCTCTAGGATTATGCTTGTGCTGGCTTCAAAAGCACATCTTCCAAAGTGTGGAGCTGCTTGTCTTCTTCAAATAAATGGCTAAGGAAATCTTAGATTTTGACAGAACTCTATTGTTTTGTACTTCAAAATGGACAAATTACTTTCAATAAAATAATTAAAACACCTCAAAAACAACTTGATGGAGCCATGACAAGTTTTCTTTTCAAATAGTTAGTATGTCCATCATAAGCAATTCAGAAAGAGGCTATATGGTGAAAAACGTTTGACATTACTGGTTTTTTTTTTTCAATGGTAATACTAGCTGCCTAATTTATTCTGTGGATAGAATATTATTTCTAACAGTGAACAAACTTCTGTATATAAATTCATCAGACAGAATATGATTTTTGAAAACTTTGTTTGGGCTGCATATTACCTACAGAATGCTGTTGGAAACTTAACTTATTATTTAGCAGAATTTGAATGAAGGAGTTTTTTAATATCATAGGACAAAATACAAACAAACTTAAAAGGGATTTACACTGCACATGAGGGATTTAACCAAAGAATGAGAAGGAAGAGCTGGAGTATTTGTGCTAACCAGGGAGGAATTTGACTTAATTAACTCATATGGAGCATTTGCAATTTTTGGTGAGTGACTCAAATCTGTAATACACTTGACTGAATCTTACTGGATTTTGTGCTTCAAATGTTTTACTAACAGTCCACTGAGGTGTGAAAGTACAGTAAGTCCTTACTGTGGGAGGAAAGGTGCATTTCTTAGGAGTACAGCTGAACCAAAAATAGACCACTATTTCTCCCACATGAAATATGCTACTCCACACAACACAGATGAATTTATTTCTAGGTACTGAGGTCCTATCAATGTTCCTTCTTATCAGTTGTATTAAGCCTTTATCTAGGTACTGAGGTCCTATCAATGTTCCTTCTTATCAGTTGTATTAAGCCTTTATCACAAACATCATTTATAAAAGAAATCTCGAAACATTTGACCTCCTACAGTCAGATACACTTTAAGGAACCATTTGTTTGTTTTGACAATAAACAATCTAAATAAATAAACAATAACAATCTAAAATAGATAAATAATCAACAAAGATACCTTTTGTATATTTGCTTTTTCCAATTTGCAACTCATTTTAAGGACTACTCATCTTCTGAGGCATGGCTTCATAATTATAACTTTTTTCCCCTTCTTTATATTTATATGGAATTGCTTTTCAGGCTGTATGCAATTTTAGGCAAATAGTGCTGTTGCTAAAGAATATTCATACCAAATAATCTGCCTTTTTTTGAGTCAGTGAAAGATTTCATGGCTTGTTGATAAATCCATGATGCTGTAATGCACATCATTTCAGTATTTTCTGTTTTAGTAAGAAAAGCAACACAAGGGTTTACATCAAATTATGAAAACTGACAAAAGCTGAAGCATTATATTTTCTGTTCCACATTTCAAATGTTGTTGTGAATGGGAAATATTTGGATGTGTTTCAGCAATAGAAATAAGTGAGTTTATATACATTTTTGAAGAACTAGATACTGGTCACATCAAATCCTTCTCAATCTAGTCTTGCCAGCAGCAGGTAATCTGGTTTAATGAACTGATCTTCAAAAGCAAAGTACATTTCGCTGAGTAAACATAATGTTTCTGTGACTTCAGATAAGCTACACATTGGAAGCTAGCACAATTCTTTGTTGTCTCAAATAGAACTCAGAGAACTTGGATAAAGCCCAGATGGAGACCAGAGCTGTCTAAGTGGCTTTATCTGTTTACCTTGGGTTTTTTTTAAGAGTAAGTCTGAAGCTAGTGGCAACAGATATGTTAAAAGACCAAAACTTTCCATTATTACTCTTCTTCCAGTTGCTTGAAACTTTATTACAGTGTACCTGCTTAATTTTAATTTTTCAAATTTGGTCTTTTTCTGTTCTTATCAGCTCCATCAAAGTTTGATCAAAAACTGTTCTGTTTTTTCTGGAGCTAAGTTGTTTAAGGGTGAGAAAATGCAGTTCAGGCAATTTCAAGAATATCAGTATTTTTTCTGAACAAATCCTCAGTTTTACAATACGGGTAATATTGTGTGTGCTTCAATTCCTCCCTGACTTGCAGACAGTATGTGCAGAACATCAAGACATCTAAATATTGGGGCTACATTTGTCTTAATTTTCCAGCTACAATATATAGTGGAGCCATCAGGTAGAAAGTCCAAAGTCTGAAACATAGTCAGGTTCTGCAGACAACCCTACAGAAGCTCACCTAGGTTTGTTGAAAACTGAAGTAGGTGAATACACAGGAGAATCTGAACAGCACTGTGGTTTTACTGGAAATACCTAAAATCATGCCAGGATTTATACACAAACTCTAAAAGCTGAAACTACCCTTTTTCCTTGGTGATGTAGTACCCAAATCATACACAATTTCAAGCAGCAAGATTCATCTTCTTCGAGCTTTCTGCATAAACATGCCATTGAGATTGGAAATCAAAGATTTCATGAGTGGGAAACTTCTCTTTTTTACTTTTTGAAGGACTTCAGAAAGTCTTTTAAAAGCATTTTATAACCCCCATAGCACAGCAAAGCCTCAGGGTCTTGTCACAGTGCACAGGCAAGTACCGCGCACTCATATGTGCGTGCTCTGGATGGGTACACTGCAGAACAGGAGCACCCAGCCAGCTGTACTGGGTCTGCTTGCTGATGCTACCTGCAGACTGAGCTGCTCTTCCATCCTGGCTGCAATGCACTTTGAAACCCATAGGTGCATCAACAGGAAGTAAATACAAAACATTAATCATAAACAAACAGTCATCAGGACTTCTTATTCAAAACTCTGATATCACCAGTGATACTGTTCTCTGTGAATGAGAAAATTCAAGAAATGCTTTTCAAACTGTGCAGTCTGCTTTTCCAGACAGTCTAACTCCAAAATAGCATTATCACATGCCCAGAAAAAATTTCTAGAGGCTGCCAGTCAGAATATTGGAGATAAGTGAGTAGACATAGCATAGCGATAGCAAGGACTGGATGAGCAGGGAACCATCCATTTTTTTTTGCCATTATACAGTTTTTACTCTGGATATTCTTTGTTCTGTCAACAGTCTGGTACCAATTCTCTCCTTCAAGGTCTCTCATCCTCAGCTGAAGCCATGTATTATTTATTGCCCTTTTCTTCTGGTCTCAGCTGAAAGTAAAAAAACCCAGAGTATCAAGTATAATAACATTTGAGTTAGACTTGCAGAACACCATATTTTTCACTCTGTTCATGTCCTCAATATCTTTCCCAAAACCCAATACGGTTCTTGTCTGTTCAACATGTATGAATGAAAACAGTCAGCTCAGGTTTATGAAACCTGAATTGCCTGAAACCAGTGATTTCCCAACCCAGCTGGAGCTTGCTGGTAGTGCATAATACAAATAATGACATAAATAAAAATAATAAAATATTAGAATAACCATATTTTAAACTATTTATTTTGAAGAATTGAAAACAATAGAGAAATTCCACAGAAAAGTCTGGCATAAAAAGAAATTATATAGCAAAGTCCATCATATGTCATCATGTCATTACATTCCCTATTGCTCTCCATTGGTATAGGTCTACTGCAAAGGAGATTCATTCATTTACCCCTATCAAGAATCAGACCTATGCATTCGTTCTTTCCACTTGATTTCATCTCGCAGCCCCAAGTTTCAGACTACACATCTAACTCTTCCACTGAATTTAAATTTCTTTTTTCACCAGTTGCGAGTAACTTCCAGATGCATTTCACATATTATTTTAGTTGACATTAAAGAAAACAGACATAGATTTTTTTGAATATTCACCACATTTTTTGTTAGATGACACTTTGTAAAGTTTGTATGCAAAAATGCCAGATGTAGTGAAAACAAAAAAAGATTCAGATAGTATTGTTTTTTGCTTATTTTCACGTAAATTGAAAAAGCACTGACAAATAGTACAATTTCATTTTAGCAAGGGCTGCAGCTGCCTGTTGCCTAGGTGGTACTCTGAGTCCTATGGAAATGCACTGGTTTAGAACTAAAACTTGTACGGAGCACAAACATAAAAACCCCCTAAATCTGTCTCAATTTTGCAAGATGGCAAACAGCTACGGAGAGGTAAATAAATAAATTATATTCAAATTTGCAAACCACCACCAAGAACAAAGACATTTATGCAACCAAGTCAGTTAATAGGTTTGCATAAAACAATTGATTACTGGTGATGGCGATTAAAACTGAGTCACAGCCATATCGTGATATGGTGGTCTTTAAAGGGTCTACTTCAGATTAAATTGGAGCTACTGTGATGTGTGTTTGTTCCTATTTATGCAAAAGTGCTATAGGATAGAGGTGCAGAAGAAATGCTATGCAAGCCACAAACCATCATCTATGTCGATATAGTCAGTACAACTATTTTTCTACTACTTTCAGGTTTAGACCAATGAGAACATATTTATGTCACTGCAATCAAAACTTCACTCATCAGCAGCACTTTTCTTGTTCTAATGTTATTTTTTATAACTCATTAACTACTGAAGGGAGAAATTATTGCCATTTTTAGTCATCGGATAGAAAAGAGCCATTAGGGTCTAAATCAATGTTCAGGTATGCTGCTGTCACTGAGAGCAGAACTTGACCTTTTCAAAGGATATGTGCATGGTTTTCTTTGTCTGGTCTTATTTTAAGACTGGGGCAGGAGGACAGGAACATACTGAACCCTTGCAAAAAGCTGGTATCATTTTGGATATGTAGAAAAAGTGTCCAGATTTGAGAATAATAACATTAGGATGATGTTTGGATTATCAAATAGACTCTGGATTATCAAATAGACTGACTAGACTGCATGCAGTAATTCGACACCAATGACTTAATATGCAAATATGCTAGCATTAGGACAGTTTCAAGCAAATTTTTCTACAAAGCATAGTCATCTAGTCATGCATGTAGCTAGTACATGCATTAAAGAAAAAAAGTCAAATCTTAGCTTTATCACAGGATGAATCCAAGAGATCTACAGATCATAGTTGGTTTCATGCAAAATAGAGATGCTAAACAGGACAAACGTAATTGATTATCTATCTCACCTACTTGTGTACTAGTGGACTGTTAAATAATAAGCTAATAAGCAGTCAATGTCCTTGATTGTTTATTTGTTTGTTTGTTTTGTTGGTTTTCACTTTTAATTACCTTGGATCTTTTAAATACTTCCTCGTAACATGAGAGCTCTTCTTAGGTTAATCAGTTTTGGTGAGTACCAGATATTAAAATGGAGAAGGATGGTTTTCTTCTCCTAACCTGGAGAAAATCCCATTCAAGTGTCATGTTTCTAAATTGAGAAGAATCCATATCACTCCTTTAGTTTCCTAGTTTGCTTTACTTTTCCTGTTGCTTTCTGTATTTTATTAATCAGTGCACCGTTGTGTTCTTCCTTATTAGCACACATTGTGGCAGAACAGCAGTACTTTAACATAAATCTTCCCTTCCGTTCAAGTTTTTATAAATCAATTCTACAAACTGATCTTCGCTTGTATCATTTAACAGTCTAATTCAAATTCTGATGATAGATCAGACAATTAATATTGCAAGTAAAAGAGCTGTCTACTTTATTGTGACAGCAGCTCAGAGAATTTCCCTGTACACTTTCGGATCTATAGTCCTCTAAGTACTCTAAAATATAAAAAAAGTATTTTAGAAATCAGTAGCAGAACTTAGGTTTGTTGAAAGATTGGAGAAACGTTAGAGATATGTTTGTGCTTCAGATACATCAAAGAAAAAAATCCAGTTGTTGAGTGGGCATCAGAAAGTACTTTATTGAAAGACTTCATTGGTACTTATGCCACAAATAATCATATTTTTTCTATGTCTCAGAGATCATTATTATTTCATATTGTCATTTTACTTTTGGACTAGACTTCATATGTGCTGATCTGAACCCACTTAACTTTACCAAAGTTGATCTAGATTACTGACTGCATAAATGACAGCAGATTCTACAGACTGGGGTTTTGGTACAGTAAACATACTATCTGTAAAAGTACTTCTGGCCCTTAGATATAGAGTAGCTGTGTTATACCTTATATCTATGCAAGGCACTAGTGAAAGTGAGACACATATAATCATTTTACAATGTTTTACAGGCCTGCTTTGCATGATAAGAAATTAATCTGGAAGAACACACCAGACAACCAAACCTTAAATGAAATTCTGAGCATGTAGAATGAAGTGCAATCAGTTCTAAATTCCCATCACTTTCTTTCTCCATTATTTTGCAGTCACTACAACCACACACCACTGTTTGTGTTCTGTTTCCTCCACCTCTGTGGGGCAAGACTCATGGTGGGATTGTTTCTCTGGAGCTGAAAGAGTTTAAAAATACATTAACATCTTAGGTCTTGAGATACATTGGGTACAGAATTTTTCAGTTTACCTGTGGGTCACACGAAGTCTACAATTTGGGTCCCCTGAGAAATGCATTATTAAAGTTGCATATCCCTTCCAGAAGTGCTTCAAGGCTTAATTAATTAGTGATTATAAACTGCTCAGGGTCTTGAGATGAAGAGTACTGCATAATTCCTTGGATTTACTATTGTGTTTACTGATAATAACTATGTTTCCCCCCTCTTTTATGTAAGGGGAAACACAAAATAATGATTCCAAACTTGAATTTATGACTATGGAGATGGAGGATTTTTTTGCTCCTTTTTCATTTCCTCCTATCTAACTTTGAATTTAAAAATCTATTTTTCTTCAGTAAGGGCATATGAAAGATTTGATTACTGATAGCTCAAACACAGTAGCTTTTCTTTAATCATCTGAGCTGCCTACCTACCGTGGAAGCGAATACCCCAAAGTAGGCTGTCAAGCATGAAGCTGGTATCATACCTGATAACAGAGCAACCTTTGTGGTTGAAAATGCAGAGAGACATGTCTCTATAACAAGCCTGTAAATTATGACTGCACTCCGGCATTTCAACTGAACTGAGTTCAAGGTGCATCCACGTTAGAAACAAATTAGTTGGAAGCTGTTTTTTATAACCTGGAGATCACAGTTCACTTACATCTAAGGAAAGTTATATTTTGATCAGCACAAAAAGAACAAAAAGCACGGAATGTTTTTAGATCAATTTGTTTTTAAAAAAGGTGCCAAACAACACTTTAAAGGAAAAAGAGTTTCACAGTTAAAGCTATCACATAATTAAAATGAACCTGATAACTTTTTAATAGTTATTTTTCCATCTAAAATTCAAGATTGTATTATTTGACTTTAAGACAACCCCTTCAACAAAAACAATACCAAACCAACCAACCAACCAACCAACAAAAAGAGGAATCTTTTATTTGATTCACAAAAAAGGGATTCCTTACCTGAAAGCAAGTGTTCCTTTTAGTCTGTGCCAAACATTATATTACATTGTTGCTTTGTGATGTATACCAGCTTCTTCCTATGGTCCAAACTGATTTGAGAAAACATAATGAAGGGGAACATATTTTGAAGTATCTCTTCTGCCTGCACATAAACCTTAACCTTCTTTATAAGATATTTAATTTTATTTGCATGAAGTAAAATTTCACATTAAAATTGCACTTCTCCTAAGTTCTAGCGCATGAACTAGCTACTTAATTTGCTTATGGCAGGCTACTCTGAATAGTAATATTTATATGGTTTCAAAGTGAATGGTCAAATTCACTAAAAATTCTACAGAGAACTGTGAAATACGAAGATACCACCTTAGGCTCAAATATGAGCTGTTAATTGTTGGAGACCGGGAGAATACCAGAATGTACATTACCTAATCTTATGCTTTTCCTTAGGTGTCTGATCTTGGGTGCTGTCAGTGACAGGCTGCTGGATGACAGGGATCTTCTGCTGGACTGGATATAGTTGCTCTTCTGGCCTTATGGTTAATCCAGTCAGGGTCCGTATGGATACTCCCCTTGCCACGGGAGAAAAGCTGAAGTCTAATGCTCAGCATTATTTGGCAGATTTGCTCCAACAAATTTTTCAACACAACTTTTCAACACAACTTTCAACACAACACAACCTGAACTGCTTATCCCTAGCTTAACCCAAACACAAACCTCTCACCCCTCAATACTTTATTTTCTTAAGGAGAATGTGAGGTCAGCTTGATTTGCTGGGCTCCACCTTGCAGAATGCTGTGCAAGCATGGTTTGTGAAGTACTGCACCATAGCTAGAAGTGGATGTAAAATAACAGTATTTCATTGTTAGTTCTCAGAGAAGATGCACTTGAAGTGTGGAAGAAGGAAATTTAAAATCAATGTGCCATTTAATTGTTATATTTCTTCAAATGATAGACTAATGAAAAAGTCATTTTGTTTTAAATGTTGGTTTTGATGAATCATATCCTCAAATCGAAAGAAAGAAAGAAAGAAAGAAAGAAAGAAAGAAAGAAAAAAAGAAAGAAAGAAAGATCATAGGTCTTTAATTCTCTCTCCTTCTGGCTTTGTATTGCTATAAGACTACTAATTCTTATTGCATCCAAGTTGTCAAAGTGACTGTATGAAATGTAACATTTAAAACTCCTTAAGTAGTTGTAAATCAAAGCTGTCCCATAATTTACGGTACATTTATTTTTAAAAAACATATTTATATAGCATCTTTCAACCCAAATGATGTCACAACATTTTACAAACTGGTTTCATTTCCATCAGCATTTGGATTCAGCACCTCTGAGGTGTTAAAAAGCTGGAAAAACAGCAGTGCCAACTATCACAGGGACAAATTAACATATTGGCTAAGACTGTTGAGACAAATTCCCTCGTGAGAGCAATTGCCACACAATTTTTGTCCACAGAGGATGTTGTTTTTTCAGTATCTTCTTCAGTATCTTCAGTATTTCTTTCAGTATCTTCTTCAGTATCTTCAGAGACTCCACAAGTCTCTTCTTCTTTCCTTATGTTGTAAGACTCTATCATAGAATCTATGTTATTTGTCTACATAAAGTGATAAACAGAACCTCCTCCCAAGCAAGTGAATTTGACCAACCATGTTGTGACCTAGTGGCAAAGGAGAGTCTTGGAGAGATGTCACTCTATCAGTGTACATTCCTTCCAACACATTACTCGTTGGCACTTGCAACATACACAGAAGAAACAAATTTCCTCATCTTTGATTCTCCGAACTCAAGAGAACAGATCCTCTTAGGAGTACATGTCAGTAGGAGTATTCCGCACTTATGTGCATCTCCTACAGCTTCTTCTCACTGCATCTTTCTGAGCTTCCCTATTTGACGATCTGCCCTGTCTGTGTGCAGAAACTGAAATCCATGTCTCATCCCTGTCATTTCTCTCATCTTCAGGTTAAACAGAGTCAAATGGGACAACATACAGACCAGAACTGCCCCTTTCTATAACATCAATCAAATGATGTATTTATAGATAGAGACCAAGCGATTACAATGCTTATACTAAATAACAGGGATAGACATGTCAAATAGTTCATTAATCTTATCCTTTGATGTGAAAAAATTGAGTAGTTTTCAAGAATGAAATGTGATTAAAATGAAATGGCACTTGGCTTTACCAGATCTGAACAGTCACAGAAGTGCTTCCACTGGTTTAGATACCCTTAGTCAGGAACGATTTATATAAGCTGTACATCAGAAGATATTATAATTGAAATTAGAGCTTTTCAATGTTTAAAAAAAAATCTTCCAAAAGATGTTGCAATCAACAGGCAGTGAATTTGCCTTGCTAAATACAGCATGTTTCAAGAATAACAGAAAAAATAATTGCTCATCTATAATATTAAATTGGGTGTTGAAGAAGTACTTCACTGTCTGATATTTGTCATTCAATATTTGTTGTGCTCCTGTTTAAGACATTTCAATCACCTTAAGAGAAGCAGAAACAACCTGACAGATTTAGAGGATCACACTATGCATAGCAATTAGTGTAAATACAATCTATAAATAACTCATAACTTGCATGAAATGTGTAACAAATGCAGTAGCAGAAATCAGTCTGTTTTCTCATTGTTTTAACAATTCATCAAATGTTAAAGATGCCAAAATTATTCTTATAGAATGGACTGCTAGAACGGTGGTTGGCCCAAGTCACATGGCCACAGATAATTTCAAATGTTATCTATAATCAGTATGATTGTAGGAAATTTTCTGAGAAAATGTAAGGTGGTGTAACCTTGTTGCTTGAATGGAGATAATTATACACTCTCTAGAGTTTTGATCTAGCTTTCATGCATACACATCTGCACACCAATACAGTTAAATTTACTTCTGTGCCTTGATACTGATAGGAGATTGTGTCAATTTAAGAAAGAATTTATAGTATGCAGAGTTGTTGAAAAGTTGTTTCATAAAGGGGCCATTAGCATTTTTGGAGATATTCAGCAGAGAGATGACTTTCAAACATTTTCTTAGACTGGAACACCAGCTAGTGGAGACTTTCAAATTAAACCTTGTCTTGATTGGTGTTCAGCAATGCAAGCTTGCTCAGCATTCCTCAGCTGAGATCAGAGGACTCCAGGTGTGACTCTTTCCCTAAAGGTGTTTGGGTGACAGATGTTTGTATGTTCTGCTGAACCTCCAGGGCCTTCTCCAGGTGGGCTCCTGTGACTTCTGTGTCTCCCGTATCATCTGGAGAGCTTCAGTAATTAGTCTCCTGCATCCAGCCTTTGGGCGTTGATGATGAGCACTACCTGCAATGATGGCAGAGGCTGTGGCAATTTGCCTTCTCCAAAGTTATTTGTAAGCCCTCTATCTCAGCACTACAGCTTCTCAGGTGAAAGTAAAATTTTAATGGAGGAACAACTGTGTTGTTTCTCATCCTGCACAGTGAGTAGTACCTTGCTGACTCTTAAACTTTTTGACTACTCTCTGCAAAAAGCTAAGGCTGCTTACTATTACAAAAAAGTCTGTTTACTATTTTAAACAATCTACACGTTTATATGCTTTATAGAATCTCTCTTGCCTTGTACTGTAGGGTTCATTCTGTCTTTCATTCTTTCTTTCAAAAGAAAATAACTAAGTTCAGGTACTTCCCCATTTCAAACCAGCATGAATAAATTAATTTTTTAGCTTATATTTTCTGTTGAAGTAACGACTCACATTTCACTTTTTCTCAGCACTTACCTTCTCTCAGAGGCTATTTTTTTCTAATACTCAGCATGTAGCTGTGCTTCCTGCTTGAGATGGTTCAATTTTCTAATAACACACATTGCTTAAAAAATATTAATCCAAAGATTAACTCTGTGGTTAAGATTTCTATATCATCTGTAGTTGTGTACTTGTTCAGATTATTTAAGATTTGGGGTTTTCTCTGAGCTCTCACCCATAATTTCAATCTGTTGTTTATCACTTTGTAATCCTCTGTGTCTTTCGTTTGATTTTTTTTCGTATTGATTTTCTAAATCATAGCACTGTTGAGTTGTAGTCTTGCTTTCTGTCAGATGTTTGTTTGTACAAACTCTATGCACTCTATGAAGAATGTTTCTTTCAACCTAGCAACATTTTTCATACCTTTGAGGAAATTTTTAAATGTGGATTTTGTGATTGAACATATGAGCACAGAAAATAACTTTTTTCAAACTGAGCATATTGTGAAAATTTTAGGTGAAACACATAAAAGAGCTCACACTGTCATAAAGGAACACATTTGTAATATAGAGAAAAAAATTGTACAGAAAATATGCACAGAGGACTAAATTAATGAAGGCGGGTAGTAAGTGCAGGTATCACTATATAATTTCTGTTTGCCATGAGGGGGACTTTCGGGCTCTTCTGTTTACAAAAACTGAAATATCTTTTTTTTTGAAAGCACTTTTCTGCATAAGACTTATTATTTTTTATATCAAAGATACGGTACTTTGGAGCAGCAGTTCACAACATCTTTCTTTTCTTTCCAGAGTAGCTTAACTTTTATAGCTATTCTTCATAGTCTCTTGCTAAGGAATGGTGCTAAGAATATTGACATTTCCATTGTCCTCCCTCCTCATTTTTACTTTCCCTGACTTCTTCCTTTGGTTCTACAATGTTCAATGAGCCACTCGCAGAGTTGATGCGCAGCAGGAGAGAGGCTGACTTTGTGACATGGCACAGGGGAGCACTGATGCTGTGAGCACCAGGAAGCCCTGTGGGTGATTGCTGCCATGGGGCTCTCTACTGCCCTGATCAATGGGTTCCTTTCCACGATGGGAGGATTTTCTTGGAAAGACCACTTCATTTTATTTTGATTTTTGAATGGAAATTAGTGTTCACGGAATATGTCAGCTAGAAGAGAAAGGGGCAGAAGTTCAGCCTCTGTGCTGCTGTTGTGATCCTTTGTTTCTCTGTTAAACATGCTGTCCAGCACATCAGTTATGACAAGGATATCTGTCTGCAAGCAACTGCTCGGAGAACATAAACAGCACTGAGGTGGCTTTGAAAATATAAAAAAATTCCTATTCCACATGATCAGGAGAACAGTGCAGATAGAACTACTCACCATCTGGTGCATGGTCCTTTAACCGATATTTAGCAAAATAGTGATGTCTATCCTTTGCACCGTTCTTGAATGTGGAACAAAATTATTGGAGGAAAAAGCAAGGCATCAGTGCTGTACTTTACCGTAGCTGACACAAATAATATACTAATTTGTATCATGAGGCATCTAAAAAGGCTACTTTCTTTGTTAATTAACATTTTCACTGTATTTCTTTCTGGCATATGGTGCTTATCTGGCAGTTCTAAGAAGATGAAACCTTGCTCATGTTCACACAATGCATCTGGTATCAGCTCTGACCTTGTCACCACATGCATCCAATAATCCTCACCTTCTCAAATAAGTAGATATTTCAGAGGTAGAGAGCTAGTGGAGAAAAGCGTGACAGAAAATAAAAAACGGTGTTTCTTTTTTGTCTCATCTATTTTACACTGGTTTTAGTTCAGCGATTTATAAAGAACTAATCTTGATCTATGCCAGTTCAATGGCAAAAGGAGTGAGCTCCCTGCTCTTTAACCTCACTTTCAGACTTCAGTCTCTCTCCTGAACACAATGCACTTCCCAAGGTGGTGAGTCTTACTATGAGGAGGCTGCACACAGCACTATGTGCAATACCAGCCTTCAGTATTGATAATCTGAGCAGGTCTGACAACTCAATACAGTTCTGTGTTTTCTAGTTTAAGCAGAACTTGACAGTCATTTTATCCCTGTAGTTCCCTTGTCCTCTAGCATTTTGTGACAAGCCCTAAGTCCTGCATAGTACATGAGTTCATTGATGGGATGAATGAAGAATGAGGAGGATTTTTCATTGTTCCCATTAAATGTGAATCCTTTCAACAATAACTTAGTGGGAAAACAATGTTACTTCGCAGGAAAGTTTACCTTGGGCAGACATGCTTTTAAAAGCTGTGCTTTATTGTTGCACTATACTGAACAATCCCATTTCTTTCTTTCCCCCTCTCCTTCTCACTGTAAGGAGCTTGTTTATTCCAGGAAAATTGCTTTTGCACCATGATGAGGCTGCACCACGGTGACTAAAACTGCCAGGACTGTCAAGGCTTTATATCAGGAGAGGCAAACGGCAGACTAGGGTGGATTGCTTGACACTGGCACAGTTAACAGTAACTCTGCAACTGTGGTGTGATGGGCTGCTCCCACGTGTATAGCCCTTGTGAGGAACTCAGCCATCATGATTTTTCTCTGCAAGTGTGACAAGCACCTTTAACTAGATTATAAGCAGGTTTCAGCTCAATCTGGTTGCATACTGAAGGTTAGATCATTCAGTTTGAAGTCAGATTCTGGAAATACTTTCAAATCCATTTCATGTGAGTTTTCAAAGCCCCAAAAACAAGTCTGGCATGAAGAGTATAACATATCTGAAGGAGAGACGAGTTTTATCAGAAGCTGGAAAATCATGCACACATTAGCTACAAAATGAGTGCAGAGTTTTAAGACAGGTATCCTACAAATCTCCGAATTTCCCTATAATTATAGTTAGGAAAGTGACTACTGTATGCTACACATGGACTTGCTTTGCTTACAATTTTCTGCATCATTCTTGCCGACTATTAAAAAAAAAATTAGGTTATGTTTATTAGCCTTTCCCCTTGACAGGAGATGGACGGAGTGATCTAATAAGCTGTTTTCCATTTATGACTTCTGATTCCATGAATAACTTTTTTTTTTTTTGATGGAAAAATAAGGAGAACATCAAAAGATGCCTATACAGAAAACTAGAATATCATTTCATATTATAATAACCATACATGAAATGTAACATTAGAATATTTTTAGAAGAAATTTACACTTGTGTATTTCAGAAGGACAGCTTATAAGTTGATTACAATTTAAAACAGATCCAAATACTGACTGAGATATTGTGCTCTGCTTTCTTTCATCAGCAGGTGAGAGGGAAGGTAACGGTAGAAGGCACCCTGAATTTGGTTTCCTGGCTCAGATACAGTCTTGCTTTGTTGTTATTTTACATAATCTCTCAGCCTTATTCCCTACATCTTTTAAAAAAGTGGGCTAAAGGAGTAAGTACTAAACACAGTTATTTCATCTCTGTTCAATGAGATTGACAGTTTGTGTAGAACCCCATCATTATCAACATTTTGCAGAACCATGCTTTCTGTCAGAGTTAAGACTTTCTCCATCGTCACTATATATTTCCAATTCCATTTCAAAACCATGTGTGCATCCATGCTTAAAGAAATGCAAGGTGTAGATCTTGCCTAAAGAAGGCTTTGCAAGATATTCCCCACAAGAAGTTATGAATAGACCAAAGCTTGAATAGTTTTCCAGATTTGAAAACATAGGGCTGAAATCAGCTACAGCTCGGGAGAAGGAGATGGCAGTGCCCAGGAGCCTGAAATAAATCAAAATGAATATCACAGAAAGGTAGATAATGCTTGAGTGGCCAAGGCTCTGTTAGTTACTTTTCCTCTTTTTGTAAATGTGCTCCCTCTTTCTATCCCTGTGACCTACTTTTTGACATCTTCTCTTGCTCTTTTTTTTCTTGCTTGATGAGAAAAAAATGGTTTGTGCTGGACTACCACTAGACTTATTTGCTAGGTTGAAGAATCTTCAGCAGGATTACCCAGATCAGAGATTAAAGATTCTGCTCAGACACTGGCTGTGATGAGATCCTGGTGATTCTCAACAACACATAGATATAGATATAGATTCCAAACCTCTCAAGATCTCCCCATCTCTTTTTGCCAGGCAAAAAGTTTGCAAAGAGCAGGGTGGAACAAGTACAACTGCCTTCTCCAGTTCATGCTATGCAAAATTTTCACAGCAGGGGCGTTTCAGAGCTCTGTCATGATGTGGGGCTCATGAGGGTGGTTACAACTCTCTAGCCTAGAATACACACGCACACACAAACACACACACAATAGCAGTGAAATGTGAAGCCTTATAAAGCTCACCATATCACAGATTTGAAACTCAGGCTCATAGTTTTATTTACAAAAAGAACTGCTTTCCTTGTTTCTTTGTGTGAACTTTTTCCTGTAGGATGATTGTCAAATGTGCACCAAATGTCACAGTGTTTTGAAAGACCGAAAATGGTCTTTATTCACAAAGGTACTTACGCACACATCCTTACTGGGACTGCACAACTGCTTCGGGCTATACATGTGCCTAAATACTGAAATGAATAAAGGCTTGCAGTACGAAGAGAAACCCCAATCACTCAGACCCTAATTTTCTTTCCTTGTTTTGAAAGCTGAGCAATTGAGAATTGATAAAGTAACATTTAAAGAGAAAAAGCCCACATATGATTTACAAGGTATTCCAGAAGATACATTAGAAAGCATTATGGGATGCAATCAATCAGTGCCTGGACCACTCAAGATACTAAATGCTTTTCTCTTTTCTACTTTCAGAAAGTAAGAGGACAGATTAGGTGTTAGTATGGCACATTTTTCTAACTGATGGCATCATTTTCTAGCACCTTTTCTTTATTTATGTCCCAGTGTTTATCCAATTTCCTTTATAACACCACCCAAAGCAGAAACATGAGGTATTTGTTATTTAACCTCTATGATACCTTCAGAAATTGGCAGAACAAACTGGACTCATATTCTTATTGTTGCTTTAGATGACAATTTGGCAAAACTGAAAAACTGCTACATTAAGTTTATTTACTGTTGTTACCATAAAAATATGGAGTTGTTAGCACATTTTTTGCCTTAGAGTAAATTTGTTTTTCCTTGCCTGCAAGCAAGGTTGAGTGAGAAAGATCTTCTCCTGTTCCTAGTAAAATAAATAGGAATTTTGGCACCAACAAACAATGGGAGGAACACTAGTTCCTAATTATTCATGAATTTCCTGGTATCAGACTGAGCTGCACAAGAGTTTGGAAACTGTGAGCCAACGTAGCTCATAATTTATTTAGCAAACTATGGAAATTTATACTAAAGAAAGAGAATTCTATTCCCTGGCTAAGGAGCTTCTGGCTATCTAATAGCCAGCTCAGAGGTACTGATTTCACCGTAGTTTGTCCCTTGTGACTTCAGTTTGCAATCAAAAAAAATAACCAACTGACAAAACTCCCACTGTGTGCACTAAAGAGCTGGGCTTTCCACAGAATCAGCCAAATGCTCATGCTTGTTTCCCAAGCTATTTTTTCCCTTCCTTGTCAATGTAATATATTTGATGGCAAAATTGCATAACATGCAGCATGCCAGAAATAACTTGTAAACTTCAGGAGTCTTAACGATATAATGTCACCTATCCACCCAACCTGACCAGTTACAAGCCTTGTATTTGCTGTAAAGACTGTTCAAGTTACAGCTAGGGGGTTGGTTCTGACTAGAGTCTATGTACATTTGAAACTTTGAGCATATTGTGGCTGTTTTACTTGTTCTCCTGGTGTTTTGGTTTAACCTGAACTAGCAATCAATAGCTGCTCTCTCACTCCCGCCTCCTCCCACCCACACAGGGAAGAGAATCGAAAAGGAAGGGAGAAGCTCATGGCTTGAGATAAACATAGTTTAGAGAAGTAAGAAAGTAATACTAATATACTACTGCTACTAATAGTATATAAAAAATGGAAAATAGAATATAAAATACACTCAATGCAATCCCTCTTGAACCCAGTCTGCAAGGAACAGTCATTCCCAGGAAGAGAGAAACCACCCTGGTCCCAAACAGCCTATCCCAGGAAGAAGAAAGGCGGAAAGGCCCGGAGTCCAACTATAAAATATCAGGATGGCAAAAGGCCAAACTAAAGGAAGTGCTGAATGGAACTCAACCG
Organism: Pampusana beccarii; assembly: GCA_013399365.1. Classification (NCBI taxonomy): domain Eukaryota; kingdom Metazoa; phylum Chordata; class Aves; order Columbiformes; family Columbidae; genus Pampusana; species Pampusana beccarii. The sequence goes on from VWYH01009117.1 coordinate 1,305,570, forward strand.
AAACAGAGCAGAACGAGAACCTGTCCCCCTAGCCAGAAAACCTGACTCTCCTTAAACATGAAGCATGACACTAATGGCATGGAATATTCTTCTTGATCAGTCTGTATGCAAGTTGCCCCACCTATGCCCCCCTTCCCAGCTGCATCACACCTCCAGATAGAGACCTCAAAAAGACCTTGGCTCCCAGACAACAACTAAGATAACAATAAGCTCTTACATTCTCTTTGTTCCAACTCAAAACCACTGGAAAGTTACTTGAATGGAAAGCATTAATTATGCCCTGGTGTGTTATCTTCATGTTCTCAAACTAAATCCATACAACAACTGTGCTAGCTGTGAAAAATAAAAGTTTCTAACTGCATGAAGAAAATTAACTCACTCTCTATCATATCAGCACAGCTGGCCTGTCCAGGGATAACAAACTGAATTTTGATCTCATTGTAGCTTAAAACAACCACAGTGCTGTGTCAATGCAGATGAAATTTTTCAGATTCTATTAGACCTCTAATATCTTCTCACAACTTCCATGTGCATCCAATAGGACAGAAAACTTTCTTTGCTGTATTAGCATAAAGGAATTCCTAACGTACATCATATTATTGCAGCAATAAAAATGATAAGATGTGTCAGTAAAAGGTCTTAGAGCTGTAAGTGAACTAGTGACACTACTTTGGACATTGCAGTTCAAGTATTATTTCACTGTGGTGCAGCCATTCAGACTATATTAGCTTAATGTAGGATAACTCGGCACAAAAGATAACCTCAGAGACATCTTTTGAGAACTGAGAAGCCCTCCTTATGTTGAAACTTAATGTCACATTTTACAGCAGTGGTGGCAGTAGAGAGGTAGAAACACAGATATGTAAAACCCAGGCTGTACCTGACAGAGCCCCAAAACAGGAATGATATGAAATTGCTGTCTTTTGCTTCCTTAATGATTATACACGTGGCTTCCTGTGTCTAAGCCAAACTCCACAGAAGTCAAAGAGAGTGACTTTGCTACAAGGGACGTGTGTGTTCAGTCCCAAAGAATGCTGTATTTGGAATACAATGTCATCGATATTTTTTTTTTTTAGAATCTACTAGTCTATCACACTAAAGTCACAACTGGAATAAAAGCTATATGATTAAAAAAAAAAAAATCGAGAAATGCTAGATATTTCTTTGTTTTCATTATTTTGAATGTATCTAATTTTTTTCTTGTGACTACGAGCGCTAAAAGTGCCAATATTTATAAGACCCACAATAAAATACACAACACTGCATAGAAAATCTCCAGTGAGAATTTCTCAAAGGAGTTGAGAGAGCTTTGGTGTACAGGTGGCCAGTGTTTTTGGCTGACCTGTAGGAGACTGCATTTTCTGTTGCTATTAGATACAGTGAAGGCAATCTTCTGGGTCTCAGCGGCAGATGGATCCACTGCTAGAGAATCGCATAAATGATCTTTTAAACATGTTCCTAGCATCAGATTTGCAACAGCAGTTACATATAATTTACTCTATAGCATCAATAAAACCCCAATATGAAAAAGACAATGCATTATACTGTGTACTACTGGCTAAGAGGCTCATTAGGACAAGACATACGGGAAACGAATAGTAAGAACATATATACTGGATAAGGTGCCATTCTTACTGAGTGAATCACTTGAGCAGATAGAAACTACTAGCTGAGATGGCATTGCTGTCCTTCACTGTGAAAGAACTTTAAGGAACATATCTTGGTTTGGGTGTTTTTTTGTTTGTTTCCTTGTTTTTGTTTTGTTTTTGTTTTTGTTTTTGTTTTTTCCCTCTCTCACTGAGCTGGTAACTGCAGCCTGAAAATTTTTCTAATCTCAGTCCCAAAAAGGATATTGAATGATTTAAGGGATTTATGCAAGTTAAGCCTGGTGCAACAGTAACTAGCCTGAAGATAGTAGGGAAGTTAGAGAAAAAAGTGAAATTTGTCCCTTCAAAGCTTTTGCCTGCTCATGAGAAAATTTAGGGCAGTGTAAGAAATCTCCTGCCAGATCTTTTCAATCATTCATAAATTGTGGGGGAAAAAAATAAAAAAAGATAATTAAGCAGCTTTCTCTGAAAGATATGAACTTTTCCAGAGAAAGCCATAGCACACTTCAAGAAAGAGGACAATTCTTCATGGGTTCTGACAGACTTAGTCTCTGTGCTTCACTAGTCCAGGGATGAAATGGGAAAGGTTGATTCTCTGTGTGCCTGGGCTTGTCCAGACTCTAAAGGCACTGAAGTGTAACATTAGCAGCAGCATATGATAATGTATATTTTTCTGATAGACTGTCTTCTGTCATGCACTATGTAATGCAGAAGCAGAAAGGCACTCCGCCTGGTCTTACCTGCATCTATGCCAGAAGATTTGCTGGTAGAGCTCGTGCAGCCAGAGGATGCAATTTTGCTATGTTCCTAGCTCTATAGCTAGGGCAGCAGTATCTCGTAACATATTTAACTTCAGGGAGAATTTTCTAATTTCCCGTTTCAGTATTTGTCTCTTTTCTGGGCCAGAATGAAAACTATCCCTACCTCATTAACTTCTGCCTTTGGAGGAAGAGAATCCTTCCCCTAGAAGGGTTACAAATACCCCTATAAATTTAAGCCCAGCGTTTTGTACACTTTTTGTGAAGCATATGTTACTGAAAGTTTCAGATTACTATGGTCCAACAAATAAAATCATATTGCATGAACATTCAGTAAATTATTGCATCTTTTGTAGTACCTCTGTGATGATGACAAAACTATTTGTCTTCCAGTAACTACTTCAAGCCATGCTTTTCCTATAGCAGTCTGTTAGCTGAAGTCCAGGACATGGCTTAGATTGATATAATTTGACATGGTTCTGATAAGATTCTTTGAATCTAATATGACAAACAGACATAAACAACACAAACCTTCCAGCTAACAAGTTTTGAACGAAACTAACTAGAGAAAAGAGATATCTTGAAAAAGAAATTATACATAAAAAAGGTAACTGTCCTAGCTTAAAAGCATCTTTATTAAAAAAATGCAGAAAAAAGTCTTAAAATTTCAAATTCAAAAACACTAATGAGATAATATGTATCTTCTTAGTTGTGATGATACCTTGGGCATCTGTTAATGAATATTCATAAAAGATCAATACCAACTTAAACCAACAAACTAACAACATATTAGCTGTGATGTATATGAACCCATAATCTTACCACTGCTTTGGACAAATATCTATTACAGATTAAAATACCAAACTTTTGAAACTGCAATTTTTTTTTACAGTAGTGACATCAACATGATAGAAACTGTTTTGTATAATAAAGAAATATTTGCCCTTCAATGGAATTGCTATTGCATACTTTGAAAGTATTCACTAAAAAGACCTCTTGAGGAAAAGGGACTGAAATTAAAATTTTGCACGTATGCACAGTTACATTACCCTTATTTAAATTATCACTTGTAAACCTAAGCGGTAGTGCATTTCCATCCCCTTAATCTCCAGCAAAAAATATGATTGTATTAAGTGTGTCCTAGAGTCTCAGCTTTCAGTGAAGCAAAAAAATATTCTTACTGCACATGATGACATAGATAACCTTAAAAATAAGAACCGAGTATAAATGATGACAACATTTTCATCCAGAAAGAAGACATTCATCTCAAGAAGTGTTTAACTCTGCAGCTATATTGGTGGCAGCTCAGATGTCTCTATTTTTAACTAAGTACAGTAGGACTCAAGTATAACACATTATTTTCTATCTACTAATATCTGTATCCTTTACAAATTAATTTTGTGAAGTCAGATATGATGAATAACCCTATTGTTCTCAAACTCTGTCTCTTAATATCTTTTGTATTGGTGTGATGCATTGCTAAGGAAAGTCTGAAAGACTTTGAAAACTGGAATAAGGAATAGAGTGAAATAAAATACAGCAAAGAACAGAGTGCTGCTTGTACTATCTTCTCTTACATGAAGCCTTACACATATTACATATGTGTGCATATATATGCACACCTACACATATATATACACATACAAATATATATACATAGACATAAGTATACATGGATAGTTACAAGCAAGGGTATAATGCTAGAGTTAAAAGAAATCTAAAGAAACTGCCACAAAATATTCATTTCACCGCATTATAGTGTGCCTAGTACAGGATTTAGGCCACAATTTGGTTATTCAAAAGTATCAGGAAGTGTGGAGCTCAATACACTTTCTAAAGAGATCTTCAGCTTTCTCTTTACTGGTCACTGCACATACCCTTGTGAGAGGGCCATGACTATGTTATCTAAAAGAAATGAAATGGGGTCTTTTGTGGCTTAACTAACTATTCAGCTTCTGAATAGCCCAGAAAGTGAGCAAAACAAATTTTGCTCTGATTTTTTGCAGGATTAAAATGGCGTTGATAGGACAGACAGATCAACAGTGGCCTGACTAGAAAAAGTTAGTGGAAAACAATATTTATCCCTCCTGTTAATCAGTGGATGAGGTACAAGAATAAGCAAGAGCAGAGGAAAATGAAACAAAGGAGTCCGATAAAAGGCAGAAAGCCTAGGTGAATTTTAAGTAGCACTACCAGCAAAACTAATGTATGAGCTATACAAGATTTCCTACAAGATTGCAGATTTAAGGTTTTATTCCTTTTTATGCCACTTTTCCAAAACTGACCATTTCTATGAAAATTTCCTTTTTTATTCTCAAGCCATTAATTTGCATTAAAGAGACTAAAAAGAATCAATGGCACACACTGTTCAACATTTAAGGACTGATAAAGACTCAGAAAAGTTAATATTTGAGACTGTGCTACGCCATGTTTTCACTTCTCTTTTCGTACCTTAGTCAGTAACAACCAGTGGCAAAAAGCAGAAAGGGTATAGCTAACACTAAACTATAGTTCAAATACTGGATAGTTTTTGAGGTCTCATAGTGAAGAAATTTCAAGATGTAAAAATCACTATTTTTTTTATACCAAGTAATAACTTGCTAGTATAAAGATAAAGATGGCTGGTATTAATAGTTAGATTTTTTTTTTTTTTTTTTTTGGAGTGGCAGAAAATATTGGTTTTAAGACAGGTTGTGTTTTTTTTTTTTTCTCTCAGTTTTCCTAAAATGGTTTTGCCACAGTATTTGATAGTGATGGTTATGCTTATAAAGATAAAATGAAAGTGGAAGTCAGAATGTGCAGTGTAGGCAGGCAGAGAGGCCTAACAGAAATATTCTGCCCTAGAAGTGAAATTGTAATATTTGCAGTTGGTAAGCAATCATCTTATTCGATACATTTTAAATAAGTCTGAAACACGTTATGTTCACTCAAGAGCACCTGGTGTACAGTAAACTTCCAAAACTTCCCTGTGCATAACACCTACAAAAAAAACATTTATTCAGAAATGAGAGAAAACATACGTAACCTTCAAAAGAGGCATATTAAAAACATTATGACTTCACAACATGCATTATGCAAAAAAAAAAAAAAAAAATTCCATCAAAGTTTTTCCCTTTTTTTTTTTTTTTTTTTTCTGATCCTCTCCCCTATCTCACTGGTTGGGGAGGGTGCAGCAAATGGATGTGCGGTGTTCAGCTATCTGCTGGGTTAAACCTCAACACCACCATGCAGCTGAAATACATTTCATTTACATGTGTAGTGAAATTGTTAAAATATCTGTTTCTTTTATCAAAATTATGCAATGCAGGTCAAAACATTTCCAGAACTTTTTTTAGGAATCCAAATGTCATGTTCTAAACTTGAGAATGCTGCATATGTGTTGATGGAATGATTTGTCAAAAAATATCTAAGGTGATGATCAGTTTATTCTACCTATTTTTTTTTTTAATTTTGTGTGTGCATATGTGAGTGGGAAGGTAATGCCACCTTTGAGGATTATGAGATTGAATACAATCTTCTAGATGGGTACAATTCTATACTATCTCCCCTTTTTTTTTTTCTTTTTGGAATGATTCATAGATTTCAATGCATAAACATGGAAGCACGTATTTCAAGGAAAAAGGTTTAGTTATAAGGATTTTTTTGCTTACAAAAACTTATCACTCTGCTTGACTTCCTTATTACATTAGGTCTGCCTTGGGACACTTAGTCTGCCCTCTGATAGCTTCATGTTTATGATGCTCTGTTTATGCAGCTCCTAGCATGAGCCTTAGCTTAATCACCCATTGCACTCCATTTTCATGGAAGCTTTTGCCTCACACTGCTAAGTCCTAGACTTTAGGCTTGGCCCTTCTGTGTGAGAACAGTAAGGAATATTTCTTGTTCAGGTCACCTTTTGCTAGATCTCTAGGAAAAAGTGATAGGTTAGTACCAGCAGATGTGAAGATTTTAGACACAGGCCAGTTTATAAAGCTGCTGGTCATAATTCACCTTCTAAATAGCATATTGATCACAATATTTTTGGAGTCAGTAAAAAATCCCACATGTGGAAAAAACATCCAAATCTGGCTCTTCACAGCAGTGTTTCCCCACAAAGTACCAGTCATAGAATCACAGAACCATTTTGGTTGGAAAAAACCTTGAAGATCATCAGGTCCAACCATTAACGTAACGCTATCCAGTCCACCTCTAAACCATGTCCCTAAGAACCTAATCTTTGCATCTTTTAAACAAATCTGCAGATAGTGAAATGAAAATTACCTTAGTGTTCATTTCACAGGATGATACTACAAAAAAACCTGTGGAATTAGCAGAGCTGAAAGAGAAATGCAAATCACACTCAGGTACACAAATATCCACCAACAAATAAACATGAAATGTATTTGATTGTCTAGAGCTCAGGAGTAAAACAAAACTCAGAATAAGGGACTCCTGGATAGCTGTTGGGTAAAGAAACAGATTGTAATGAAAAATTGTTATCAGTGGTGCTAGTAGGACTGCCTCTTAAAGTGTTCTAATATTTCTCATAAGACCTTATTGCCGTCAACTATAATTTTGCCAAGACTAGAGCTATTAGCACAAACATTTTCCACACTAGACATGTGAAGTATTGCGAGACATATAACATTATAAATATTAATAGTATGTACTAGTAGTAATAATATTGTTATATAAACACAATTTAAATGGAACACATTGAAGTACTCAAGAAATTGAAACAACCTAAATGAAAAACAAACAAACAAACAAACAGAAAACCCCAACCAACCGCAATGTGTTTTTGTCTATGCTTATACATTTCATCCGTTTTGGGATCACATTGAAAAGACCAGTTTGTTCATACATGTTGAGTAGAGTCTTATCAGTTAAGAAAACTCATTAAAGATGAATTTTGGATTAAGAAAACCTCGTTGTTCGTCTGGTGAAGAACAGGACTTTCCTTGAAGATCTTGAGTCTAGCAGTGGGTATATCAGGCACCGCTACCAATCTGTATTTTCCCTGCTTGCTTGATGGACAATGAGGAAGAACTCCCTGAAACTAAATGCAAAAGCAACATTTATTAGAATATTACACGTTAAAAACACATGCCTAGAGATGGAGAACAAGAGAAAAGACTGGCTGAGAAAGCTGAAGCACGAGCCCAGTGGAGGAACCCTCAGAATGAGGTGGAGGCTGAGTCTATCATGCAATTAAAGACAGCTTCATGTTGCACATATATAAGAAGACAAATTTCTATTGCTCTAACAATCTTAACTCTATCACTACAAAACTTTAAGACTTTACCTCTGGTTGACTATTTTGGTCTTACTGTTAGATGAAGAGTCTGGGATGAACTAAACCAATATGTTTGCACACGACTGCAATTCTCTGTTGACTTCAGAGAGAGAAACTTTTTGTTCAGGGCTGAAGATGCTGAGTTATCTGCTGCTAACTGAACCTTTAGGAGGCTGTGGAAATTGTCACCGATGCCAGGCAAGCCCAGGGTAACAGTAAGCTGCTGAACTTTCTGGCAAGAATTACAATGAAATGACTGCACATCAAAAAGTTTATAACAGTGAAATGAACCACAACAGGAAGCTTTTTCAGGAAGGAAAACTACCTTTTACTTTTGAACATCTAAAGTGATACTGTTTGAAAACAAATCCTATGTTTTTAGTATGGAAATTTTATTGATAACAGATTTCTTTCTGCTGACACCTTGATTTTCTTTAAACACTGGAAGTTCTTTGGCAGTTCTTATTTTTTATGCCATGGTATTTCAGATAAACAAAGAATTCAGCTCAAGGCATTTTTCTGAAATTTGACAGCTCTTCCAGATTTCATTTCTTTGACAATTTTTAAACTAGTAACCCAGGAATAAGAGGGGCTACAAAACAAGACAGTTCTGACAAATTACACACAGTGTTTGAACCTTTTGTAAAAGCCATTTTGAAATAGTATATTGCTACTGTAGTTGATTTTGAAGAATGTTATAAATGTATCTGCAAATGCAAACCTACTCCATCTGACTTGAGTGACCATATATACTAGACTGGGTAAATGAAGTTTCTGTTTTTCTTGTCTCTTACTTGCTCACGTGCTTCACACTTTAGAACAATAATTGAATGTAGTACATATTGAAACAGAAAATACTATTTTTTTCTTAATTTGAAATTGAAACATATAAGGTATAAATTTTTAAATGACCTTTTTCACTTTCTTTTAAAATGCATTTTAGCTATAAAAAAGGTCATGAGATGACTTTGAGCTTTTTTTTTTTTAAAAAAAAAATATGATTCTGCACATAAGTCATACTTTCCTTTGAAAAAGTACATTAAAGGTTTTCAATTAGCATGCTCCTTGTCTTGGGGTGTGGTCCATGGAAATCACAAACTGTTTTTCAGCCATTCCACCTAATTGCATGTCAATTGCTTTGACGATGTATGTATTGCCAAAATACGACCAGAATTTTATCTATCCTCAAAGTACAAAAAGCATCTCAGTCACACTTGGTACATAGACCTTGGATTCAGTTAAGATGGCCTTCAGCTTTCATGTAATCTACAGAAGTTGTATAAGGGCAGGTAAAGAATAAACCCATTTATAGATGAATAATGTGAGGTAAAAATGGAAGGAAGGTTACAGGAAAAAGAATGAACACTGCTTTCCAAACAAGAAATCATTGGTAAAATTACTGTGGGAGTTTATAACCCTGATCTTGCAAGGAAGCTGGAGGCAGTATAGTGTTGTTAAAACATCATGAGATGGTCACTTCAGTTTTTCCTGAAAAGACTGACCTTCTGACAGTCCCTAAAGGAATAATTTCTTCCTTTAACACCTTTTCTCTATAACAATTGAAAACAGGGTATTATACCTAAAAACATTAATAGAACTTCTGCTTTTTAACTAGGAATGCATTTTAACCTCTCGTCACAGAATCACACAGGATCACAGAATGTTAGGGATTGGCAGAGACCTTGAAAGATCATCCAGTCCAATCCCCTTGCCAGAGCAGGAACACCTAGATATACCTTTTAACCTCCTGTTCAATTATTATAATTAAACTCAGCCATGCTCTGTGCTCTGTTCGCTTGTGTCCTACACCAAAAATGAAAAAAATAAACAAAAAAAACCATGCCAAACAAACCCAAACCCTTTTACTATTTTGACTTTTTCAGGAGTCGAAGCTCTCTATTATTAGAATCTTTAGCTTAGGACTTCTATCTCAGACATTATTTCAAGAGATTCTCAGTATTTCTGTACCCTGCTCTGAGACAACTTTATGGCTATTCCTTGTTTTCAAGCTTCTGGACTCATGACTGCCCGATTCTCAAAGCTATCCAACTGACTGGAAGGCAAATGATGTATTTCCCTTGATTGCTGATTTACCCTTTCATGAGAGACACAGATATCCTCCTGCATTGTATGTGCTAGTTTCAGACACATAAAAAGTCACAACAGAACAGCAATATTTTATTAAACGTCATGGTTCATGTTACACCCTTTTCAGAGAAACAAGATCTACTCTATGCCAGGACAAAGCCAATTATTATTTAGAACATTACAGGCTTTCCACAAAGGTTTTCATCTGTCTGTTCATTTACATACCCCAAAGTGAACTTGATCTTCTTTCATTGTGTTTACTTGAATAAATGGTGAAATAATTGTAAGATACGGAAGAAACAGAAGAGCAGGACTCTTACACAAAGGGATCAATTCTATCTGCTCTGCAACAGATTTCAGTGGCATTTAGGCTATCTAAATGAGTAGCTTTTGTTACTTTTTTTTTTTTTTTTTTTTTTTTTTTTTTTAATTTATAGCTCTTGCCTGTTATTGTTTGGGCATATAGGAAAAAAAAAACAGATCAGGGATTCAAAAACACACCAGATGCACCTGAGAAGCAAGTCTGATGCATCCTATAATCGATCCTGCGTGAGTGCTCAATAGCCACTTTTTGGATGTGTTTTGTAATGTTTTCTTTCAAGATTTTTATTAAAAGGAAAAGATGAGAGGCTGTGCTGGTTTTGACTGGGATGGAGTTAATTTTCTTAATAGTAGCTAGTATGAGGTTATGTTTTGGTTTGTGCTGAGAATGGTGTTGATAATTCAGAGATGGTTTTGTTATGGCTAAGCAGTGCTTACAGAGAGTCAAGGCCTTTTCTGCTTCTCACATCACCCCACCAGCCAGTAGGTTGGGGGTGCACAAGAAGCTGGGAGGGCTTCCAGTCCGGAGAGCTGACCCGACTGACCAAAGGGTTATTCCATGCCATATGAGGTCATTCTCAGCATACGTTCTGGAGGAAGAAGAAGAAAGTGGGGGACATTTGGAGTGATGGAATTTGTCTTCCCAAGAAACCATCACACATGATGGGGCCCTGCTTTCCTGGAGATGGCTGAACACCTGCCTGTCGACGGGAAGTATTGAATTCATTTTTTGTTTTGCTTTGCTTGTGTGCGCGGCTTTTGCTTTACCTATTTAACCGTCTTTATCTCAACACATGAGTTTTCTCACTTTTACCCTTCTGATTCTCTCCCACATTCCACCGGGGGGTGAGTGAGCAAGTGGCTGTGTTGGGCTTAGTTTCTGGCTGGGGTTAAACCATGACAGAGAGAACAAGAAAACCTTCTGTGGCAAGAATATGGTGGTATCAGCATCCTGTCCTCTGGAAAAGGACATTCTGCAAGTTCCATTCTGCCTCTCTGTACTCCACATTTGGGCATTAGATATTTCTGAACACTGATATTTACGTCCTTTATGACCATTAAATGAAAGCGTTTCATACAATTTTGCATTTTTTGTAGTTGATATGCCAAACCAAGTGCAAACTGATGCACAGCTCTTACATTTTCAATGCTTCTAATAAAATGCCATAATTTCGTTTTAGAAGAGAGATAGCATGGCACCAACATAGCTGGCAGCAATCTCTTTGTTGAATAAGAAGTCTGATTTCGTTTACAAGAGCCAATAGTGGAACATTAACACCAAGAGAAACTTCCAATGTCACCTTTAAGTCAGCAGGTGTGAGAAATCAATGTTAAGAGGTTTCTTCCTTTATTCCTTCCAAGGACCTGAAGTAGTGAAATTATTATATTAACCAACCTCAACAAATCATCCCACACTTCAGTAGATAGAAATTATGTTTCCTTTATGTTTCCTATTGTGAATTCTTATGAATTCAAAATTTTAATTCCAAAACTTCACAATTTCTTCTTAAGCACAGGCTATTTTAATAAACAGAACAGGAAACAAAGACATTTGCTAAGAGATCTGTGATAAATGACTATCAAAGAAGCAACAGGAGGCTAAACGTAACTGAGGTCAATTTGTTTAAAACTACTACTGAATATTCAGAGGAAACACCTTGCTGTACATATTCAGGTTTCAAAAGTATTACAATAAAGTTCTTTCTCACTCCAGAAGCAAATAATTTTTTGGGTGTTCAACTAGCTTGAAGCACGATAGTTTATATTTTTAAATAATTACACTTTTTCGTACTTTAAGATTATTGGCTGATTCTTACCATTGTTTTCTTAAAGTAAACAGAAAACTAAAGTAAATATATCTGAATGAGCTTTATTTTCGGCAGCTTCTGTTCAGCTGTGGAAGCAGTTGGTTACGGACTTCAGATAGCTGCTCTAGCTATCAAATATTAATAGAAGTAGAAAAGAAGCATAGAAGGAAACCAACAATGACCGTCTTAGCCAATAATTTTATATGAGGAGAAGCTAAACATTTGGATTCCTTTTTCTCAAAATAAATGAACTGAGAAGGAATATGATACAGGTCCATAAAACCATGGGATTGCCTGCGACATCCTAACTCACTATTACCCATAAAATGAGAAGCTGAAAGCACACAGTAACCTTCTTATCAGGTTTAAAGCACGTACTTTATGGCATAGGGACATATAGTTTCATACAGCTTGTACTGTGGAACTCGGTGTCACAGAATTTTTTAGAGGGAAAACATAGAAAAGGGTTCAAAGAGGGAGGCTGGAAAAATTATATTTAAAGTTATTCATGTTTTCAAACACAATGATCCAGTCATGTTCTCTGATTAGGAAGTCCTCATGTTGATGCACCATAGAAGCTAGAAATATGTTACGTTGGGAAAGGCCTGAATACTAAACTTCTCCCCAAACATCTGCTTCTCATCACTGTTAAAGGATATGTACTGATATAGGTAGGCCTTTGGTGCCATCTAGTAGGAAGGGTAAAACAGGGTCGTACTTAGTGCCATGGAACAAGAAGCTGAAAACTACATAATATTTTCCTGGCATAGGAGTGTGTTTTAAGTTGGTTAAGAAATTTTTCTTAATAGGTATTTAAGCATTTTCAGCTTCCCTTGTGACAGGAGGGAGTAAAATAAGTTTAAGAGAAAAAAAAAATTGCTTTTTATTAGGCAATTTGTATTCTTAATCCTTATCTTCTCTAAAAATAAGACAGCAGCTGCACCAGATAAATTTTGCTTCTTTAAGCCCCCCAAGTCAATTATTAGATCATCAAGAAACCATTCAAATAATCAATTTTTGTTCCAAGAACACGAAATACAGTGCAGATTTATTCTTACACCTCTTTTCATGTTGTAATCACTTGAGGAAGGGAAGTTATGATACAGGAGTTTTAAACTGCTTTTCATATCAGTTCTGTGTTTTTCTTTGCCTGATGATAGAATTTCATTATATTAAAATAAAACTTTAGTGCTGGTACAACTTGTTCCTGCAGTAATTTAACAGTTTCATTTTTGTTTTTTTTTTCTTCTAAGAGTGTCAAAGAAGAAATTTTTAAGTCTAAAGAGCATAAGCCAACTACACGGCGAAGGAAAAGGCTTTCAGCCAGCAGGAAGCATACATGTGACTGATTGGCCTCATTGAGAGGTGGGCTGTAAAAATATAGTGCTATGTTCTGTTGCAGGACAGCTACACCAGAAAAATCATGGGGAAAAAAAAATCTTGGCATTGTTCAAGCAACCTGCAACACTTATAGTGTGCCTGATCTCACCGCACTGTTATGAATATCTTATTGTGCCAATGGACTAGAAGGAAATTTGTACAAAAACGTTTCAGCATGGCATGATTAAAGTTTTTGATGGTTTGGACTTCTTTGTCAACTAGTGAGCTTTAGGACTATTGGGACTTCAGGAGGACCATATTTCCAACTCAAGCAAAGGGGACTCCAAAATGACATCATACAGGGTTGTGTAATATGTGTAATATGGCAAAATAGGGACTCGTCACATCCTCCTTCACCAGAATACCCATTACCACACCCCGAATAGTTTTTAGGGTATGTATTTATACCTTGTACCATTGGCTAAGTATTTTGATCTTAGATGAAATACTCAATGAAAATGACTATTCAATTTCTGTAGAGGTTGTTTCTACTGCTGTTTCTACTGCTGTTTCTTTATCAGGAGTTCGATCAACGGCCACAGAATTCCACAGTCATTTCCACATTTGCTGAAATGCTGATTAACACCTAATTCTGGATGCACAATCATCTCTCAACAACACGTGGGTTTGTCAGATTTAGAGGGCTGATTTGACTCATTTTAATATCATACATATTGCAAATTACCTTATTAGAGTACACAACTGGGACAAAAACTGAATTAAGTAGCTCTTTTCAAGTTGTGGCTCCTGTCTTTAACATTTAGCCACAGCCTTTTTGAAAGTTATCAGCTCATAAGTGATTGAATCAGAGAGTCAGGGGAGCTCAATTCAGTGAAAATGCCAAAAGAAGTCTTAAGTCATTGGGTAAAAAGTTTAATTCCATAAAGGCCAATAAGAAAACAAGCCTCCAGATTCTGTATTCCTTAACATTGTTAAAAAGATTATGCTACTCAAAATGGAGAACTGAAGTTTTACAAAACAAATATATACATTTTCATGTTTCTAATCGGTAATTGTGTCCTTCTTGATACACCCACTTGCATTTCCCCCATTATATAAATTAAAGCTAAAGACAGGCAGCAGAAGAGCAAGTATTTTCAAGAGCCCATGGTCTGAAGTGAGTGGCTTGTAAGACTGTCAAACAAAACGCAATAATAGTTACCAGCTCATGCCTTACATTAAGTATGTTAAAATAAGACTGCTTATGAGCACTATTTGTTTTCCAGTTGTCAAAATATAAGTCAATCTCACAGTCAACAGAGTTATCTATTATCACAGTACCTGAGCACTTCTATTATGACTGTATGTATCGTACTTAGTACAAATGACTTACACTGAGATATTTATCCTCAGCAATACCAACAGTTTCCTTTTGAGTTCATCATTTATTTCCCTTGATATGCAAGCATAAAGATGGCTCCAGGTAAGGCTTAATTTGAAATACAGTACTGAGTATATATATATATATATATACATGTTTGTTTGTTTGTTTGGTTGGTTGGTTGGTTGGTTTTTGGCCTTTGTTGCATGTAAAATTTTTGTTATGTCCAAGATATCAGTAAATAAACTAGCCTTACTTCTTTTTTCCTGAAGGACAGGTGAGGGGAGGTTCCTACACTTTTTGTACGAAATCCTGCTTCTGCATATCCACTGCAAATCTGTTGCAATGTTTTGGCTAGAGAAAAATTGAGAACAAACCAGATGAATTACAGGCAATGCCACAGAGACTGTACTTTGGTTTTGCCTCGCTTCCTTTGCTAGGATGCATTGCTCCTGAGCCTGGAGGAGGTGATTCTTGGCTATTAACCAGCTCTCTTGGGCCTCTCTTCTCTCCAGGGCTTTATCCCATGGTACTCTGCCAATCAGACGACTGAAGAGGCCAAAGTCTGCTCTCCTGAAGTCCACGGTAGTGAGCTTGCCATGCACCCTCCTTGCTGCCCTAAACATCTTGAACTCTACCGTTTCATGGTGATTGCAGACAAGGCTGCCCTTGAGCTTCACGTGCTTTCCATTGTAATGCTTTCCACTACAAGAAATATTACTGGGGAAGCACAGCTTGTGTAAAAAAGAACTGCAACAATAAAATGTACATCTACCTTAAACCATGAGTCCAAAAATATAAAATGTTAAAATAGTCTCATACACTAAGGAGAAAGAGACATTTCAATTGTGTATGAAAGGTTAGAATAAACTGCATGTCTAGCATGATCAATACGTTAAAAGCAGGTTTTAAAGTGTTATTATCAGGTTTACCTTCTGTAGAAGAAAGATCAAGTGCAGTAAGTCCTCAGCCACAGACACCCTGGTTCATCCTGTTTAACTTAAGGTGCTTAACTGAAACACCTTGTTAAAAATGCACTTGAATGTTAATTCTTTTATAATCAATGGAGAGAGCCCAACGCCTCTAGAGTGAAATTTTGTCCAGTTAAAGATTTGAATCACGCTCTGAGGGCACCCGTTCCTTTTCATTGACTAAGGTGACTAAGCTTCTAACTTCTATGCCTCAGTTAAGTGCTTAAAGTTAAGTAGAATGAGTCCAGGTGGTAAGAGATCACAGAAAACTTTTCCACTGTTTCATATAGCAAGTGCTATAGAAAGAAATAACTCTGTTCATATTACCGATGCTCCTAGGAAGACATAACATTTATCTTCCTGCAAAGATGTTCACAGGAACATCTGTCAGCCCTCCTGTGGTGGGTTAACCTAGGCTAGCAGCTGGACATCTACCCAGTCTCTCACTTGTTCACCCTCTCCAGAGCAGCGGAAGAAAATAGCATGAAAAATTACATGGGTGAAGATAAAGATAGGAAGATTGCTTAACCAGTTAGAGTCAGCAGCAAAACAGACTGGACTTTGGGAAAATTAATTTAATTTATTGTCAATTAAAATACATGTAGATGGTGAGAAATAAAGAGCAATACACTTCATCCACCACTTTTTTTCCTAGACTCAAATGCATTCCTTCATTCCAGAGTCCAGCATTGCAGAGGCAATGAGGAATTTGGGGTTGTAGTAAGTACACAACAGTTCCTCTCTGCTACTCCTTTGTCCTCACTCTTTTCCCTTGCTCAAATGTGGGCTTTCCATGGGCTGCAGCTTCCTTTAGGCGTGTCCACCTGCTGCAGTATGGTATCCTTCATGGGCTGCGGTGTGGACATCTGCTCCAACATGGAGCACCTCCTCCTTCTCCTCCTCTGACCTTGGTGTTCCCTCTACCATTTCTCATATTTTTTGTTCCCTCATTTGCTGTCTGTGCAGAATTTTCTGCTCTTTGTTAGATATGTTTTCCCTGAGGCAGCCACCCATGGCTGGCGCGCTCAGCTGTGCCCTGCAGTGGGTCTGTTGGAGCCATCTGTGTCGGGCATGGGACAGCCCAAGACTCTCCTCATGGATGCCACTCCTCCAGCTCCTCACTACCCACGCCTTGGCATGCAGATCCAATACACCTCCTATTCCCAAGTAGACACAAACATATTTTGTAAGTCATAGTGAAGTTGCAGATAAAAGCTCTGTATTACTCTAGAAAGGAAATTAATGAGTCAGGTGTAAGACTTTTCTCACTGATAGTTCATTTGATTGTAAAGATAAGAGTTTTCTTTCTTGCCAGTGTGACTTTCTAATTCTGGATGAAATACCTATTTAATTTCCCCAAAGGACAGCTATCGGGGGTACCACTGAGCCAATGGTATTCTCTGTGCTGTTAAACACACAACTACTTTTATCCTGTGCTTCCAGAACTGATGAGCCTGTTTCTTTCAAAAGGCAGTTCAGATACTCTGGGGATCCAGTGAGATGTGGATACAGAACCACAACTACACCAAAAACTATTATGTTGCATGTTTGGATGTTTTCACCTATAGAAATGTTAACTTTAATCTGGAATGTGTCTGGTGTCTAACGGAAGAAGAAGGTGATGTAGAATCTTTTGCATCTGTAGATATAAAGTGCAAGTAAGTTGACTGCAAATTATTTTAGGAAATGGCCTAAAATGGCTCAGGTAGCTCAGTTTATACAAGGCAAAAACAGAGTAGGTAAGTTCCTCTCCACATTAAAGTACACAGCTATACAGGTGAAGTATGAACAATTAGGTACCTAGTTCACTAGTTCACAAGTAACAAATACCAACACTGATTTTGCTGGTTTTTTTGTTTGTTTGTTTGTGGTTTTTGTTGTTGTTGTTGTCTCTTTTTTTTTTTTTTTTTCTGAACATCTGAGTGGAGGGTCGGAAGCAGGTCCCTTGTTCCTCCCTCCTATTAGAAAAAATATCTGTCCAGGCTTTCTGATATTACTACAGGTCACCTGTTGTTCTCAAGTCTTTTGAAAGAATCTAAAACTACATGTCTTGCTATTGAACTGTACAAACTATAGGTCCTTTACCTCTCTCAGACTACATGGTCCTGCTGAAGTTTCACAGGGCTCATTTCAACTCTGAAGAACCCTGAAGCTCAGACCAACTTAAAAAGCGATTAGTGATTATGGAAAACATCACAGCTTGAAACAGTCAAGCTGCCGGTACTGACTAGAGGAACTGACGTTTCTTTACATATGTGTCCTAACACAGGGCTGTCTTCCAGAAAAACAAGATGAAATTAGTGGAGTCTAATTTCAACATCACTGATATATTTAATTTATTCCTAGTTGTCACATATTATGTAATTAATGTAGCATAATCAAAGAAATACTTCTAGGAAAGAGCCAGTTCTTG
This sequence comes from Pampusana beccarii, assembly GCA_013399365.1. Taxonomy (NCBI): domain Eukaryota; kingdom Metazoa; phylum Chordata; class Aves; order Columbiformes; family Columbidae; genus Pampusana; species Pampusana beccarii. The sequence goes on from VWYH01009117.1 coordinate 1,323,512, forward strand.
TTCTACAGGCAAAGTTTTTTGTTATCATTAGCTTACTACAAAAAGATTCCCCTTCTTAGAGGAATTAATGCAGATACATGGATTTCATAGAATTATTAAACACTCTTGATAGATGTTGCACTAGAGTAATGAATAAGCGTTTTTTACAAGAGCTAGCTGCTATTGAGTGCCTCAGCTGAAAGACTGGCTGGAAAGCTTACCACATACTAGCTCATGCTTTTAGGTGTGGAAGTGTATGATACATTCCTAAGAACCGGATTTGGAAGAAGTAATGGGGAAATGCATGCCAGGTAAACAGAACTATATGACTAAGTAAACTTCAGCACTGGTGTTCTGACTTATGCCTCCTTCAGACTTGTCCTTGGTTCTGCTAGTTTTTACCAGACACAATGGGAGCTGCTTCTGAAAGCAATGTTCAACTTTGATTTCTTTAGAGGTCATAGGTGTGATGATGAGAATGATGATGATTTTCTGCCTAGCTGGCCCACTGATTCTTTCACTGTCACTGGCAGCTACATTAACACTAAGATTTTGATAAAATGATCTGATTTTACATCTGTCCATAAGTTTACGTTAAACATTTGTTTCATATTGCAGTCCTGTGTTACAGCTCTATTGTGTGACTTTTCAGCATCCAGTGGAAAACATACCTCATGGTGATCCAGAGGAGCCTTCTTCACACATACTTACTCTGACTACCAGGTCTTTGAAGCACCAGATACTGGGATAGAAAACAGAACTATTTGGCATGCATTTCACAAACCTGTGCACCACTGAAATGAGAAAAAAATATACATGCCAGAGCTCACTGCAAGGATCATCGTCTGCCAGCTGGGCTTGCAAACAGGTTACAGACTTCTTGAACAAATAGCGTTGAGAAAATCTGTGAACCAAATGTCCAAATAACCTGAGGCTCAGTTTGACCAATGACCAAAGATAAGTTCTGAAGCTCTATTGTGAGCTGAAAGATGATACGAAACAATTTTCCTGTGGCTTCAACCACCTGTGAGCCTAGAATAAATTCCTATTAATTCCACTGACTGAGATGGAGTAAGATTATACTTATTCGTGTTTTTCCTTAGAAAACAGCTGAGGGAAACAGTTGGCAACTGACTGCATCACCCAAAAGCGGTGACAACTTTTTCTGAATTAACCAGTCTCTAACCAGTGGTTGAAATAAGACTGTGTAGAATCTGATTCTGTGGGTAGACTCAACCACTGAAGGTGACCAGTTTCTCTTTTAGTGAATTTTCCTTTCACCTAAGTTCTCCTAAGTAACTGCACTTTCTGAAGCTGGCTACATATTTTTGTAAACAGACATAGCAATGGAATGCAAGGTTGCTGATAAGAATGCATGTCCCATAAATGAGAGGGGCATATTTGCAAGGAGGGGCGAACAGAACAGGTGACTAAAACTGCCCAACTAAGTATTCCATCCCATCCACATCATGCAGCATATAAAAATGGGAGGTCACGAGGGTCTCGTTCTCTTCGACTACGGCCAGCATCTGGAGAGGACTCTGCCTGCCGTCCCTGTGATCTGAGGCCTAGTGACAAACCCTGCATCTTTGAATCCAGTTCCAGTTTGCTTTAGAGTCCAACCCAGGACTTCCAGGTACCTGCCCTGCAGCTGCTGGAGCAGCCGGCACTGAGCTGTTGCCGGGAATTTCAAGATTGGTTTTGTATATTTTGTATTATTTTCTCTATTTTATTAGTAGCATCAGTAAAACATTTTAAACTTTTTTTCCAACTTGGAAGTCTGTCTCTCTTTTCCTCCTATCACCTTTCCTTGGTTGAGAGGAAGGATTGCGGGAGGGAGGGCGTTAACAGGAAGCATCTGCCATGGCTTTTTGTCACCCTGCATTAAATGGTGACAGATTGATTGGTGCCCAAGCAGTGAAAACTATTTTCTAAGGGCTCTTTTATTGTTGCTTTACTCCTTACTAATTTTCTGAACTGAGGTGCACTCTACAAACATAATTCCATGACAGAACCTTGCTGGATTATTCCTTAATCTCAGTTACCTAGATAAAAATAATTTCATATTCCATTGTCACAGAAGGGAAGAAAAAAAAAAAAGAGGGAAAAAATCCCCATAAAAAACTGAGTAAAATTAATGTACCAAACAAAAAAGAACAGTGAGGAAAAAAAGTACATATAAGCTCTAAGTCTTGTAATGTAATAGGCTGTGAGTTATTCCTCGTATTATCAGAAGCAATAAAAATGAACTGATTAGCAACAAGGATTATTCTCTGATTTATGTTTCTTGGGAGGGGAAGAGCAGACAAATTGAACGCACGTGCTACCTCAAAAGAAAAGATTGGTGAAAGCATTCAAAATTTCACTGGTGTGTGACTGGGATCCACATAGGCATGTAGTCTAAAGAGAAACAGAGTTTTTCCTTCAAGAAGGGTCATTGCTTTGGGAAGCTGGGCCTTAATCTTGTTTTGCTGGTTTGGTTTTCATTTCCAAATTAAAACCCTAGTAAGGGAAAATGTGTTTTCTTCTTGGATGTCTGAGGCCTGAGATTTCCCACTGTCATACAAAAAATCCTTTTCCACAACCTGAAATCAGACTAAGATAAGAATTATATGCCACAATGACTCATTTTTTCGAGGGCAGGATGCTAGACAGTACTGAACCCAATGCTCGTTACAGTAAATTGTATTTTGTGCCTCAAGACATTGCAGAACGTCTTAGCAATACATCAAGACATTACTGAATGAACAGTGTTTTCCCTCTTTGTTGCCTTTTGGCAGGGCAACAATTCTGTATTTGACATTCCACCATTTAAAAAAAAAGTAGTTCAGCTTTATCAAGCCAAAGAGCATTTGTCCCTCAGCCTGTGCTATTCGTGACTGTATTTATTCTCAGTGTTTTAATTGGTACATGAGAGTTTTAAGGCTAAAAAAAAAAAAAAAAAAATAATAATAGAACTTTTTAGATTTCAGGTGTTTTTTCTTTGTGGGTTGGTTGTGGATTTTTATTTTTGTATGTTCATTTTTTGTGCATATATGTGTTAAATAGGATGTCATTCGTGAGTGTTAGAAATCTTAGAAAGCTTTCCTAAGACGCTTCAGGAACAGGCTCCCAGATAGAAGAAAACAAGATAAAAACAGCTATGTTAGAATCAGAAGATAAGCAGATTTCCTGTAGTGTAACAGAGAAGCTGTCCTTTGTGCTTAGAGCAATGTTAGCTGTGGTGGCAACAATATTTACAAAGCACTCTATTATCTTGGAAAGAAAGCTACTGCTGTCGAAAGTCAAGTTAGCTCTAAACAAGCAGTCTATCTGGGTCTTGAGCACTAGATAGGTTTTAAGATAGGATTTCCCTGATAAGGGTAAGGAAAAAAAAAATCTCCAAAGATTGGAAAAGTCAAATTTTCCCAAAAGTGTGGAAAGTGCTTTGGATTACATCATTATCTAATTAATCATGTGAAGTCAAAGGAGAGGTTAGAGTGTCTACACATGCCCAACATTCATTTTAGCCTATATATAAATGTGATTTTGTATTACTGCACAGCTTATACCTAGACAGATCAACATTACTATCTTGTTTTTGTCCAAAATGCAGTTGTTACCCTGAAGAAGAAAATTACAACTTTTCAAGCTAATAAAATGCGGGACAGAGAAAGGTGCTCAGATTCAGTCCTGTGAGTATTTTAATCAACTTGCACTCTTCTCAGATTTTTTTTTTTCTGCCTTGAGGGTGACAGAGCACTGGAACAGGCTGCCCAGGGAGGTTGTGGAGTTTCCTTCTCTGGAGACATTCAAAACCCGCCTGGACATGTTCCCATGCGATCTTCTGTGGGTGAACCTGCTTTAGCAGGTGGGTTGGACTAGATGATCTCCAGATGTCTCTTCCAACCCCAACCATTCTGTGATTCTGTGGTCATCATTCAGATTTTGTGATGACCCCAGAACAAGATTTGCTCCCGTACTGATGTTATTAGGATCCAATAATGCTAATGCCTTTGAACAGAGAGACCAACAGCTTTAGATCAGAAATCAGTTTGTTCTTTTGCTGCTGAACAGGAACTCACCACAGAGATCCACCTTTCCACATTCATATCAATTTTCAAGGTCAAAAATGAGGAGAGAGGAAGTTTGTTTAATTATTGTTCAGCTTCTCTGGCATTATGCAAAAGTACTCAGTTGTAAATGACAACTGATTTGGTGATGTTACCATATGAGAAAAAATTATTCTGGGAAATCAGATTACAGATATTATTGATCCCAAGGTCCCTAAGATGTGCCAGTGTTAAAATCACAGAGCAGTGAACTGAATTTGACAAGCAATATTTTCTATTCTATCTTTTCCCAGCAGACGAACATTTTCCCTGTTTATTAAAAACCGTCAATACCTGCAACACCTTTTCCTGCATGTGGTATAAGCATGTCCTTGTAATGTGACATTCAAATCTTCCCTCAGAAAGAAAAAATAATAAGTCATGCAATTTTAAGGACAAGTGTAAATGTCAATCATACAAGAATTTGGCAAATAGCTTTACATCCTGGAAACTTTTAGTGATACAAGAGAAGGAGAATCACTGAGAGACTCTCAGCAGACAGTCTCAAGTGTATCATGTCCATTTAAGCAAGTGCAGGAAGATTTTCTCTTCAGTGCCCTACCAGGAGCAGCTGGGGAAAACATGGATGATCTGAACTTGCACATTTAATGAAAACATATTGTGCTCCTTCCTGAGGCAATAACCATTCAGTTTATCCTGTACTCACACTGCAAAATTGAGTGGTCTAAAGTTAAAATACCTGTCAAATCACTACCATAATACTTGTATTTTCTCTCCACGAGACTGTGTGTAAAGTATATTTCCATAGTTCAGTGGAGGTTCTCTCTGTGACTGTCACAAACAAAAATGAGAGCATCAAACTAACAGAAAAGACGAGATCGCCTCTATCTACCTTGTTTTGTTGCTGTTATTCTAGAATTATGCTGGCAGTATGAGAAAAGAAAAAGCAGAGAATAAAAAAAAAAAAAAGGATCTTTACATTTGCAGACTGTGAACTACGTGTTTTCCCACTCTTTTTTATTAATAGCAAAGGCTACCTCTTTTCCTTCAAACAGTGAAAGAACATCTTATTTCTATCAGGACGTGCAAAATAAGAGAACGGAGGCTATTTAACATAGAAGAATATTTCTAAGAAAGGGAAAAAGTATTGCTACAGGTTCTGGGGCAGTCTTAGTTCAGTAATAAAAGAGAATTAGAATCACAAATTCCAAATAAAGAGAATTTAGTTACCTATGGGCCTTTTATTGCTAAATGTAGGCAGTGGCTACAGCCCCAGCTTCCAACATAATTATTTTGTAAATATTTTTAGTTTGAACTGGGTAGAGTAGGGTTATTCATGGCTGATGCGGAAGGTGCAGAACTGTTCTCAGATTTTGGAAGAAAACTAGATTTCAGTCTAATATTTGGGGTCATGCAAAGGTAGTTATGGGTGCCCAAACCAAACAGTATTGAATAATCTAAATTTTCATATTAGTCTAGTAAATCTCACTGCTATCTAGCTTTGTATTCTGAAAAAAAACCCGACAAAACAACTTCAGAAAGACTTTTAAATAGCTGTTAAAAGAAAATTCAAACTGGTGTATAAGTAACTGAGCTTAAATTTTTAAGGAGGTATATCCTCAGAAAATGTTACCCTAAACCTTCTTCTAAAAAATTATTATTAAACTAATTACAGACTAGAATTTTATACATACACATAAAATAATTTTTAATTAATAATCATATAATAACATTCTATTGATTCATCAAATATACTTTTGATATTTCAGATATTACTTGTTCAAGAATATTAGAGATTTTTTTTCAGTATTGGGTAGCCATTAGGGTAAAAAAAAAAAAAAAATTAAATTTAAANAAATTAAAAGAAATAACTTCTCAGACAAAAAACCTGTTCATCCTGGAGACCTTAGTGATGACACATTTCCTCTGTTCTACGTGTTATATGTAACGCACTTAAGCATCCACAGTTTGTCTTCAGACTTCCCTACATCAAGTGAAAGCCAAAGTATGTAGGTAAACTCAATTTTTCACCCTTGATGTAACTGATCTTAAGATTATCTCAGAAGTAGGTGTAATATCTATCTCCTCAGTCTTAAGCCGTAACTTTTCCAGCAGAACTGTGTTTGCACTCTATGCAATCTAGGGCACAGGGGTTCAGCTGTCTGTAGCCTGTGGCCCAGTTTTGTTTGGCACAATTATGTGGCCTTAGCTCAGCTTTACTGAAAAATTGTTGAGCTGTGAGAGAAAAGATAGGCTAAAGCCAAGATTTTCTTCTTGAGAGAAATAAAAATTAAGACAAATGAAATTGTTTAAACGCTAGTAGCAACGCAGGGACTCAGAGAAAAATACTGATAAGAAAAAGTGTGAAATTCTGAAAAGAAGCAATGATTCAAAAATGAGAACTCAAAAAGATCAAGAACCAGCTTATTCCAAAGGACCAAGAAGGGTCTGACACTTTCCCACCTGAATAATGACTGGGCAGCAGAGACTCAGCAGATGCCTGTACTGGAGATGCTGAGCATACTCATGTTTAGTCTAGTTATTTCTACCTATCTGCTCAGTGCATTTAGCCAGTGAATAATTGCTGTATATTTACAAACTATCCATAGTACTACCACAGAGCCTCTGCACATGATGAAGGGTGTCTACATTAAAGAGACCCAATAAACGAAGGGTTACATTTGCATGATAACTTGAATGTTCAGCGTGACATAGCTAGAAAAGTACACTGACTTCCAGAGGAAAAAAAAACCTGTTTCTTCTGTTAACAAATAGTGACAAAGTTGGAGCATTAAAATTATAGGTAATGAAAATACTAATTTTACACTCTAGATCTTGGTCTCTAAGCACTTCATTTTAAGTCTGTATATTGATACACTATATCCATGAATTGTAAGAATTTAATTAACTTACATAAATTTAATAAGAAATTCCTATGCTATTCAAAATAAACAAAAGCAGGGGGGAAAAAAAAACAATCCCAAACCAACACAACTATATATCAGGTCACACAAAACTACAGAGCAAGTGTTTGGAACTTGCAAATATCAACTAATGCCCTTTCACAGAGCCTCCAACAAGAATTCAGTAAGACACTAACTGTTTTCGTCAAAATTTGGATTGCTTCTCAGATCATTTTGAAACAGAGGGATGCCAAATATATATACAGTAACTAAGTGAAGATTCCCCACACCTTTCAGAAGCCATTTTTATTATAGCATAATATCATGTTCTGACAGCTGCTAGTCATTGAACTCAATTCAGTCTAGTGTTTTTGGAGTAGGAGGCTCTAGAGTCCTGAACATAGTCCTCTCTGCTACCTAATCACTAGAAGCTGTGATGGAAGGCACATAGGGCCATCTGCCACCTATTCCAGTCTTTGAACTAGTCTTTACAGATTTTTGAAAGTCATGTGGATGGAAAAGGGGCTTTTTTTTCCTCTACGTTTCTACATAAAGCTGCCCATATATTGTTCACTACTAAACTCCACAGTGTTTGAAAAACACCAAGAGATTCCCAGACAGAATGTGGGCCTTTGTTAGCAACAGTTTTCAGGTGGAATGGGAGTGTATTGCTGATATTTCTGGTAGCATGACCTAAGGTCTGAAAGCTGGAGGGAAAGTGCTCAATTTTATTGAAACAAATCTTCACCTCCATTTATGTTTATACTTAAGAAAAACAAGCAAACAGAGAAACATATTGAAGAAGCTGAGACTTTGCCTGGTCAGATAGCAGCAACTTTAACATTTTTTTAAATGCATGAACAAAACTCTTGAACTCTGAGACTTTCCTTCCTCCTGAAGGAAATGACCTGGCATAATCTGCTATAATCACTACACAGATATTAGGAAGTTTGTTTCTTTGGCATTTATCGGTCCACAGTGACCAGACAGGGCCAGAACACTGAGTACATGGCTCCTGGACCAGCCTTGGCCTGTTTGTTCTTTGTCTTAACCTTGGGCTCAGTAGGGTGCCATTATTTTGGTACTGTCATTTCTGTGCTAGGATCCATCCTTGTTTTAAGCACTGTCTGCTATTCTGTCTCAGAAATAAAATCTTGCAGCTACATCTTCAGAACCATCACCGGTTTATTCTTTTTCCAATATTCCTAGGGACAAAATTACTAGTCCCCTAGCTTCAATCGTAATTCCCAGCCTCTTGTCTCAAAGATAGACAGTCTTTGAAGTTGAACAGATACCCAGACTAGGAAGATTTGGGGAAAAAAAAAAAAAAAAACAAAAAAAAAAAAAAAAAAAAAAAAAAAAAAAAAAAAAAAAAAAAGACCTTGTGACCTATAATACATTTCTCTCATTAGGTTTCTCATTATTCCTAAGTACCCTGAGCCTTGGTGAGGTTGCCTTAGGTCAGAATCTACTCAGGGCAATTTCTTCCCTCTCTAAGAGCACAGAACGAAGTATAAGGACTCTCTAAATTTGTCACTAAGAAGTCTCCCAAGACTCTTTTTTTTTAAAACCAGACAGAATATCCAGTCCATCATCGACTTTTTCTTCCATTGAGTATAAACTGAAGACAATTGAAGTTTTTCACAAGTCACTTAGAAGGTGCAATTCAGCCTTTTAAAACTCCCCCAGTCCTGCCTATTTCATAAGTCTCTGTGTACTAGCAGCTATTGATCTATTGGACATTTTAAAATATAATTAGTATAAAGAATATGCTTATTTTGGAAAGGGAAAAAAGAAAAAAAAAAAAAAAGTAGCAGTATCTTTTACTACAAGCCTCCAGGGTTTTGCTGGAAATCTAAGGCTTCTTTGATACTCTCAGATCAAAATCTTTTCATCTTATGTACAGCAATATTAAAAATAAAAGAATATTTAAATGAGAGCCTGAGCTCTCCAGCAGCACTGGATTAGGTTATGTTCTGTTTGGACCTTTTGTAAAGGATGGAATAGATAGATCTGTCTAGGCTGAGAAAGCATAAGCTAAGTAAAAAAGTTACAGTAATTATTTTTTCTGTGAACAAATGGAAAAACAAAGGAAAACAAACCTATTCTTACTCAGAGAAAAAAAATTCTGACGAAATTCATACACATGGTACTCAGCATTCACATTTGCCGAGTCATGACTTCGTGTAGCATCATCACTCTTCAATCACCCAAGTGGGAAAATGCTTACCAGATACTGTAAGTCAGAAAAACAGACAAAAGGAAACATGGAAACAAGGAAACATGAGCAACATGGAAACATAGTAACAGTTATGAAAAATATTTTTTCCTTGAGGCTAAAACAGAACAGAATTCATCATTACCGAGTTTTCCATATGTGACTCTTTCTTGGTAAACAAAATTTATCTACTGTTGTTTCATACCCTTTCACTGAATTTTTTCTAAGCTGTGGTACGACACATAGACAGCTTTTATCTGTACCATTAGCTCTATAAAGTATTCAGTCAGTGAGGTTCAATACCTCAGAGTTTCAGGTCTTTGGGGAAAAACGATCTCCATATAAATTAACATTTAGGTGACTGAAAAAAACCCTTAAAAAAATGCAGAGTACCTACTATTCCCTTCTAAAATGTAATACAAATAGAGAGCACTGACTACTCTCTGTGGAGAAAGAACCCTTAACAGGAACGTGTTCTTGAATCATATAGCTGAAGTATGGAACAATTCCTGCCACACAGCAAACAGAAGGGTGCAAGGCTGTATATATGTTACAATACCATAAAATATGCAATGTACAGCTGTCAGTAGTCTGAGCTAGTTTATTCTGACAGAGCTGTACCCATGCAACAAAGGTCAGAACTTGAACAATAACCAGCTGAAGCATAAGGTGACACAACCATGTAAGTACATAAAATAAAAAATGTGTTTCCTGAAGTTAGCCATAAATTGTCCTTTCTAGTCCTTCCACATTTGCTTGTATCTGAATACACGTATGATTCACAATTAGTCCAGCACTACAAGCAGAGAAACATGGTCAGTAACAACCATAGAGCACATCTGGTCTTAAGGATTCAGAAGACACTGGTCACATTAACTTTAGATCATTTAAGATTAGCAGATTCGTACACCCTGTTATATTCCACAAGCTTACAAATATGTATTCAGAATCTGAATCAATTAGGTATCCAGATACTAGCAAATAGGTGATTATGAGAGCTACTAACTTAGTTTTCATCATTGCTGTTTAGCCAGGAAATGACTCAAATCCTGTTTGCATTCAGAGTACTGGGAAAACCCTCAGTTAAATAATATAAAACCAAATCCTGGCCTCATTAAAGAACTTTTTGTTTAAAAGCTGTAGAGCTGGGAACTAGTCTGATGCATACTGCTTCCTCTCAGACGTGTGGAAGGAGTTTACATGCACCTGTTTTGCTCAAATTTATTTTCCTCACTCTTCTCTTTCTGTTGCAAACGTGGAAACCTCTTTTAATAAAAAAAATCCAGAGGAAGGATGCAGTATATTTTGATAATACTCCTTTCAGTGGAATACAAGCAGAAACTCTCCTGAAGCGTGGGATCCCTAAAGAGATGTGTGTGATAAGATACTTCTGTACCCAAGACCAAACGACTACTATTGTCAAAACCTTAAGGGCTCCTCAGACCTTTCTCTTTTGTTGTCCACCACAGTCGGTATTCAATGTACATGTAAAAGGTAGCTCTTCTTTTCATCCTTTCAAGAATTTCTTAGGTCATAAAGACTAAAAGATTACCTGACAAGTTAAATATCTACTGTTGTTAACCTTTATGTGTAACTTGGGTGCTCTGTGATTACTTCCCTCAGCATCTAGTACTCTCCCAAACACCATTTTGAAAGCTCTTTAATTTTCTCTTATTTTTTGTAAAGACAAGATATGAAAACTGAATTTATGCCCCTCTGGTGTATTTATTGTTACAGATTTCTTGGTGAAGAAGATCTAGCAGCAAAACTTTGTAAATATTTTTAAAGAGAATATGATATATTATATAAGGTATATAAGTCATAAAGGGAAAACCACAGAGAGACAAGGGTGTTTTAGCCTTGATTAACCTTTTAAGTCTGGTCATGTCACCTAAAACATCCTAGTAGTTTAGCGTGCTAATTTAAAATTGATTGAAGTTGTGCTTTTAGAAACTGGTAACAGTACCATTGCAACAATATTTAAAAAAAGATTCAATAAATTTTTAAATTTAAAGAGTTGAATAACAATATTTTAGTTTTGCTTATATTAATTTTCTTATTTCAAATATGGCCACTATTTTTCAATACCAAAAAAATCCCTACTGTCTTTTTTGAGTAGATAAAACAGTGAGTGAACAGCTGTACAGAAAATACACATGTGAGGGTCCTTGAAAAACCATAAAACTGTTTTCAAGGTCTCCCTCTGTTTATAATGTAGAAAAACCCAGACTGATTTCACATGGACATTGAAGAAATGCTTTATGAAGCAAATCACTAGTGTTTTGTCAAGTGATGTACTTTATGAAGGAGACGAATGTGAAAGTGCTGCATTCATAAATACACATTATTTCTCAGAGGCAAGAGGATTCAAGAATTGTATATTAGAGTCACGTGTATTGAGTGTGGAGAACTATTTAATAATGTAAATTTAGATCTTATTAATTCATTGGGAAGGTTACAATGTGGGAAATTAACGTGGATATTGTTCTGAGCATGTCTTTCAGTAATTAAGAATAAACTCAGCCATAACTTATTTTTACAATGGAAATTACTCCAAAAATGTTAGTGGATATTGAAACATTTCTGAAATAATGTGACAATTAATAATGTTAAGCTGACTATAGGGATACCTCGTCAATTGTTAATAAAACAGAAGAACACTATTAAAGGGTTACCAAACAGCCCACAAAAATGTACTACTTACCTGTTGATTTAAAAAAAAAATCAAAAAGAAGAAAAAAAATAGCTAGAATTTTAAGAATACGTTGACATGAGAAATAATCTCCTTCTGTGACAAATCTGTTATTTTTCTAGCATTCTAACAATTTCCAGATTGTGGGCTTTCGGGGAATGAATGTCACAGAACCACAGGAATGTGCAAAGCAAAATCAATGCTTAGTCATGGAGATAAAATAAATCAAATAGTTCCTCAGTAAAGTGCTAGTCATAAGATTGGTCCTATCTAAATTAAGCCAAAATTAAAAAATAAGCTAAATTAAGGTATCTTCAAGCTTATTGCAGAGTCTTCATTGTGTTAAATATACCTGAGTTTTAAGAAGCAACGTGTGTGTTTGTGTGTACGTTCTTTCTGCTCCAGCCTCCCCACCGGAGGACTAGCGTCACAGCACTGACCCAGAGCAAACATAGATGCAGGGTAGGATAGATATATTCAAACCAAGTTCAGTGTTATCCACAACCACTTGATATTTTTCACTGAGAATATATCAACCATTAAGCAAACAAGATGGATCAGCATTATTGAATTTAGCAACCTTTAGATAAAAGAGATGGATCAGCATTATTTTTCTTACTGGTCCTATTATCAGAGTGATTCTCTCAAGGAATATGGGCTTGAAGTCCTTATTTTATAATATCCAGTTTCTAGATTGCTTTACAAGCACATTGTGGAAATACACGATATTTCCATCCCTCCAGTGGTGATGGGAATATCCACCTCAGTGAAACAATGTACTAGTGAGCACTCCCTCATGGTTACTCCCAAATCCTTTTGGAAGATTTGTGAGTAATCCCAACAAGGGCAACTTGGAATTATGTGAAGCATATAGGTGACACAGTATGGTTCATGAACAGATAATTGCAGCTAGTCTAAGTAAATAGTTTCTGGTCCAGTTCTAGAAATACTTCACCAATACAAATTTTGTCGTGGTTCATACAGGGCCAGGATTGCTCCTCCCAAAAAAATGTGCTGGAGAACAACAGGCAGACTGCATTGATGCAATAGAAAATTTATCTAAATGTGTTTAAAAGGGGACTTGATTCACTGTTACATTGTGCTTTATTCAGACAAAAAGGCAATGCTGCAGCAGAGTTGTATCAGAAATGACACTTGTTTCAATGAAATTACTGCTCATTTATGGTAAGGTAAATTTAAGAGTCTCTGCTGCTAAAGATCTTTATTATTATATAATAAGTTCCACAAATGAAGTATATCTTAACATCAGATGATTGGTCTTCTTTTTTTTTTGTAAGTAATGCAAGTAAAAATAGGCTTCCTTCACATCAGGGACACAGCTGTGCTTGTGGATGAGACAGAATGAAGGATCCAGGGCTGTCAAGAAATGACAGTTTGAATGAAAGATTCCAAAGAAATAAGAGTGTGGAAAAATGTCTCATGGACACAGAAAAGTAAGAAGATGTTTAAGAAACAACTTCGAATTCATGCAGAATAAAAGCTTTTCCTGCCAAATGAGTGAAACTTGTCAAGTCTACTACATCTCTTAATTAACTGGGAACATGAAAGAAGCTCCCTTTGAGGGATTCAAGCTTACAGGCATCATGGCTAGTTCCTTTTGCAGAGAATATAAAATGAACAATGCATTTATTAAGCTCAAAAAGCAACTTGGATGAACTGAAAATATATATGACTAATCGTGTGAGAAATTATTCATGATATGGAAACAGTGCCTTTCAAACTGGGGTGAGGGAAGGGTTAAAAAGAGCTAGTAAAATTTATGGTTTTAATATACTGGAGGATGTAAAAGGACGTTGTCATATTCAAACCTTCCAAAATCCCTTTCTTTCGAAATTTGCAGGTCTATACTATCTTTAACAGATTTTTGGAAACATATTTAATAGAAATCAGAAACTTTGGAAGCTTATTCATAACAAAATAAACCCAACAGTTCTGCAGATGATTTGACTGTCTCCTAACAGTCCAGTGCTGTTTCACACACCACTGAGTTGGAAAACAATGACAGAATTAAACACATTTCTAGCACCAGTAGTTTGTTATCTGTGCAATTTGAATTGATTATGCTGGATAAACACATACAAACAAAAAAGCACACCTCCCTCACTAGGACATTTCTTTCTCCTTTGTTATTCTATATACCTGACAGAGACTGCCGGCCAAAAAAATATAGTTTGCATTTTCAGCACTTTCTGAAAATCTGACTTTTTTTTAAACCATTGATCTGAATATCTAAACCACTAATCTGATCAAAATTATTAAACTTAAAAAATTCAGTTCTCAGTGAGTGAAGGATTGAAAAGTCCTTCCTCAGATGAGGTGTTCTTCCCAGTAGCAAACATACAAGAAATCCTTAGTGCATTACTGTTCCTTAGGTGAACAAATGACAACATCAGTGTGAGCAAGGACTACAAGGCAGACTCAATCAACAACAGAGGGTGCATGTTAACAACAGAGTCAATCAATATAGTCAGTCAAGGACAGAGGGTGCATGATAACAAAGTTTGTTTTAACCTTTGTATATCTTTAAAAAAAAAAAAAGTTTAGTTCCCATACGCATCAACTTTTAAATATTAACTGAAAAATATTTATTAAAGCAAGTGTTGCTTTTGGTCCTTCAGCCACAAAAAAACCCAAACAAACAGGAAGTCAAGGCTGATATTGTAATGTAAATTTTTCTTTTAGACGATACTGTAGAGAACAATAATACTTTTAGAAGCAAAAGAATTGGTTTATAAACAGTTTCAGTGAGGTGCTTCAGTAAAAAGAAAATATCTTTGTAGTGTCTGATGAACCTGTTCATTAATAGTCTCTTAGCTGAGCTAAAAAAAATGCAGGCAATTGCTAGGCTTGCAAAACAATTGTTTCAGTCCCATGTTAACATTAAGGGTTTTGTGAATGCACGCACTTTATATTTGTGTGTTTTAAAGAGCTAGAACTGAAATCTGTTTTTCTCTCATCCTTGAAGTAGAGCATCTGAAATCATTACAGAACATTTAAAGTCTATATGTTGGATACTTTATCCGAGTTCTTCTAATCCTTCCTGTGTTTCCAAACTGAAGGAAAGAGCTTGGAGAGCATGTAAAGGCCAGACAAGAGCAACACACTTTGAATGAAGTTAAATAAGATGTTACGAGTAGCAAGCCAGAAAGGAAAGAACCGCAGTCCAGGAGGCCATGCTAGAGTGTATGGGTGGCCCTTTAACTTCAGTGCACTTTTCAGTTCTCATGGATATTACATACAAATAAACTGGATCAGTGTATTATCAAATAAAAATCTGTACAAAAGCTAATGCTTCTGAGAATGGCTAAAATCCTTTTTACAGCTTCTGTTTCTGGTGGGAAGTGAGAGAGAAATTGCCTTGTAGGAAGAATTAAAACTTTGAATGTCAGTAGGGTGGTTTGGTTTTGCATAAACCTTGCGTCCACATTTGGATCAGATCCAGCCCAGCCAGGCAGGTTGGTCAGATTAATTCAAAGTAAGTTTTCCCTCCATTACTACGATATTACTGCTGCTGCTTCACTAAATGTCACCTCTCTTCTGCAGTAGATAGAGAATGAATAAAACACATATATACCACACATCTCTGTGCTGGCTCACTCACTAATATCTCTTCTAATTCACCTATTTCTAAACCTGGACAGCAGAGGACATTAAAGAGCAATTAAACACAGCAGGTCTCGATCTGTACTTGTTTTGAAGCCTAAACTCCTTGAAGTAGCAAGTCTAACCAAAAGTTCACTAAAATAAAGATGAAATAATATAAATTATTCACACTTACGGTATTTAGGCAAACATATAAAATTTTCACTGAGTTTAGTAACTGGACACAGTCACTTCCAAATGAACAAGTGAGGAGAATCTCACTTTCCAAACTCAGCAAACTCATTAAATAAAATGTGCAGAAGCTGCATGAGTAGCTGAAATCTTTATAGTAAGGAAAACCTGCCTGATCTTCCAGTTGATATTACATTACCATTTATCAATCAAGGAACTGCTTTATTGTCCTAATGATATGCCAAAAAGGTACCAAATAAATCCCATCATTTATGTGAAGGGATGATTGACATTATTCCCAGCTTAAGGTTCTGTCTCTGTTTTTTTCAGTACCCTTGTTAAATTTCTCTGCTAAAGACGATTTGACCCTGAGCAAAGTTTCATAGGAATTTTCCAGTTTATTTTCTATCAGAAAGTGTCATACCTTTAAAGAAGTCCGTTAGCTTCGTAGTAAAGCTGCTGGTGCAGGATATATATATCCTATATATAGGATATAACGATATCTGCCCTTATCCTGCAGATAAATGTCAAACCAGTGACTGGATGATACTTCTGTTGCCACAGGAGTTGCTCTTGCATGCAGGGAATTCTTGGGTAACTTGGTAAGCTGGGCTGTCAGTGGCTCCATACACCACACATACGGCAACAGCTAAGTAAGTCTTAACAAGTTTGGTTTATGCGATGGTGCTACCTTCTGTACGGGCTAGAGTAACAAAGAATGGTTTCTGGTTTGACAGAAACTCCCAGTCCTTCATTATAGCTCACTTTTTGTTTGTTTTTTTTCTCCTTCCCTCAAGCACACTCAATATACTCTACATTTTTACTTAAGTGGTAAAGGAAGTTTTTGAGGACGTCTCTGTTAAAATATAAACTACGTAACCTCTGCTCAGCACTTGGAGGTCTGAAACTGAGAAATGGCATGGGAATTGATATAGCATATCATCTGTATAAAGGCAAGAGCAGAGAGATTTGGAAAAAGATTCAAAAAGTGTTCAAAGAGACGCGTCCATATCCCACAAGGAAACTATGGACACAGCAAAGAACAAGGACAAATGAACAGGAGTTGATTACATAGAAAACCTCTTGTAGCCTCATTAACTGAAAACATTATTTATATTTTTTTTTTTTTTCATTGCTGTCATACTTTAAAAAAAATACACTCTTCCCCTCTAATTTCCCCATTCATTTACATATTTCCCCAACATTGGACACTTTAAAGATTCAGTGGGATGGAGTGCTGGGCCATCATGTCTAGACTGCTTTTGCCAAGAAAGGTTGGACCAGATGGTCCTTGAGGCCCCTTCCTATCTGGTATTCTATGATTTTATGATATTATACACGCGTTTCAAAAATAACAGGCAAAATCAGATTTGACTAAGGTTAAAGAAAAAAAATCTGAGCTAACAGCTTTTATCTAGTTCAGTGACCACAGCAGGAAATTTCTACCTACAACTTCAGGCATTTGAGAAAATATTTAGCAAATTTTGGTATAATAAATGTCTTCAGGATTATGTTCCTTTAACAGTTCTGTCTTTCCAAATTTATGCTGTAAATTTAGGCCCCAATTCCCATGAAAATGTTAACCCTGCACACTGTTACAGGGTCTTATTTCAGCAATAAAAAGCTCATTAGAGGCTCCTTGCTGGAATCAGTTTAGCTTAAAGAGCAATGGCTTCAAGCATGTGCCAAGATATTTTCTTGCAAGAGCCTCCCATTTTATGGTCATAGAATTCAAACTTGAACAGGTGTCCAGAAGCTTTTAGGGGCTTATGCAAATTGAACCAAATGATTTAATTATTTAGTGCTTGTCCGTTATTAAATTACATAATTTAAAACTATTTTACTTACACAAATTTAAATGAAATAAACAAGATAATACTATATTTTGCGGGAGGCATTTAAAGGCCTTTCAAATCTGAAGAAATAAAGCATTGATAGGATTAGCAAGTCTTTTGGTGTCCCAAAGTACAAACATATCAGCTTCAGTAATATGAAAGCATTTGGTAGAGGGAAAAAAAAAAAAAAAAGAAAAAAGTTTTATATCAAAGTACTTTATCACCCTGGGAGGTAGGAAGGGAAATTGTTGCATGAAGACAGAATAGCCCTTCCTGCATTCATTTTTGCAATGCATGTGTCAGGGGGATTCATGTTATTAAAAAAAAAAAAAATCATTTGATGTGACAGGTTCACGAGCTTTTGCAGATCTGAGAGGATCTTTGCAGATTGAAGTATTTAGAGAAAACACAGATGAAAAGAAAGTTTGGAGCTTTCATTTATACACAGTTAAAAAAATGCAGTGACTTTGCCTACAATACATAGATGTAATGCATGAACTGGGAAAACAGTTAGTGAAAAGTCCCTCCTCTAAAATAGTAGTGCAATTAAGCACTTTTAAACAAGAAGATAAAGACTTTTGTTATGATTTTAATAATGCACATCCATTAAAAATCTTCTCAGATTCCTAGGATGAGTCTGAACAAAGTTAGAAAATCATAGCTTAATGCAGTGAAGTGTGATAATACTCTCCATGGAATGAAATATGGATTTATACAACTGTGCATGACATAAACAATGGGCCAAATGGAGTTACCACAATGGAGTCTGGTTGGGCTTTTGAAGGTATTGTAATAGCACACATCCTTTTTGATTACTATTTTTCCAATATTGTCCTAAAACAAGGGCTGTTCTAACATGAAAGACATCTCAGCCATAAGACAGATTCTGGCCACATAATAAAGTAATTCATATTTAATAACCCTTCAACATGAAAGGTTCCTAAGGATATAAGGACATATGTAAGCAATACCAATGCACATATTTAGAAATGTAAAGGTTACAGAATAAACAATAAAAACAATCATGTTCACACTGTGCCATTTCTGGAGGGCATGCGCCTAGGAATAACCACCAGAGCAGAAAATGACACAGGAGGTGACAGAACCATGAGAATTTCTTGTAATGTACAAGGTTCATGACAACCCCTGGGAAGTTAATGAGATTTTTCTGCAGTCCTCAGGTGACCAAAATCATTGTAAGATAGACACAAGTAATCCAATTTAAGTATTTATAGATGTTCATGAATGGATGATGGTATGGGCTACTGTCTTACAGAGTATAATCTCACTGATTTTTAGCCAGAAATACTGTAATTTACTACCCTGCATGGGAAAAGAGCTTCAACTGCAGCTACTTCAGCCTATTCCCTTAGTTAAGTCTAGTTAGCATTCTTTCATATTTTCATAAGAACAGGTAAGAAACACTCCAAAAAAAGATTGCCAAAAATTACAGTATCCATTGATAGAAAATTTTCTGTTCTGGTCTTTCACTGACTATACTTAGACAGGAATTTTGTGGTTTCTCACATGCTTCATTAAAATCATGTACAAGCTATTCTTTTAGCTTCATTGTTTGTCCAATAATGATTCTCCAGATTTCTTTGTAAAATTAATATATTACTCCAGGACTAAGTTTGAAGGGCAAGTGTTCTTTTAAAGCACTCACACTTAATAATACCCTGGCAATCATTTTCTGTTGGAACAGTAGTGTTGGCTTAAATTGCCTAAAAATTGGATGTTAGTAGTCCTTGAGAGATTAGAAATACAAGTTTTGCTATGTCTCTTTTTGTCTATTTGCTTTTCTTTCACAGTACACTTTACACAAAAGAAAGCTGCTGCAAATAGTGGTTGAGAAACAGGACTATGACAAGAGACAGAGAACTGGGACCTTCCTTCCCTTCTCTTGGTCCACAGGTCTGCGGCTCAGGAGTGCTCTCTGCCTAGTGAAATCCAAATGTGTTCTGTGGGAATAAGCCCAGTGGTCTGCAACTCCTCTTCCCCTTCAATATTTTGGGTGCCAGCCTCTTAATTTGTAGCTTTCCATAGCAACTGAGAGTGGGAAAAACATTTCTAAGATCTGGCAGAATACCTTCCCATTTTCCATGTTTTGACTCACAAGCATTTTGGGGGTTGTAAGGAAGATTTCCTTCATCAAACAATAGAATAATTCTGATCTGACTGTAAATTGTGATGTTGAGACCTGGTACAATATGAATCTTGAAATGCTTTATTCTATAAGACATAATGAAAAGCAACTACAAGGAAAACCTTAATCTTTCAGTTCTGAACCCCTTTTCTTGCATTTTCAGCTTTCAAACATACCACCTATTCCTTCTCTCTTTATTTGTTCCTTGAACTCCGAGTTAATAATAAATCCCTCTTCTATAAAAATCCAAGTTGGGGGATGAATCAACTATACACTCTCATGTCATGTAATTTCTGTTGGGAATCAGGAGGCAAACACACAACACATACAAAGAATTTGAAACTCTGCATGGAAAACAGGTAAAACTATGGATAATATGGTACATAATATAAGTGTGGTACATAATATAAAGATGCTGCTCAATCTATTTGAGGACTACTAAGAGAATCTCTTCCATCTCCATGGTAATATTTTTCCTCGTATTTTACATATTTATTTTTATGGTCATATTATTACCCCTTTCTTTCAAGCGCCATGGACTACATGAGTTTCATTAGAGATAACTAGGAGAACACTGTTAAGCCAAAGCATAGTTTAGCATTCTGCTAGTAACAGTGCAAGAGAAAAGCACAGAACACTGTACCAAATCAACCAGTGTATTTTATCCATTTCCACTTTCCTACACTGTGTACTGCTTTGGTTTGGGAGAACACAATGAGCAGACCTAGGGAACACTAGGCTGAGAGAAGTAATTTGAGGGAATTATCCTTAAATACATCTTCCTCATTTACTCATTCATTTTCCATGCAACTGTATTTGGTAATACATAATTGCGCATGTATTTAATTACCATCATTTTTTACACCAACAGTATCACCCATTTGACTTAAATGAATTCTACTGTAGTTACAGTTTTATTACAGCATAACCTAATTGATCCTTTTTAACATCCTGAATTTGACACCATGTTAGTATACCATTTCCACCTGCTATGACATTTTCTCTTTCCATGTTAAAAACAAGGTCACTATTAGGAGGTATCTATTGTATATCAGCATAACCAGACATTATATACTTCATTCAAAGTAAAATCTTCAGGGCCCGTTTTCCCCTGTTTGCACTCTTTACAGGACTAAAAACTTCTTAATATGTGTAAAGGTAGCTAAAAGTAATTTTTAGTTTGAAGAGAGAGCTATACCTTGCAGTATTGATAAAACACCACACTCTAGGCCTCCATTTCATTGTTCAATTACAAACAGTACAGACATCTTAAGATCATTTTATTACAGACTCCTGGAAGCAGTGAATCATACAGAGGAGTTCAGAATTGACTTGGACACCTATCCTGAAAACATTTACACGTTTATTTAATGATCACCACAGAACTATCCTTAGTTTACACTTGAAGAACATTATTTGGGTTCCCCTTACAATTGTGCACCCCTATGCTCCTCTGGGCTTCTGCAGATGGGCCTTTGCTGGGCTGATGACCCCTGTGATGTGCCTGGGAGTAGCCCAGCAGAGCATTATTTGGGTTTCCCCTCCTGCCATTGCCTGTCTGCTCCTCTGTGGGTGTGCAGATAAGCTTTATCACATAATCCAACAGTACTGAAATGGACCATATCCAGGTGAAAAACTCTGCCAAAATCCTGCTTTTTAATGTTTTACTACCTCTTGTGCTAATTAAAACTATAAACAACTCTTACATGCACATTATAGTTTATAGCTAGTGCTATATGATTAATTTCAGTCTTTTATTTAATTGTAATATATCTAGATCAACTTTTATCCCAAAAGCCACCCAGTGCTTTGCAGTTTTGTTCTGCATCCAAAATTCTTGACTTCACTGTGTCAGGTACTCCAATTTCCTTCTGACCATGTTTTATCATGATCTGCTGGGGAGAGGTGGGGAAGCTTCCCTTCAGCAATGAAGAGTTCTCTGAAGCTGGTCATTACTGCTTCAGTAAACATCCAGACCAGAGCACCAAGTGTGGGGAGCAGCTGCTGATGCCCTGCATGCTGCCAGCTGGAGCAGCCGTACAAGTTTAGTCAATGCAGGGGATGTCAGAGGGCAATGACAATTAATGTGTTGCAGGATCTTTGAGAAAGATTCATAGATTAATTAACACTTCTTTACAGCTTCAGGAAAGATCTTTTTATATGTCCAGATGTGATTAAGATCTAATATTACAAGTAGATTTGGCGGTATGACAGAGTAATAATGAGGAGTTCTTAAAGTTCATTAGAGACTGACAAAGCACACTGAATCATGCAAATAATCTTCAATAGCTGGAATTTCTAATAATGCAAGATAGCAAATAAGTTCCATGTATTTTTTCAAGTTGCTGAAAAACATTAACTAATGAATTCTCGTCTTTGATCTGGAAGAGGAAAAAACATATAAAGTTACATTAGCTCAGGTGATATCATACAAGGTGCATACGTGATTCTGTCATGACTAATGCAGAGACTGACCTGCAAATCTATGCCTAATCAACTTTCTCTCTTAAGGTAAAACACTATTTCATGTAATAAATCCAAAAGCTTTTGCTGATGAGTTGACTGTTTTGTAGGGATCCTCACATTTTGCCATCCGCTGATAATGCAGGGTAGAAACATCGAAATATATACAGAATTTGTATACCTGGTGAAATCAGAGAGTTGTGATATATGCAAAAAAAGAAATACATGAAATCCATCAACAAGTGACTGGCTGTCTCAAATTTCTTGTTTGTAAATTTATTTCCTTTGAAAGAATATTTGAATTTTGAGAAGCAAACACAGTACTATTACACAGTACTATTACTTACATCTTCAGAGTACATTCAGCTCCCACCTTTATGCCCAGTACAGACGATTGGTGTTGTTTTATTTTTGTTTAAATCTTCTTTAAGAACAAAATCTTATTCTCTTTGCCTACAATCCTTCTTTCATGGAGAATTTCTTTATCTCCCTCTGAAGGAAATCTCTTCTAGAACTAGTAAAGATTTAATACAGATATAAATGCTAAGTGCCCAGAGGTAGAAATATTCCACAGGAAGGGATTATTTATCTATATTAGCTGTATGGTCTGTACATTGTAGAATCATCATAGAATCATAGAATCATTTTGGTTGGAAAAGACACTCAAGATCATAAAGTCCGACAATTAACACCACACTGTCACTACACCATGTTCCTAAGAACCTAATTTCTGTGTCTTTTAAACACCTCCAGAGATGGTGACTCTGCCACTTCCCTGCCCAGCCTGTTCCAATGCCTGACAACACTTTCCATGGAGAAATTTTTCCTAATTCCTAAGTTGTGGCACAATTCAAGAAGTTCTGAAGAACAAAGCACCTAGCTCAGACACCCACTTCATATGCATGTCAAAGGATTTTATTTTAGAGTAACTGTAGTGTGGTGTTGAACTAGACTAGTCTTAGTAGTTGGAGTGCAATAAGTGTACATCTTCTGGTTTAGTAATTTTTTAAAGGAATACATGTGCAGCAGCAAAGTACAACAAGCAGGAGGAAATGGTAAATTAGCTTCAAAAGTAAGCTCCTGATTTGAGCTAAAATGTTAATACAAGGACATCCTGTAAAATGCAAAAAACAACTTTAAGAAAAAAAGTCCCACCAAGCTGTCAGTATTAGAACATATAAACCAGATTATGTTCTGCAGAGAGAGGGCAAGTAGAGGATGGCCTGTACTCAGCATTTAACTAGGCATAAACATTTGCCAAAGTAAACATTTCATGGAAGTTTCTTTTCCTCTCCGAGTTTATGTCTGTCTTTCACACTCCTTTCTCAGGTCTCTCTAGTAAATGTATAAGAAATGAGGTGGAGACTTCTCCATCTTATCTCAAACCCAAAATTACTAGGAAAGGTTTAACGATTCAGTGAAAACAATCTTGCCATGAATTAAAATGGGGTGTTTTGTAAAGACTTTAAATAAAGATCTGTGTCTACAGAAAACAAGATAAAAGAAAAGTCTAAGATGACTACAGAAGTAATTTTATTGCTCTGCAGTGACTGTACATACTTTTTTATGTGGATGATTTAAAATATGCTGTTAAAAGTTTAAATTATGTATAACTCATATAATGTGCCAAAGGCTCCAGTTTCCTAAATAGGGCAGCTCTGTCTTTTGTGAATATAGGCAAATCCTGGGGCAATAGATGTTCCTTTACAAGCTGCCTTATTTAAATCACGAAGTATCTAAAAAAGTACCTCCCAAAGGCCTATTTTTCAAAACTAATTTTGGAAAATGTTCTGTTTTGAGACACAGTTGCCTGTAGCTAAACGCTTGTTGACTGGAGTACCTCGGCTAGAACTGCATAGTTAAGATACAGCTTTTCAGTTGGCTGGATTATGTCTTGTAATTGCTCTACTTGCATTATTTGAATTCATGTATGCATAATGTGAAATAGTTCTAGTTCTTTTGTGATGTCCCTGCTTTCCAACACAGGCTTCAAAAAGCCAGAAGCAACTTTACTCGTCACATGCTGTCCTTCTGCTGTCAAGTGCAAAATCAGCTGTAACAGTTGGGGTTGGTGTTTGTGAAAAGCAATGTCTGCCCTGTTAGCACCACTGTCATACTGTCTAGTTGTGCCCCTCTGTATCTCTTTGTTAGAATCAGAACTTTCCCTTTTATTATTTGTGCTCTAGGACACAAAAACTTTTAGAGTTCTTCTTTGAAGTATTTAAGGGTTGTTTTAGTTCCAAAATTTTAGATGAAATTTGTTTCCTTTGAAGACTTAGTCTCTATTTGTGTTCAGTCCACACATTTATTCTCCTTGCTTCTCTTGAATTAGACTCCCACAGACACAACCTCCTATATGTTGGAGGCTTCTTGAGTATTCGAAATAATACTGACACCCTAGCCTGAGCTTTGAAAATAACACTCATGAAATAAGCTGCAATCCTTACTTCAGCATAAGTTCTCTTGAAGTAGGATTAGGCACATTTGTATATCTTTGAGGCTATTTCCTAAATAATATATCCTACAGAACACACAAGTATATATTTATATATATGTAAAAATATAGTCATCATAGTGATAGCAACTCTGGGGAAAGGTGATCTTTCTTTTCAGGAATAGTTATCATTTAGAAGTGTGGCTGATAAAAGTATAAATACGTTCGTGTACAGTTAGCTCAGCCTAGAACAAGTGCAGGGTGCCCATTTTTGGGGATATTCAGAAATCTAACTGTTTTTCACAAAAAACTGGGAAAACCAAACAGTCAATGGCAATCTGCTCTAGCTGACCTAGCTGAAGAACTAAACAATTTCCAGAGGCCTCCTCCAACCTAAACTATTCTGCAATTCAATTAACAGTCATTATTGGTAACAATCTTCTGGACAGAGTTGTTGGTGCATATTTGCTTACTCAGGGTAGGTATCCTGACAAATGTCTGAGAAAATTAGTAGGAAAGTCGCTTTATGTCCAGAGCGATGCTGTCAAGCACTCAGCTTGTCAGACCTGCAGCACTTTTAGCCTCCCCTGTTCAGTGTTTCTTGGCAGAGCCCCGAAGCAGCAGTTTATAAATGGTGCCACTCCAGGATACCCAAGGAATGATATCTTCTTAGATTAAGCCACACCCATCTTAGTGGCCAGGAACACCCTTCTTCACAGTTCACTCCATGACTGGAGATACCTTTGCAGGAATGTGTTTAGACAAACCATTGCAGAGACTGATATTTCCTCTACGCTACCTGTTGGATCTCTGTAAATGGCACCATAAAGCAGTAACACAGATGTTACAGTAAACAGGTAAGAGTTATAGGAATTAGTCTTAAAAATAATTAAATTCTGTAATTTCAGTGTTTTCCATGAAAGATTACCTGTACAGGAAGAAAAATCATTGAAGATGATCATCAAGAAAAATCATTGTTCCAGACACATACAGATAATAGCCGAGCAACGCTTTGTGGGATCTCTGCTGAAAATTCTGAATGTTAATTTGAAATACAGTGTTTTGCAGGTGCAGTTATAAAGGCAGGTGGCTCAACAAGAAATAACAAGGCTGAATTGAGAGACCTGTACCACATGAATACATGGAGAACTTTCAAGAGTAGTCATGCTGCAGTTGGCTTCTTTTGATTTAAAGATAGTTCTAGGTAATACGACCCAAAGAGTGTAACATTTTCCTCAAGTAGAACTCTGCCAAAGTGCTATCGCTGCTTGGAGGGGAAAAAAAATGGCTATTAAAATGAATACAATGCAAGCATTCTTGGTTTCAACAGTACAGTATTTGGATCAGTGTTTTCCCTTGCAGCTGACTGTCAAAGAAACTTTATTCCAATGTTCAATGCAGTAGCTTCATACGATTCATAACTCCAGGCATAGTGCCATTTCACCCATGAGACTTCGGCAGATTTAAGAGAAAAAAAACTTTCCAATGTCCTGAAAATAGGCACTATCTCTAGACTTCCTCTGCATAAATGTCAGGGTTCACATTATATTCACCAAGCTGGAAGCATCTTGGTATACTCCAATGAAATACATGTAATTTTGTTAAGTAGGAATAGAAATTTACACGAAAGTCAGATATGCTTCCCTGAAGTTTGAAAGTCACCAACCTGTTCATGTCTGATTACAAACAAATCTGTGTTGTGTTATATAGGTATGACAAGCCTCTGAGCTGGCTGTAACTCTGTTGTGGATCTGCCTAAGATTTTCTCATTATAAGTTCTCCAAAGAACAGTCTTTTAAGCTCAAAAGTAAGTTATCTTAGAGCATGAAGTAAGGGGAACAATTAAATTGGTGGGAAAAAAGCCAGCAAGACTAAAGACAATGTAAAGAAACAAAATCTATAACCATCTCTCTGTCACACTGGAGCAAGATATCTTCTTTCTCTCAACAGCTGGAAGGAAGAAATATCTGCTGTGCCCTCCACTGCTCATGAAGTTTCCTCAGTGCTGAGGCTGTCTGTCTCACTGCTACCACAATGTGGGCCTTACAGGTTTTCCTCTCCTGGGCACACTCAGCATGGGAGTTAACCTGACCGTTTTGTCTCTTACACGGGGGAACACGACCAGCACACACACTGTCACTGCACACACAGCTTCCCCAGGGAAGCTAACAGAGATGCACCCTCTTAACCCACAGCTTTGCCACCACATCACGAACTATGAACTCCCTCTGTTGTACCCGCAATCTCACTGACTCCATGGTAGATGCAAAGGTCTGGAGGAAACCTGGATCTCAACCTACATCTACTATTTAAATTTACTACTATTTAGTGGAAAAAATAAGTTTAAAAAGGCTCCTCAATAGAACACAGTTGTATTAGCAACCATTTATGATGTGAATATGGGCGTGCGTGACTGAACCACTTCTGTATAAAAACTTAAGAGAGCAGAATTTCTCCCATGTGAAAAGTGTTATCTCCTGCACCTTCCTAACTTTTCTTTCAGGGAAAACAGTTCAGACTTAACTTCTGTAGCATGCAAACTCTTTTTACCTTAGATGTGGTGGTAGAAAACCAGACAAAACCAAAGCAGCCAGAAAACAAAAGCATCAAAATTGCTTTTCTCATCAACATTTTTATTAGTTAATATCTTTCTGAAAATAAATTAACTCAGAGGCTACCATTGGTTCAACAAAGAAAGCACTGGAAAATATTGACTCATTAATCCCTAGTGATTAGCTTTTTACAAATATTTTAATGTAAAAAAAGATTGCTGTAGAAGTGGCATAGATTGATCATAGCAATCTAGATACATCCTTACAAGGACCTGGAACACTGCATACATCTGTTCAGTTTCCCAGGATTTCACGTTAGGGGTATTTCAGTAATCTAAATCCAAATGCTTGCTTTAGGAACAGAAACATCAGGAATGCTAAATATTTTTCTTATTAAATCGAGAATTTATGGGTTGTTTGCAAAGGGTAGATGTTTAACCTGAAAAGTACAGCTGAAGTTTCAAATACTACTGTTTATTAGGCTGAAAATTAGAGTTTAAACTCAAGATTTATTAGTTTTGAGAGAATTTTGCTAGCATTTCCAGGTTTCTGTAGGAGCAAATTTGATTGTCTTATAAAATTTTGCTTTTTATCTAAAAAATTAAATATTATTTGGGAACAAACTTTTCTGTTTCCCACACTCTACCAATATCTAAAACAATATGTATGTAACTTAAAGAACAGAAGAATATAAAGGAAAATCTTCACATACCTTAACTGAAGCAGCATCTGAACTTTAGATGTACCTATTTTCAGTTCCATATACCGATATCACTGTGTCGGTTAACAATACTGATTACTAGTAGGCTGTGCCTGAAAAGCCCAAAACCATTATCTACTGAAAACTGCCTTTGAAATTTATGTTCAAATATTTTCTGTTCTACAGAGCAGTTTTATTTCAAAGAAATCTCCCTCCACACTTTTCTGTGTTACACACACCCCAGTTGTTCAGATCGAGCACGTATTAAATCTGTTATTTCTCCAAAGGAGGTAGTAAAAAGGTGATTCACATGTATAAGAGGCACGCAGAGATTGATATTTTTTTAAATGCAGCTTCTAGAAGTTTCATTACTCCCTAGGTGGTTTTCATTATCTCCTTCATGAAACATTAACCCCCCTTTCCAAGATGAATCAGAAAGTGATAAAAATTCTCTTACTTCAGAAAAATAAATTCATTGCAAGGCCAACTACTTTCCCAGTGACCAAATGTCACTTTCTTTAAATGGGAGCTTTGTATTAGTATTTTATTGCACCTGCAACTTTATATTATGCCACTCAGGATAACAGTTGAGCTCCTAGTACAGAAGTTGCTGTGACCCATGTGATTTCAATCCTTACAAACCACCAACATCGCTCACACCAGACAAAGGAAAACTTTTTCAAGCACAGAGTGCCCTTGACAAGACTTACAACCTTTTAAAACAATTTTTATACTCTGTTCATACAAAAGAAATAAGAACATGGCCAATTCCATTTATTTTCAATGCCTGCCATAATGGCCACAGGTGATAGCTCGATAATCTTTAAATTTATAAGGATTTAGGTAAGGATTTTAACATAATTTCAGAAATTAGGATTTTCCACATTGGTTAAATTCAGGGGGATGGTGAAACAAAAGTAATTTCATCCAACCTCCCCTCAACATGAACCTTGTACAACTGTGCAAGAATAAGTGGCACACATTAGTGACATGGAAATAGTGCATGCACTTACCTGTCGTGTTCTGGTGCTGTAAAATGGGATTAGTTCTATTTACAAGACCAGGTCAGGTTAGGTTCTGATTAATCTTGTTCTTCTGTGGACATTAAAATATGTGGCAGGCTTCAGAGAATGGAAAGCACATCTAAACATGCTACCTAAAGATGAAAAGAAAAAGAAGAGTTGTTAAGTAAACATTATGAACTTGCTGGTAACTAGCTAGTAACTATGAGAAGAGAGAAGAAGTGTGTTCTTAACACATAGATATCACCTTCTGCAGTTGTTTCATTATAATAATGAAATTATTTAGGTTGGAAGAGATCTGTGGAGATTGTGGTCCAACCCGCACCACTCAGAGCATGACCAGCTTTGATCAGGTTGCTGAGATTTTGAACATATCTAAGTATACAGAGGTAAAAAGGAGTGCATGAACTTCAATTTTTGCGTGTTCTTTATCCTTTGACCTTCGTGACTCCTACTCTCCTCCTTTTTTCTTTTTTTTCTGTGCCTTTTTACTGCAATCATGAATCAAATATGATACTACTGATCATAGTGTTCATCTCACAATCCCTCTCCCACATTACGTCCACCAATGAGCTTCGTCTGTTTTGGCTCTTTCTTTTCCTAATATGTGAACATTGT
Source organism: Pampusana beccarii (assembly GCA_013399365.1). Taxonomy (NCBI): domain Eukaryota; kingdom Metazoa; phylum Chordata; class Aves; order Columbiformes; family Columbidae; genus Pampusana; species Pampusana beccarii. Next base: position 1,352,921 of record VWYH01009117.1, read on the forward strand.
GGAGTTGTGCTGCTTCTTATGGCAGAAAGTATATCTGTTTTGCCTGTATGAATCTTATTTGTAGGCACTTGCTTTATTGCAATGTTTTCCCATTTGCTTTATCCAAGCTATTACGTCCTGAGCTTTGTTGAAAACTCTTGACAGAGGACGAGTTTGCACATCTAACTGAGCAACTAATGCTCAGGAAGACCTGAAGTCCAGACTGACACAGGCAGAGAAGATGCAGCAGGAATGAAGGCTGGGAGAACTCTTGAAAAAAAGCAGCAAAAGCAAAATCTCATGTCACGTCACATCCTCTCTTGTTTCCAACAAACTGCTACTTCCAGATCTTGCTGTCAAGTGGACAATTCTCCCCTCTTTGAGGAAACACTGGGCTTGTGTTTCTTTGCTTGTTCGTCCCTCATTCCCATACCACCCATCTCTTTTTAAGTCTCATAAACCTGGTGCACATTGTAAAAAAATCTGTCCTTCCTTCGTGTCAAATCGTTTAATACCACTTAAGCCTTGCTGTCACTTTTATTGTCTATCCTACTGGGAGAATGGATGTAGTCTTTTTTGAGAGAAAAAACAACGAATACTCCCCAAATTTTCAGCCAATGACTGTTTTACTGTCACTGTTTATTGCAGGGCAACAATAAACAGTGGCAGGTGCTCTCTGTTGACCCTCCCACCCTCCCCATTAGGAAAGGTAATAGGAGGAAAAGGGAGACAGACTTACAAATTGGAAAGTTAAAAAATGTTTTACTAATGTTATTAATAAATAGAGAAAATAATACAAAATACACAAAACCAATCTTGAATTTCCTATGTGGAGCTGGTGTTGCTCCAGCGGCTGCAGGGCAGACACCAGAAAGTCCTGGGCTGGACTCGGCAGTAAACCGGAAGTGGAATGAGGGATGCAGGGCCTGGACCTAGGCCTGGAATCACAAGCAGAACTGGCAGGGTCCTCTTCAGATGTCGGCCATGGTTGAACAGACTGAGACCCTCATGATCTCCCACTTTTATAGGGTGTATGATGTGTGTGGGATAGAATCTTTAGTTGGTCAATTTTAGTCACTTGTTCTGTCTGCCCCTCCTTGTAAATATGCCCATCTCACTTAAGGGACATGCAAAAATTATCAGTAACCTTGGCTGCCATAGCAATAAGTTTAAAACTGGGCCTTTTCTGTATACCATTGCTACTGTTATCAGCTCCAGAGTGAACAGTGTCTGCAAAACATGCAGCCAAGTTCAGAGTTCAGGAAAGTGCAGTTACTTAGAAGAACTTAGCTGAAAGGAAAATTCACTGAAAGAGAACTGGTCTTGTTTTCAAAAAAATAACAGGACATTTATAAAAGATGAAGTTTCTGCGAAATACTTAAAGAGGTTGATACTACTATTTTTTTTTTTTTTTTTCCAGTCCAAATACTGAAAGGCACAATTGTAACCTGTGGCATCCCAGATTTTCACTCCAACTTTGGCAGGTTGATTTCTGCTGTAAGGCAAAGGTAAGATTGTAGCCTGATACAGTGATTAGCCATGCACAAAGAAGCATAAAGGAAAGGGAAGGGGAGAAAGGAGTCTCAACGGGCCAGAAAGTCCGTTTTTAGGTCAGCAACATTTCTGGCAGACTTTTGCACAAACTGCTCTTAGAGACCTTGAGTGGCAGGAGCTCTGCAGCCTTCTAGGTAAATGTTTCGCTGTGCTTCACCATCCACCATTTAGAGGAATGCACCCAGCCCAATGCCTCATCTGCATCCTCCAGTTTGGCCAAAGCCTGCTGTTTCATGCCTGATCTAAATAGTATGAAAAAGAGGCTGATCTTTACTTCCTTGCAGCAGTCTTTCTGCAGTTCATCCCTCCTTCAGTCATCTTCTTTTTGTGTCAAAAATGCCCCAGACTGAAAAATGAGAGACACTAAATGATGCCAGATGACTTTGCTTCCCTCTGGGGTCTATTCACATAAAAAGAAACCAACACCCCAAAACATGAAAACACTTTCTTCTCACTGTTTTTCTTTTCTTGAACACATACTTGCATAAGTATTTGTGAATATACATTTTATTGTATTTTAATTTATAACAGTAATTTTCAAAGCTCTTTATTACATTAATACTTGAAAGATGGTTTCAGGTTTGTCTCTTTAAGAGAATTAAACTTGCATGTTCTGCCTTATCATCATAAGACAGAGGTTGTTTACACCTAAGTAACATAATCAGATGGGGAAATCTGTATACTAAGATGAAGTCAAGCTCAGTCTTTTTCCTCAGAAATATTGATCTACTACATTATTTACACTTATTCACATAAGGTACACTAAAAGTATCAAAGTATAAGACACAGGTGAGTCAAGGCTGGATTTAAGTTGTTTGGGAAAAGGAGTGTCCTTTGTAACATTTGCAGAAGTCGCTAGCATGAAAGAAATCCCTTTCTTCAGATCTTACAGCAACAACAAAAAAAATCTACTACCAGGAGAATGCTGCATTACTCCTTTGAAAATTGTAGATTGTTTGGAATTTATCACCCTCCTGAGAAACCTGAAGTACGGAGACTATTAAGAAAGTATTTTGTGAATCCTGTGAAGTTTGATACTTTCAGCTTCAGATGAGAGGTTTCATTCTAATAAATTTGGTTCTGTGAATCCTTTTAGTGTCTGTATTTGCTGTTGTTGCCTTCTTTCCTCCAACTAGAAATAATATTCCAAAGACTGCTGTGGAATTGCAGGTTGAGCTGCTTGAAACACAAAGATCAGCATTTATCATACCCGGATTATGTGGCATTGTAGAGAAAACTGGAGCTAAGTACCTACTAAACCACGTTATAATTATTTCAGTCAGCTGTACTGTAGCTACCTCAAGAAGGTAGATATGTTTTTATACTTTGCTCTGGAGTCTATATCCCACGAGACTCTGAGTACTGATTTTGAAAAGTCAACAGAAATTCAAAGCATTTCATAACTGGTGGGGTGTGTAGAGAACATCACAGAGAAAAGGCCAAGAAGAGACATCCATAAACAAGGCCATAATTTGTAAAGGAGGGAAACATAATTCAGTAAATATAAACATCACAGAGGCTAATGCATACTAATTATCTCCTTCTCTTTGACAAAATTTTGCAACATGTCTGACTAGCATCATCATGAAGGAATATAAATCTGGTTTACTAGAAAATGGTTAGTTATTAGTGTAGTGACACAAGTGTGTACAAAAAAAAAAATCCAAGCAGAATTAATATCCTATATATGCTGTAGGCACAGTTCAGGTGTACTGGGAGTTAGATTTTCAGTGGTAGCAGAGTTATTCCACACACTTTGTGGGGTTTGTGGGTGGTAAAACACAACCAAAACCCAACAACTGTTCGGCTTCAGAGTTCAGATTACCAACATTCCAAAATTCATAGAATTGGATTAGTACTAAACTCAATCATCACTAATATTTCTGTGAGCAATCAGTCCCCAACTATAGTTTTTCACTAAGAAAATCAGTTTTATTAGCTGTCATATATTAGAAAGACACATGCCATAATTTTTTTAGTTGTAGAGTTTGAAAAAAAGAAAAAAAAAGAAATTTTGTCTAGACACTTGACTAGTCTGAACCTAGCTTTCTTCATGGGACCGTACCAGTGGCAATCATCTTAAACTTACTTAAATAAGAAGTAGGTTCTTCATCTTAGATTAGCCAGTAACTTGCCGACAAGGCCATTTGAATACACAAGATTGAGATTAGAGGTCCTGATGGTATTGGACAGAAGTGAGACTTACGAGAATTTATCTAAAGTCCCTACTGATGTTTTAACACAATGATGTTAGCTGTAATTAATGAATTTTCTACCTTCTACCTGCTACCTGCCATCCTACTCCTGGTCAGCACCTTTCTCTGGTGCTTCTCTCCCTGGATCCTAGGAAAACTACTGGAGGTACCATCAACCTAATTAATGGAAGGAGTTTAAGTCATTGCCTATGCTGAGTATAATCACTTGGAGCAGGGACTATGTATTCTGAGCTAAACAGAAAGAGTCTATCTTGCACAGAGTAAATTAGAACACACTTTAGACAGAAGATGCAATCATGAGACAGTGGAGCAGTCAAGGCATCATATTTGTTGAAATTATCCCTGTAAAGAACCAACATTTTTTGAAGTGTCATCAGTTTTCACAGGTACGGTGCAACTCCACGCTTCCCACTCTAGCCATAACTTTACACTGACAGGACAATTAAACAGGAATAACATTTTTTAAAAAAAGTTTTATTTAAAACTAAGAATTCTTCAGTTCAAATCTAAGCTTTTAAGATTTTACTGCTTTGCCTACCCTGTTTGTTTCAACAAATGAGCTGCCTCCTCTCCTTTAAATGTCTGCACTCTCTTTTTGCTGTCATGTTTGAAGCTGGCAGGGAATTTTCTGATGGTGGCAAAAACAAGATCAAGGAGACAGGTTTTCTTTATTATCTATCACATTTCCATGCCTCTCTGCTTCATGAAAAGCATACATCCCAGGGAATCCCACAATGCTGAAAATGAGCACTTTTACACAAGCAACACTACAGACTGCTAGGACACAAACTTGTCCTGTTTCTTCTGACTTCTTCAGTGGCCAGAACAAGAGAGATCTCAGTCTTTCTGTGATCTTTGCATAGCAGCTCTTAATTCCCCACACCCCTGGTCCCATAGCTGCTAGGGTGCAAAGTGGCCTAAAAGGGGCAAAGCACAAGAATTCTTTAGGTACTGGTAACAACCTTCAAAAGAAGAAAAAAACATGCCTCAATAAGTTATCCAGACCATCCTGTAAACAGTAACACCTTAGTACCATGACATACCTACTAGATGATAATGATAGTATACAACTTTTACGCACACTTATATGCAAATGTACACGGACTGAAGCACAGTTACATTATCTACTCTTTTTCCTTGCATTTAAATTTAAATAAAGTGAGCAGGACAGAAAAATAAAGAAGAAAGCTTGAAAGTGGAGAAGGAAAAAAAACTGGAATAAAAGAGAATAGTAGCAGAAAAAAGCCAGAAAAACAATGCTGAAGAGCAAGAACATGGGGGAGAAGAGTGAGGGGAGAGTAAAATCTATCAAGAAAAAACAGATTAAATAGGATATCCACACAATCACAAGGCTATCAAAATGAAAAAAAAAAAAAAAGGACAAGCAAAAAAACCCAAACCAACAAACAAAAAACCAAGCAGCCAAAGGTTAATTCAAGAAGAGAGATGATACAGAGAAAGTAAACAGTCCATGTGAAACTCATGAACACCAGTGAAGATGAGATGCACTACCTATTAAGGATAGTAGTAGGCTGCCCTCTCATCTGCCATGCATCTTTTATTTCTCAAAAAAAAAAGACATAAAACATCCCAGAAAATGTTGCTTCTGAGATGCAGAGCCAAAAACATTCATAAAAGGCAACACTGGAAAATGAGGCTTCCCATTACCTTGCCTACCTGAAACAGGGAAGAAACCTCAGTTTCAGCAAATATTCTGTCTTTCCTAAGATAGAGAAAAAATTAGCAATTCTGGTCAGTTATTTTCCGGATATCCTAAAGATATCAGTATCTTCAGTTGTCAGTGACTTGTCACATAAAAAGAGGTGTTAGAGAAGGTTACAGAGAACAGCCTACCTTGCAAGCATGTTCTTGCTGCTGCTTTGATGCTTGCTTAGAGCTAAGGTAAGAAGGACTTGCTCTTCTCCTCAGCTGCAAAGGATCTTATAGTCTTTATTTTTGAATTGACTATAACACACCTGTGGAAATAAACCTTCTCAGTGTTCACAGAAAGAGTGAGGGTAATCTGTTTGGAGCAAATAAAATGGTAATCTCAAACTGTGTTTTTTTGAATAAAAGCAGTAAAAAAGTCATATAAGTCTTAGATACAGCAGTGACAAAGGTTAACAAGCTCACGTTGTCAAAGACAATAAATACATCATGCTGAAGTTTTTTTCTGTGATGAAAGATAATGGTTTCCAACAGAAACAATGAGAGACAGTCCAAGGTCTTGTGGTAAATGAAAAATTGATGCAAAACTGTGAGTATAGATATTAATGGCTGTGGGGTCTTTTAATGGTGTTAAGACCTACTGTGTAGTCTATCCCTAGAATAATCTTTCTGAGAGCTTTCTGGGAATTAGACATGTGCAGGCCAAACTGATTTGAATGGAAACTGTGCAGCAAAATCTTGTACAACTCTGAAAAATGTATGCAGCCCTGCTATGCAGAGAAAAACACTTTCTATGCTTTCTCACTCACTTTAGATACTATTGGATAAATACATTTCTAATAGCCTTCAGAATTTAAAGCTTTTTTTCTGTTATGTGCTAAAATTACCATGTGCCTGAGAAAATCATGTAGGGTTCTTTCTGAGATCTGTTCAGCAAAGACAGTCCATGAACACTGCAAAACATGTACTGAGCCTTCATGGAAAACTACCTTTCCTTCAGAAGATACTGAGCCCTTTTTCAATTTCATTCTCGCACCCAAAAAGCACTGCTTCTAGCTGAGTGCATAACCCTACATTTTACCTGTATTAGCTTTTCAAGGATGTTAAGATTCCTTGTTGAAATACCCATGAGCCTAACCTGATCAGAGGGCAGAACTATGGGCAAGGGCAGGAGTCAGATGCTCGCTGCACAAGTGCTCCATGACACCTACACATTGGACAGCCTAATTTAAGACACTGCATTTTCCACATAGCTGACAAAGACAGCTAAGTGTATCTAATGTTCTTAGCTAACATAAAGACAAGGCAGTTATCATATCCTGAGCAATGTTAAAGAAATTTTAGAGTGTTGAAAATCACTTTAGAAAATATTTTTATATAGATATTCTAGTTAATACAGCCAAAAACCCAGCTGACAAGCTGTTTTCATTAAGAAATAATAGGGAAAAAAATCCAATTTTATATCATTTTTTAAACTGCCCCCATCTTCTTCCATTAGCAAAATTATTTTCCTACTCTCTTCCACTGAAAATGTTAGGAAAAAATGTAGTGAAGAGATAACAGTATGTCACACTCACTTTTTATTTTTTGCCTCTGTAAAATTGTAAAATATGGGTGGGTTTTGAGTGAAACAATGTTTACCTTCTTGCTCCTAAACCTTTTCTCAGTCTCTTATCCTACAGGAATAAGAATATTCAGAGTACGGAGAGGAGAGGAGAGGAGAGGAGAGGAGAGGAGAGGAGAGGAGAGGAGAGGAGAGGAGGAGGAGAATAGCAGCATTTTCAGCATATCATACCAAATATTAGTCTCCTGAATTTGTGATTACTTATTTTCATAAAAACTAATGGATTTTCTCATGAGCTGGTCACATGCATCTTCTAGATATGGAATTGTTTTGAAAGTGAGATACAAGCATATCTGTTAATTCTAGGTTTTTGGTTCTTGATAGCCTACTGTTCACCTTGCTTATAATTCAAGTAGCTGTCATACAGAGGAGCAATACTGCATCAACAAATGTGCTTAACAGTGCTCATTGCAAAAAAAAGCTAGCGATTTCACTAAATATCATATTTATTTTATATATTGATTTTAGTGCATCTGGAACTTTAATAAAAAGAAACAGTGCAAAAAAATTAAAAAGAAACAGTGTTACTTTTTCAGAGTGATAGTTTTTGAAGAATACATCATTTTCATTAAGCCAACGTTGTCTCAAAATCAGGGTTTGAGTGTTTAGCTAGTAATTAGAAACTGAATGTTATGAAAATAGCATGTTTGTGTCTAGATAAAACAATTTGGAAATCACTTTCAGGTTCATGGACAAGGTTTCCAAGTGTCAGGTTTTAACAAGAGTCCTAAAGAGAGCTGCAAAGATATATTTATCAAAAAGAAAATAAAAGGTCTGGAACTTCTTTTCAAAGGCAAGAAGGAAGAAGAAAAGGTTTGATTTTTCTGATCACTTCATGTAATTTAAAGAAATAGGTTCAAGTCATGAATTTCAGATTTAAGGTACTTTAAAATGTAGTTCAAAAAATCTTGGAGCCGTGAAGCCATGTGTCTTGTTATAGGCTTCGACTGACTTTATAGTGTAGCAGACTTCAGTCTGTTGTTCCAGGTCATGTTCCTCATTATTTAATCTATTCTGCTTTACAGTATAAGTGCACTTGCTCTGTCGTGTTTGTTCATCCTGATTATTTGTCTGTCTATATATCTTTCTCCTAAAATACATCATTACACTTAAACACGTGTTGCATTTCTTTTGGAATGCAGCATCACTGCATGGATGTGCCCTTATCTCCAGAAAAAGGCTGTTTAGATGGTGTACAAGACAATGTAAATTTCTCATGAATCATACATCCTTTTCCCTTTCTTCTAACAGACTCAGAACATCTTGTGGGTGGAAAGAGAACTGTTTGGCTCTTAAATGCAAGAGAGACAACAGTACTTTGACACATGTGGTAAGTCTCTTAGTGATCTGAAAGGCTGGTGACCTGTCTTTTTAAACTGGGGCACGATGACGCATCCTGTATGATAGGCAAAGTTGTGAGATTGCTCATTTCAGTGCAGATCATATTACAAAATAATACAAGTTCCACCACAAAAAAAACCCTGTACAAATATATTTCCTAACTGTGCAGCCTCACAGAAGTTCAGGTATTTTGGAATTGTGCTGCAACCAAGTAAATTTCCAAAGTGGACACAAACAGGCAAAAGGTTCAGATAAATGTTTACATGGAATCACTGATATTTTGTCTAAATAACCTATCAGCTTAACAACCGTTTTCAAAAGTATTTATGTATGACAAATTCTTGTAATAGTCTAGCTAATTTCTACGGTTACTACTCTTTTGAGTTTTTTTTTTTTTTTTGCAGGGTTTTTTGTGGGTCAGAGTCAGAATTTACCTACAGCATGCCTGTAACTGGTGTTGCAGATTGGATTTTACCTCATGAAGTGATAAGTGTACCTGTTCTGACTGTTAACCTTCATATGGCTAGAGAACAATGATTTTTTCATGTCGTAACCACGATTTTCGTCAGAGTTATAAAGGTTATACTAAAATTAAAACTATTTCTTGGGAAGGGGGTGAAGGGAGGTGAGGAATGAAGGGAGAGGAATGTGAAAATTGAAATGAAAGGAGCAGAAGGTAGACGAGGAAATGTGGTGGACATCTGTCTCCTGTGGAGACAGGTTGAAATGATACATGCTATAATTTGGTGGAGTTAAGTCTATTTAATGTGAGGTTTTGTCCCGTTCTTTCTATTAGAAAATCTGATTTATATGGGGAACAACTCCAAGATCTGATCTGGCTACAAAGTCTCTAACACTTTTAAATGTGTTTGTACATGTATGTGGAGAAGAGCAGTAGTCAAACATTGACTGCAACTTTAAATTCATCTCAATTAAGCTTGTTGTATTTAAATTCCATTATTTTTATCAGCAGTATAAACGTTATTTCTACACGTTCTCTTGAACAAGAATCATTTTTGCTTCGTATAGGTGCAGGATCACAAATTAGAGAGGCATTGTTCATCTGCTTTCATGAAATCTAAAGAGGCATTTACAGATCCTACCTGCTGGAACTTCCATGGATTTGCATTGTACTGCTGGAAATAACAAAACATTGTGACAATTCAAAACAGGATTCCTGGAATAAGCATCTTAACCTTGGGAGAGCTGTAATACACAACTTATTGTTGTGTTATTATTACTGGCCTTTGGACAAACTCTAAAAGAAAGTTTAAAAAGCAGAAACCTCAAATTACCTTCCTGCAGTATGGAAGTAATGTCTTTGATCTGATTAAAAAAATATACAGGTAGCTGCTGATGAGTAGGGAGGACCTTTAAAGCTTTATTTTTCATTAGGAAAGCATCATTCTCCAAAGAGTACATGAAAGAAAGAGTGCACTTCAGGGTAGTACAGTGTTCGGTGCATGTCAAGCAGGTGTAAAACACAAACCATAACAGATGTGGCTTCGGACCAGACAGCAGGAGGGGAGAAGAGAGCACTTACCCCGCAGCTTTTACTCTGGAAGAGACAATATTTTCTTTTCTGCTTACTCCAGATTTTTGCTTGAAGGGAAGAGGGGAAAATAGAGAGGGAAAAAGGTCAATGAAAAGAAAGGTCAATTTTACCTCCCAGGTGCAGCTACATGCAACAGTAACAGCAGGTTTAATCCTCTCCCCCTCTGTGTAAGTACTAGGAAATGCTGAACTGCAAGGCAAAGAAAAATAGCAGCAGGGGATTAGAGAGAGCAGGACGAATTACTCCAGCCAGCTACATCATAAAAAGTGGGAAAAACTCTCTGCATAGGTTTGGGATAGGTGGAAGGAGCAGAGGGCACACACCAGGACACACACTAGTTCTAATCTCATCTATGAGAAGAGTCTATGTTAGACTACAGCTAAATAATTGGAAACATTTGCTGCTGAAATTAAACTGGGAAAACTCAGGAAAGGGGATGATATGTCACCATGGATTGTTCTCCGAAATGGTCACATCCATGTGCAACAGCAGCCAACGGAAGACAACAATATGTTGAGCACTGTCAGGAAGGGCTTTGAGGACAAGGCAGAGGGTTGTGTTTTGCCACTGTGAAAACTAGCACCCATGCCTTCAGTGTTTTATGCAGTCCTGGTCTCCACGTCTCAAGACAGATGTAGCAGAGTTGGAAGCAGAGAAGGACAACAAACACAGTCGAGGGATCAAGCATCCAACATATTTGGACACTGAAAAGTCTGGGATCTTAAATTTATTGAGGAGAAGGTATGTAGGCAGGTTGACTGAGATTTACAAGATGATGAAAGCGGTGGATTGAACAACTGCAGGACTTTTATTTGTACCATCTTGCAGTTTTAGGGGTACTTGTTAAAACTAGTAGGATATCAGTTTAAAACAGATAAATATAACATCTATGTACACAGCAACTGGTGAACTTTAGGAATTGCTGCCACAGGATGTTGTAGAGGCAGAAGAATTAATGGTTGCAAAACAATTCAAACAAACTCATGAACAGGTCTATAAACAGAAACTAAAGGGAATATGGAAGCATGTACTGTCTGACATGCCTAAGACAATGACTGTGGATGTCAGGAAGAACAGGTGAATGGATTTGAAAAACTGTACAGGCTCATATGTTTCCCCCTGCTGAATAGTGGCTCTTTTTGCTACTCTCAGGGCAGAATGCTGGGCTAGATGAATCATTGTAGTATCGTGTAGTAGAGATTTTCTTGTTGGCTTTCACAGATAGACTATAAAAGTAGTGATTCAATGATACACTGTTTTTTAACTCATTTCTTCAGGCATGAATTTTAAAGTTTAACCACTTTCAAAATCCTCATAATCTTTCATTTATTATTCTTTAAATACTTTAGTTCAGATGGTAAAGGACACACCTTTTTTTTTGAACAATAGACATGCCCTTCCAGATACACACAGGACTTAATTAGTCCATCCATGCCTACTTTATCTCACATGTATACTCGTCTCTGTAAGTATAGTCGTAAGTACACATGTTTTTAAAGAGTGACCTTGGAGGTGGTACAGTGGGTAGTAAAAAGCAGGAGAGTCTGTGAATTTCATGACTGCCACAATTCCCTCTCCATTTTTTGTCTGGTCTTTAACACCCCAGTCATGTAGTTGCTCTGTGCAACTCTGGAATGATCAAGCTGAATCTCCCTTATAGGAACTACAAGGTCTGCAGGGCTCCTTCATGGGCTCTACCTCAGAAAACCTGAGTTTCAAACATATAACACTTAGAATGAGACAATGTTTGCAGCCTTATCATTGTGCCCTCCATCAGGAGAAAGCTCGACTCCCACAACGTCGCAAGCTGCCTCTATTTCAAGAAAGCATGGTCATTAATAGATAAAATGAAAACACAATAGAGCTGGTGATAGTACCTTAATAACATTTTGTTCATATTCTCTTTCCTGAAAGTTACAGCTTATGTGATGTTTTATAAGTCTTCTGTGAGATAAAGAAGAGGGATATTCATATTCTCATTTTACATGCAAATACACTATCATTAACAGTCTTGAGGTTATATAATATATCTAGATTGCACAAGAGGTAATCGGATGAACTGGAACTTCAGTTTACCAATTCCCTGTATTCTTTTGTATCCTCTGGTGGGTGTCGTTTCCTTTGGCAATTATGATAAAATAAGGAATTGCTTACGGTTCAGCAATACTCCTAAACGTTTTATGACTGCAGTCTGGCTACTTTGTGACTGTCCTCAGTAGTTATCATGTAAATGTATGTTTTAGTTTCTTTTACTGGGAGTATATCTGCCTGGAAATTTCTATCCAGCTTGCTATAAAAACAAAGAGTCCATTGTTCCTATAAAATATGTTCTTTATATTGTTGGAAAAAAAATTCCCCTTGGTGTTAATGTGCCTATATACTCCACTCCTTTTTAGCTTGATTGTATTCTATTCAGGTTCTTATACTGTACCCCAGACTGTGGTGTCTGAGCACCTCATACAGCTAAGCACCCATCAAGGTGAGCTATGTTGACTGACTCTCCACTGCAGTCCCTCTCCTCACATAAAAGTATATTATATTGGATCTGGGTGCACATATTCCTTAGTTACTAACTGGTTTTGAGCTGCTGGGAGGAAAAATAAGGTCAAGGAAAGAAGCTTTACAGTAATGCTGGAGAGTTGAAATTTTGGGTCATTTTTATATCTAATATGAATTAATTTCAAAGCTTTGGACCCAGAGATGAAAACAGAGATGAAAATATGCATCCTGAACTCATGAGCAGCACTCCTAAGGTGCTGGAGTGCTCAAAGAGCACTGCTGTCCAGATTAATAGTAGCTGAATGTTTCCAAAGGTCTGGCACCATTTGATCTTATTGTATTGAATACTTATTTGTAAATACTTGTCATAAACACTGATTTCATATGATTTAATTCTGTAGCGGAGTAGGTAAATTGCTGCTACCAAAAGAAAATCTCAGGTTCTGCTTTCTACCCATAGAAGCACATCTGTTGTTCGGGTAGTATTTCTCCAAGTAGGTTTGGGAGCTATGACTTGCAAGTATTTGCAGATTTTAGTATTTGTGGCCATAGACCATTTATGGGTGACTTCGCAGTGGTGAAACATTATTGGAGGAATTCAACAACAAACGTGGCCAAATAAATCTCAGACAGCAGGTCCTTACCTGTTTTTCTGTAAAGTACTAGAAAACTCCTTTACTGCAGTCTGGTTACTCTGACGTTCAGAAAAAAATACTGACATTTGTGATGTCTGAAGAGTCATGTCTTCCCCCATACCTTCTGTTGCTACTGCTGCTGCACAAACAAAGTTCTTGGATTTTTCACTTGCCTTGAAGAGGAAAATCAATTTCCATCTAATAGAGCAGGTCACTAAATACTACCATCTGCTCTCTGACACTGTAGTCTTAAGTAGCGGTCTTACGAGACAGAGAAGAATAGAGAACAAGATCCTAGAGTGCATCAGTACACAGATAAATAGAAAGGAAAATTAGACACTAAAAAAATGAGCCAACAAAAGAGAGTAAGCTACAATTTCTTAAAGAATATCTAGGCAGAAACTGCACACAGAAGCTGAAGCAAGAGCAGCCAAGTCAGACTTGCTTCATATTTTTCTTATGATGGAGCGCTTGAACTTGCATGCATACAGTAAATCTACCACAGGTGAGACCGTGGGTCATTCAGTAAAAGGCAACTGGAACAGCTGCAGCTCTGAGTGATATATAATCTTTTGCAATTGCAAGAAAGTTTGAAGTGAGATGTAGGCAGGTTACTCCTGGGATATATTTAGGAGATATGGGTATGAATAAAGAAATAAATGTATAAAAGCAACCCACATAATATCCTTGAACTAAAGTGAACAGAGCTGTGCCATTATCCTTGTTTTCTCTGGTCATTTTTCTATAGAGATGAAAGACCAAGGGAGCTGGTGGGACAAGAAGAACCTGCATACTTCTCTGAACAAAAGTTGAATATCATGTCAAACTGCAATAAAATAATCAGTGTGTGTTTGTGCGAAAAGTGGGCTTCGTTTCCCATGAAGACATTGCTGGATGTCCTTTCTTTGTTCGTAATTTCCAGGTGACAAGTTTATTATAAGGAAGATGCACACACCTCAGGTTTAGTGTTCAGCTGTGTTGTCACCCCACACAGGCTAGTGTTCAAAGCTATCCCTTATCATGCCATAAACAGGGAAGAGGATAGGCTGAAGCAACCTGGTGAGACTGCTCATACATGTTCCCTGACAGATGGTGGTGATAATGCGTGTTCAGTAGCTAAGAGAGGAGAGGCCCAAAGACAAATTGACTTCATGAGGAAGTATTGATACCTGAGGAAATGTTTCTGTGGGATATGTATTATGTGGGAGAGAAATGTTGCATTGGGAATTCAAGAAAGATAAAGGAAGTCACCAAGGAGAAGGTGAAGGGGTTTTGTTTGAAGGTGTAGGATGAGCAGCCAGTGAGAAGGCAGCTAAGTAGGCCCAGATAGTTCAGAAGAAAAATAAATGTGGAGGCCTACATGGCCGTGATGTATACCCATACATCACATAAAATCAGAAAAAAACCCTAAAAACAGAGAAAAAAAACCAACACCAAACCAAACTCCAAAAACATCGTTCTAATCTCCCACTTATTTTCCAGATAGCCATAAAGAGCAAAGTACACATCATTGTGCTCTACAGCAAGGTATGTAAGAAAGAAACAGAGACATAAGTGATGGAACCTGAGGTGCCTGCTCAATTCATACACTCCCTTATTGTGCAAATAGCTCAGCTGAATTGAGAAAGGGTTCTACTCCCAGTCAATGATGTCAGAGTAAAGCCTTCAGTAGATCATCAGTGGATATAACAGTTATGGTGTTGTCATTCCAGCCCAGGCTCAATTAGAAGATGTTATGGTTTTAGTAAAAGCAGTTTACTCAGTACCAGCACTTAGAGTGGTAGATTGTCTTGGAAGCAAACATTTGACAAAGTGGAGTCCGTAAATCAATGTGACATGTTCTTTAGGAAACAGGCTTTGTTTTCCTTTCTACCTAGGAGTATCACACAGTAACAAAAGAACAATTTTTTTTTTTTTTTTAAGGACTCCCTTAATTTAATTGTATTTGCTCCAGTGCTTTCGAGAATTTATGAGAGTGAGACATATATATCTTCTAAGCATCTATTCCATCTTGAATTATACTCTCTTGGGTCAAATTTTTGGAGTTCTACTGCATGGGCAATGAAGCAAAAAATGGATCCAAATTGGTTTTAAATTAATCAGATTCACAGTTAAAAAGCAGAGCATCACCACTTAGGTTAAATGTCAGTTGTTCATCTTCAGATTCATGTATTTTTTTAAACTTACCATAATTGACCTTTTCTAGTGTAACACCCAGCTAAACCCTGGAGAAAATGGCAATATGATAAGAGAAGGACAATTTTAGTTATGACAAAGTCATTATATAAAAGATGAGCTATGAAGATAATAATTAATCTCTTCTCACCATTTTCCACAGTAGGGCAATTACATTTTTGGATTGATACTACTTGTAATGGATGTGATCTCGCACCTGAATTAAAGGTGGGCAAAGAAGATAGGGAAATGAGTTTTGAAAGAGTGAGAAAGGCTTCATCAAAAACTGCAGAAGTCGGTGGAAAAATTATAATAGATTTCTGTGAGCTTTATATCAGGCCCTTAGTGCTCAAGTGGAAATTTGTTCAGGTTCAAATAACTTGAATAAAATAACCCCCCTTTGGCTATTGCATTCCCTTTGAACTTACCTCTTTGGTCCTCTTTTTCCAGTCACAGACTGTCCCTTGTAAAATCAGCGCAAACATTTTTTGGCGAAGAAGAATGAAAACGTCTTGTTGCAGGGCATCCCTGGGTAAGTATATCAGCTGAGGAAGTTTCTCATACGCCACTCCTGTCCATGCCTGACTTTCAGCAGGGGACACTGCAGTCTGGCCACTCTTGCTGTGTCATTCAATACAATCAGCATCTGGCAGCAGACACATTTTTATCTCAGTTTATGAGAAAATTCATTTTAAAGTTAAGCTGTGTATGTTTAGGATAAAATAATAGCCTGGCTTGCTTGAGTGCACCAGAGCACGTTGGAAGGTAAGCTATTTTCTCACTGGAGCCAGAAAGCACATGCGTTGACAAGGTTTGCGGTAAGAAGGAATTGTTCCCCTTAATTTTTGGCAGATGAACAATGCCAGCGAAGTCAATGGGTCTATTCACAAACTTACACACTTCGGCAATTCGAGGCCAGCCTCTTGAGCAGCTGGACTACAGAAACAGAGCTTTGGCCTGCTTCAGTTAAACCAAATGACAAAAATCTCTCTGACTTTAGATGGACAAAACGCTAATAAATGAAAGATGTTAGACTGTCATGAGGAATAAAGTGTTGATCAAAAGTCTTATTTCCAACACGTTGATTGTTGGCTTGGAACCATTTAAATCATTCTAAGCTGGATCTTGTATTTCTAACACAGACAAAACTCCAACTGGCTTCAAAAGCACTTTTGCTGAAAGTACTTTTGAGTTAATCTAGGTTTGGGCTACATCATTATCTCAGCTTTCCCCTGTGAGCTATGGTACTGTGTTTTAATTGGCATCATGTGTGTCAATCTTCCAGTCACATCTGCTACTTAGCAGGTCTTCCTAGATCATTCATCATTTGTTCCTGAATTTTGAATGATTTAATAAAATCCTTTGAACAGAATAATGACATTAGCACTACAAATAAACTGAGTGATTTCATTAGACTTCACATATTTTGTTTTGGCTTTCATTGTTGTAACAACCAAGTAGCTATGTACACATGGGAAACAAAATCAATTTTATCTGGAAGACTATTTAATGTTTTATGAAACTAAAATGAATCTGTGCTTAATAATGTCTACACTCAAAAGTAAAGCACACAAGCCTTCTTGGGGATGAGATTACTGGTTGTTTCAATGAATAAAAATAAATGTAAAACCCTCTAGTTTTAAAAAAAGCTCAGCATAAAAAGTCTCCTAACAAACATTTACAAGTTGAGGTACATAATGCAGAATCTAACCAAAGCCCAGTGATGGTGATGGAAATCTATCCACTGATTTAAATGGGTGTTGACTCAATGCTTTCAATGGCAATTAATGATTTAACAAGAATATGCACTCTGCAGAATTTGGTTTAGTCACCACTTCTCCCCAGTAACATGACCCTCAGCAACACAACCCTTTGTCCCATACCCATGGAAGGGTCCTCTGTAGGCTTAAATATTCATATGGAAGGGATGAGAGGAGAGATTAGTGCATGTGACTATTCTTGCACATGACATGGTCCCCAAACAGTCTTCCAAAAGTTTACAAGGTACATTTATTTACTTTGACCTTTAAGAAAGAGACTTCGGGCAACTTTTCACTGCAGATGTAGTGCCATACATTTAGGCTACCAGGCAGCTTATTTTGCAAGAAGTTGCATCAGGGAAGTCATCAGAGGTCACAACAGTAACCCACTGGCACCTCCATTAGGTGTCCCCCAATTCTCATAGATGCAAATATTTAAGAACAATGTTATTGATTTGGAAGCATGGGGGGCAGAATGCCATGAAAGAGGAAATGAGTTGCCAGTTCTTCAGATCTGCTTATTTTCATCAGCTTAAATAGAAATACAACTTGATTCTTCATCAACTTTATTCTCTTCGCAGTCATCAGAAATTACATCAGTCGTGTTGGAAGTGGTTTGACAATGGAGAAGCTGCAAAAGGATAAAGGAAAACAGCAAAAACAGATTTACTTTTCTCCAGATCAATGAAAAAGACAGAAAAAACCTGGAACAGCCATACAAGAGTCAGAACAAGAAATAGGTACAAATACAAGTGAGCTGCCAGGGTCAGGAAGCATAAAAATGAGGGCAAAGCCCTTTCATTACCTGACTGGAACCCACAGCAGGAGGCTGGGAATTTCTCTGTACTTCTGGAGATCATGCCGCAAGCAAATGTGAAAATAATTTTATGAGCTCAGTGACCCTAAAATGAGTGTGAAAGTAGAAAGTTATTGTTGTCTTTTTAAAAAAAATTAAGTCAGAAAGTAGAAGAAAGAATTAGATGAATATGATGAAGAGCTGGGAACTCTTCTGTTCACACACACCTTGATGATCAGAAAAGACAGAAAAAAATTACTCATAGTAGGAAACACTTATGATTCACCAATCCTATTATTGAATAGACTTAAGTCTGGAGGATTGAATTCCAGTGCTAAGGATCAGAAACCCTACAGTAGTGCATCCAATGCAAAAGAAGAAAGCAAGCAGAGGTTATCTGAGTACATAAAGCTTATTGTTCTGCACTAATATTCTGTGCTATATTACAGATGTACAATAATGACTTCTTCACCCCTCGGCTCATTCCACTTTGACATGAAGGGTTCATGTTTACAACGCTCCTAGCAGAATTTTAAAAATTAGGATTTTTACACTGATGTTCAATTTGATTTCCACTGTTTATTTTCCTTTTAAAGAAGTAGTTGTATTTTCAAAACAAACAATATTTTTAAGTACACTTTCAAAATGTCAAAATGCAACACTGAAATTTTTTAACAATTCCTCAAATTTGGAAAATTCACATATAATTTTGATGAATTCATACTTGCAGTTTGAAATACACTATTTCACCAACAGTTTTTGTGGAGAAAAAGAACAACAAAGCAAAACAAACTAAAAAGAAAAAAAAAAAGAAAAAAAAGAAAGCTTTTAGGTGCAATGAGATTGGTACAGGAAGGAAAATCACATCTGAGTTGAGCTCTCTCTTAGGTCAGAGGAAAGCAAGAAAAGGGCTTGTAGTCACTGATGTTGAGTGAGATTGATGGATATGGGAAAGGCTGGGGATGACCGTAGGAAGTTCAGGATTCCTCAGTTCTGCTACCCAGTCACCAGAAAATGTAGTGTCTGTTGGCCTGGGGACCTGCTGCTGTGTCACACAAATGATGATTTAAATCACAATCACGAATAAAAGCAAGTCAAATGTCAGTAGGTTAATACATGCTGTATACAGAAATCCACAGAATAAAAAAATGAGTTCACCTTTAATTTGCAGCTGCTGGCTTGTAGGAATTCTACTTAAAGTTAAACAGTAAAGTTTTATTTTTAATGGATTCGATTATGGTCTGGTACTTATCTCTCTCACACAGAGCTGTTTGGACTTCAATGTTTGCAAAGCGCTTCGAGACAGCACCAAGGAAAGTATTATTTTGTTGTGTAGAGGTAAAGGCTTTATGGCTGCTTGGGAAACTTGAAGTGATCATTTCCTCAGTTAGTACAGTGAAGTTCATTTAAAGAAATAACAGGAGAGAAACTGCTCCCCACGCAGCAATTCAAAATATTTTAAAGAAGCCTAGAAAATTGCTTTCAGATGGTGACATAGTGAAGTAAAAAGGCAGATTTTTATTTATTTATTTTTTTTTTTAAGGATACATTTCTTTAAATTGCCACTTAAAGAACCAAAATAATGGAATGGCAGCTCAAATACACTAAATTTTTGAATAGATTTCACAACACATTTCTAAAGTACTGTGGAAGTCAATGCGAATGTTGCTATTGGGTTGTAAAGAATTTTTTAAAAATTCTCCCCACTTATCTTGTAACACTGAAGACTTTACTTAATTTTCATTTGCTCTAGGTTTCCATAAAAAAGGAATAAAATTACTTAACTTTAGTCAGTGCCTCACATTGGGATCAGCAGTTGACAAATGACAAAGTTTGTAAAGACTGTGTTTTTGAAAGCTATAAGTGAAGAAGACAAGGAAAGACAATTTCTTAAGAAATCTGTTTTGAAAAAGCAGCTATAGATACAATAGCTTTTTGAATCACTTGTAGAAACAATAATTATGGTCAACTATGAGAAATATTTTTCTTTTAGGTAATATTATGTAGTATGTCATTCCTATACAGACTTACTGTGATATGCACAACAAATAAATGTGTAAATATAATATGAGTGAGAGTGTGCAAGATACATTCAGTAGATGGTGTACCATGGAATATGAACTGTGAAGGCAATGTGCAAATTTTCTGGTTTTTGCCTTCTTTTTCCCTCCCCAAGATCTCTAATGCTCAGTTTTCACTGCATTAAGTAACCAGAGAAGCAGTTTTGAAATGCAAGTGTAGCAGAACAAGCAGCTCCAAAATTGCATGTGAGGAGAATGTCAGTATTTGAGCCTGAATCTACAGCCTTCACTTGTGTGAAGTAACCCCCACAAAGTGAAAAATGTATTAAAATATGGCTAACCCAGATTGTACATGGTATACAAATTGACTTTGTAAATACCAGCAAAAAAAGAAGTACAAAATAGCAAAAACACATACAATGATGGTCTTTAATATTAATCAAATCTCAGGTAGACTAACTTGCAGAACTTAGTATGTATGTATATAAGTTAAAGGTCACTCATCTTTATCAATTTTTTACTGGAGATACGATCCAGAAGACCAAAATACCAGACCTAAGAAAATATTATTTGGTCATAATTATTAAAAGAAAAACACTTGTTATTATTATATAGGTTATTAAAACAGACCAATAAGAAATAAACTCTACGTACACAGTCATTTTAGCATGAGATTACCTAAAAAGTTAAGAAGATACAACTTTGTTCTCCACAATAAAATATCATCCAAAAAAGTATTCAAAGAGATTACTTACCTGTAATCTCTGAAATAGCATGGGAATCTGTAGAGACAACTAAACTTATTTTTTTCGTTAGCAAAATAAAATAAATATGTCAGTCAAAAATCAACTTCATTTTCATGAATAACAAAAATCATATTTCAGTGAAAAAAATTCCCATACTCAGATTTTATGTCAAAAAAAGGAGGATAATAGAGATATATTGATTATAAACTTTGCTTTCCAGTTACTTTCCTGGTCAGCTTTTTCCTCTTATATTCAGCGGAATAGACACGGTGGCTGTCTTGTGTCTAAGCTAACATCCTTTTTTTTCTCACCCTTCCAACATCTAGCAGTTTCCACCTAAAGCACGTGGCGCATCGCAGAGCAATATATAGGAATGTGAGCTAGCACTCAAAGGTCCAGCTCAAGCCAACTTTCTGAAGTGAAAGCAAGATGTGTAAGAGTTGTGACACTCTGCTCACGGAGCACTATTAGCACCATTATAACAAAATTTAGCTTTAGCATTGCTGTGTTGTCTTGCAGCTTAAAATAATTCCCATCTCTCCTAAAGTACATGCAAAAACTGCACTGATCATGTGCATTTCCAGTATAACATCTTGATAGTCTTTTGAAGTCTAAAGCAGATAACACTTATTTTTACATGGCATGCCAAATGGGAACAGTCGTAAAATACCAAATTAAAATATACCTTAAGGTTTCTTGATAAGTACAATAATCACTGCTATGATTTACACGTCAGAAAACATAAGAGTAAGGAAATATACAAATTTCTTCCTTTTGTTTGCTTATCCTGTAATTATTGCTTCCATATTTCAAGACATTGCATTCATATTTCTTCTATTATATATCTGTGATGGATCTCATTAAAACTCCACATGAACTTTCTCTGAGAATAATTTTCCTCAAAATAATAAAAATTATGACTAAGAATTTTTTTCCTTTCCTGGACAGAATAAACCATGTTTTCATAGAAGTCCATTTTGTTTTGTTTGTTTGTTTTTTCCTTTACTCCTCTCAAATCCTTGAAGAAATAAATCTACAGGCTAACACAACTTACTTATGTCCTGATGGCCTATCAGTTGCTATCAGTTTTCTGTCTCTTGAGTGCTGTAAAATGTGTAATCTGTTCTGATAGACAGATGAATGTGTTTGATGTACTAACACAGTACTAATAATGCCATTAGATGCAAAGATTAATGATGTATTGTGCTTCATGTATGGCTGGCACATCCATCATGTACCTGGTTATCAGGTGGAGGACAAAAAAGCAGGCCTTTTATGTAATCAGTCAATAGTTTTGTTAATCTAATTGCCAGTAATAATAGTCTTACTGGTAGAAAGGATTCCATTCACAAATGTCCTAAATGTTCTAGTGATGTTCCTTCACATTATTCCTAGCTAGCATCTACAGAAATGCATATTTTGGTCTATTATTTCAAGCATTAGCTTTTGCCCTGAAAAAATTTTGTTCTGTAAAAGCCACTTCAAAACTTCACAGAACAGTAAAAAAAAGTAAAGAGCAAACTACCTAGTGGAAAGTTTTAATCTCAGAGATTTAGCTGGATCTCAAGCGAAGCTACCAGGAAGTCAGTAAACCTAGTGGGCATGCTTCATTTTTAATAGTAACACAATTTCAAAATTTCTGAGGTAAAATTTATTTCTTTACAAGCTATTTATATGAGGTCCAATGAACCGCTCATCTTCACCAGTGTCTTGACATATATCTTAGTAGGGGGAGAGGAAAAGGGTGAACATCACGGAAAAGGAATTAGTTGTAATGGGCAACGCATACAGGCAATCAGCTTCTGCAGTGGTCAAGAGGCATCACCAGCATCACTTCGTAATTTAGTAGATAAGCAATCACAATATATAGTTAGGTGATATCAAGCCACTGGAGCCAAAAGCACAAACCACAAATAGTTATGTGTTTGTGTAATAAAATCCTGTTCCCTCAGAAAGCAGGGTGAAAATTGTGGTTCACTTCATCAGGGCAGAAATTCTATTTACAGATGTTAGCACTGGAGAGAAACATTTATGATCACTTGGTTTGAAGCTCATAAACACATGGCATAATATTCCCCTGAATGAGTCCTGTGTCCTGCCTATGGCAATACACTTGAATGACCTCATAAATCACAGAATCACAGAATGTTAGGGATTGGAAGGGACCT
>VWYH01009117.1:1376081-1455341 GCA_013399365.1 Pampusana beccarii
CCCAACCTATACTGGAACCCGGGGTTGTTCCTGCCCAGATGTAAGACTCTACACTTTCCCTTGTTATATTTCATCAAATTTTTCCACGCCCAACTCTCCAGCCTGTCCAGGTCTCTCTGGATGGCAGCACAGCCCTCTGGCGTGTCAGCCACTCCTCTCAGTTTGCACTCTATTCCCTCATCCAAGTCGTTGATGAATATATTGAATAATATTGGCCCCAGTACTGACCCTTAAGGCACTCCACTAGATACAGGCCTTATGTCTCATAGGAAGACAGACAACTTAGATTTAAATAATTCAAGAGCTGAGTAAACTGTCACATCACTTAAAATCTGTTCCAGTACCAGGCTAGTATGAAAAATGTAGACACATTCTGATTTTAAGTTTGTCTCATTTTTATTTTATCTATTTTCCAGCTTATCTGCTAAGTCAAAGTGCTGTCTGGCATGAGAGGTATTCTCACATATATCTATAAACTGCGATCAAATCACCTCTTAACATTCTCTTTGGTAGGTTGACCTCTCTACATCTCAGCATGTTTTCTAGGTCTCACAGTCCTCCTTGAAGAGCTGTCTTAGTTTCACAGTGGCAGCTGGCTCTAGGTAAGCCTTTGTAGTGTTATAATTATTTATTTATGAAGAGCTGTCACTTGTTCTGGTTTAGTGACATTGTAGAAGTAGTTATGGGTATCAGTCTGGAAGCAGATATGAGTATTGGTCTGGGGAGTAGTTGAAGGGGTACTGACATTACTGTTGGGGACTTTTTGTTTGAAAAAGGCCACAAGCTTGGCAGGATTTTCAGGTTGTTTCTCAATTCTTCGTTTAGTTAGATGCCAAACCATACACCAGCATATTTACTTTTTGTGGCTGAGTCCTAGCAGATGTCATGTAGCGTACCTTGCCACTGGGTTTACAAAGGCTGCTCTCTGCATTGCTGCTGTGCACACATAGGATGCTACGCCGGAGCATGGCTCTGAGTACAAGCTGTGTGTACAGCACATCTCAGACAGATTTTTAATTCTTCCTCCACTCAGCAGAAAACATGTGAAACATGTTTCCGAATATTTTATTATTATTATTATTCAGAAGCCTTATCTTTTTATTCATGTTTTAAAAATAATACATACATGAGGAAGGGAAGTAATTATGTTAAAGGGAATACTGTGAGAAGGAATCCAGCTGGCTTCTTAGTTAATTTTAGTCACACCTCGTTTAAAGAAATATACTATTTTTACAACACTTGTGTGAAAGGGGGGAAAAAGAGGTTTTTTTCAGCCTTTAGTTAAATGAATACACAGGACTGGCGTGAGATTTCATCATCTTGTTCCTGCTTCCTTGTGTACTGAGATGCATTATAGTTTTAATAAAGTTGCAAAGTCACATCAATAAAGCTTCATGATTGCTGCGTTTACCTCTACTATTTTATTGGACTAAATTATAGTGGTATCTTCTAGCTTGATTTTGACCAGCCACGTTATAATTATAATATAAAGTCAAAGGTTTAGTTATATGGAAACTGAGAGACTTAGCTTTTTTTTTTCCCTTAATTGCTAAAAATTAAAATAGTTTGCCTTTTTATCTAAACATAATCAGAGTAAAATATAATGGATTCACATACTGGAAACTATACTGATAAATGGTCCAAAGGATTTCTCCTTTCAATATATTTTCAGATTTTATATCTTGTTCATTTCCTAAACCTGTCATAATCACACTGATTAATAGATAAATTTACAATTATGATTTGTTATCTCAAGCACTTTACTCAAACTTACATCAGCGCTTATTATTCTATTCCCCTCAATATTTTTTTTTGTTATAACTAAGCTAAATGTTTTCCAGCAAACAACCTAAACAAATTTTTTTAAAAATGCATGTTTCTTTTCTTTTTAAAACAACAAGGAATCCCAATTAATGGGTAACAGAATAAACCTCTATATTAGCAATGCTGTATTTGCATCAAGTAAACTCCTCAGCATTATTTGAAGGTCTTTGTCACATTTCTGCACAGCTATAACACTTAGAAAGGTCAGGAAGATAGTAATTAGTAGTTGTATATTCCTTTTTTAAAAAAAAGCCACATCTGTCATATTTGCCATCATCTCTGCTGAGGGTAGTGTTAGATTAGAACCTCAGTACACACAGGGTGGCCGTCTTTTAATCATGCAGGTGGCAGGATGTCTCATCTTTCAGTTATGGGGCGACTGACTTCAACGGAGCTACCTCAATTTACAACACTCTAAGATGTGACAATAAAGCTAAAACATGCTTCTCGATCTCAGTAATAGTTCCATTAAAGTCAGGCACTGCGTGTCTGCATCAACTGCATCAACTGTATGTCTATAACTGCCTGCTTTTTCACTTCATTGTACTCAATATTCTGAGTTTCAAATGAAATAATTTAATTTCTTCTTGACTAATACAGCTCAGTTTGAATGTTAGATGAGTTTGGGTCAGGTGGCTGGAATACAAAGTATTCAGTACAGCTCCAGGAGTTTCCAGATGAAATACTTTGTAGGGCTTGCTAAGATTTTTGTATTTTCAGCCAAAATCCTTCCAAGACTTGCAGCCACACCTAACTTTACTTTTGCAAGTAGGCAGGTTTGGCTTCTTCACATGGTGATCGTAAAAAAAAAAAAAAAAGAAGATAGAGTGAGTCTCTTTCCTTGCATTAATTCCTGCAAGTGGGAAGTGACTCATTCTCCCTCTTTGCCCTTGCAATATCCCAATAATGTGATGTTATTTATAACTGCTTTATTTCATTTAGAAAACCTCCCGTTTTCTGTTTGCTTCCGAGACAGCAGCACTTTTGCGTGGCTAGTGTCACACTAAATGACATCCTAGCAGTTCCTATTGTGACCATCTACAAGGCTTTGAGAATCTCTGATAGGATTTGGCTGATCAAGAAGCTTGCCTTTGGTTTGACACAAAGATATCTCTAAGCTATTTTCTACAAGTATGCCCTTATACAAGTAGTCTGATTTCCACTGAATTATGCCAGCACTCAGAGTTAAGTCTGTGTGAAAAATGCATTGCTGTGTCAGAATAAAGTACTTATTAAGCTTCTCAAAGAGAAGCCAAAGAAGTAGTGCCGATGTTAGCTTTTTTCTGTGAGAGTCCGTAGGGATTTCCCCTCCTCCTTCTCCTACCGTCTTTGCTACCTGCTGTTGCTCTTGTATGAAGAACAAGCATAGGGCAGATGTCCCCAGTGGAGAGGCCAGAGGAGGGTTGCCCATGCAAACATAGAAGTCAGTGACAGGAATCCCAATAGCTCTTTAATGTGCTGGGCCTAGCTCATAAAAAGGGATAAGAAGAAACTTCATCCTCCCAGAGCTTCCCAGGAGAACTGTGACAGCTGGAGTCACTATTATCTCTGCTCCCCGTTCCTGTTAGTGGGTAGTAATTTTCTGTGAAACTGGCAATATTGAAAGTTCAGTCAAATGCAAAGTAAACAAACTGAAACAACAGAGATAAATATTTGCTTTCTCATCCCTTTGCACAACGGAAGACTTCAGTAACATAATAGATTAAAAAAAACAATTCAGGCTACTACAATCACTCCCCCAAATAAAGAAAGAAGTCCTAACCTCTTAAACTCTTCCTCATCCCAGGTCAGTTCTACGAAGATCAAGGGACATTTCTTGTAGCTGTTTATAATCTTATGACAATAGGGCATCTGTTAACTTTGCATGGACTTTGTTAGCTGTCTCCTTGTGCCCTCTGCTACAAAGGGGTGAGTGGCAAGTGCTGTAAAGGAG
The DNA here is from genome assembly GCA_013399365.1 of Pampusana beccarii. Lineage (NCBI taxonomy): Eukaryota > Metazoa > Chordata > Aves > Columbiformes > Columbidae > Pampusana > Pampusana beccarii. The sequence continues at coordinate 1,379,839 of VWYH01009117.1, forward strand.
AAGATGGAAGCAGACTGCTCCTTCGGCACAAGTTCGCTACAGTGGAACTGTCTCTGGCAGAAATACAAGAAGAGCTGATAAGAAGCTAAAAAACTGACTTTCAATTTGTTGTATGATCATACTCTTCATGTCCACAATTTTAGTCTGAAGGAAGACACTTCCCACAATGAATTTCACACATCACCATTTTTCCGCAGAAGGTTCGCTCTTCAAGTCTCTTCCACACTCTGCTTATAGGAGCAAAACAGAGCTTTTAGGTTTGTAAATGACCTTTACACAACAATATTTTTTGATTTTATGTGTGGTTACTCTTACACATGCCAATTTTAGATGTAGAAACAGAAAGGGAGCACAGATTTTCATGCGTCTCAGCCAAGAAGAGGGCATAGCTTACATATGAAGTGATGAGAAGGGGAGCTTTCTGATTCTGCTTTATCATGGTGTGTAAAGACCACCATGGCAATGTAGTCTGCAGTGCATGGCTTCTCCATACTGACTGTGGAAAATGCTCTTTTAGGCATCTGAATGATTCAGGCTGCATGTTGCAGCTAATATATATGTATGCAGTAGCATCTGGCAAGTTACTGAAACTAAAACTGCTGACTGCTTATTAAAGTATTTTTCATTGATTTTGCTTAAACTGTAAAGAGCTGTTTTTGATTACCTGGCAAATCCACATTCTAATACCTTAACTTTCCAATATGAGTTTGCAACCCTCAGTACTATGCAGTTTAAATGAACTTGGGATTTATTAGAGAGAAAAAAATCTCTTGGAAAGGAAAAGATTAACTATCCCATTGCTACTAACTTTTCCTCGTAATATCATTTTATATTCTGGCTTCATACAAGGTTGAATTTTCATCCAGATGAACAGAGTTGCCTTTCTGAAAATTGTGGACAAAATCTACCCCACATATCCCTTTGTCATGTATAATGGAGTTATGCAACTGATATGTTTGCCCTTCTATAAAGAAACAGGTTTTGATCCACAATTTTATGCGAGGAAATCTCTAACTCTGTGAAAAAGGAGCATCTAATTCTTAGACTGGTACCTTGCAAAAAGGGTATCTTAAGTTATTGTGCATTTTTGCCTGAAGAAGATCTAAAAGATACTGGATCACCCTTTTCCTGTACACTTCTGTACACTGTTTTCCTTAAAATACCCACATATTTTTTGTGTCCTCTACAAAAAAATGTAATATCTGAGTGGAAAGTAAAGTGTTTTGCTACGGAAATCAGGGTTTTTTTTGTTTGGTTTGGTTTGGTTTTTTTCCACAAAAAAAGAAAGCCCAAGGTAAGAGAACACAGCCAAAGCTGAAGTAAAAATCCTTTCTGACCAGACCTAGTAAATACTTCTGCGATTTCTTTTCAATTTGAACTTGAGGTTATAAAACATACAGCACATAGAGCTTCTGACTGTGTTAAAAAACAGCCATTCTCTTTCACAAGGTTGCTTAAGGAACTGTATTAGAAGGCATGTGTCATTCTCCAACAGAAAAATTGAGCTGGAAGGTTAGTAAAACAGGTTAGCTTGGGGTCCACCCCTCTAATTAGGTTTCTTCTGTGTCTACAGTTTTAAGCTTTTGCAGTCTTTCCACTCATGGCTAAATGCCTTCAGATTAACTCTAAATTCCTCTTCCCCATTAATCTGTGTCAGTAACAGACGTATCTCCCACCAGTGCTCTCCCTAGCCCCGGCAACAGGCAGATATGGAGGAAACCCACTGATGGTCAGAGATCAAGGTGTTATGACTATTGACCTTACAGGATTGCAGAGGTTTGCAAAAAGGAAATAGCCTGTCTGCTCTGAACTCTGAAACAGCAGAGAGAGCCAATGACTTTGTTGGGCACTGAGAGGAACACCAGTGAATTTTCATCTGCTGTCACCTGTTTGACAAGGTGACTCAGGTTAAAGAGCACACTTTGGGAAGATGAATTTGCTAAGAAATTTTGAACTGTCACCCTTGGGCACTGCATAAACTTACACAAATGGTTTCCAGACACTAACCTTAGAGCATGATATCCATCACACTAATAGAGTATAACCCAGTTTTAACCCAGCCAGGCACAAAATCTTTTTGGATACAAAAATAAATACTTCCCCACCACAAAATTTAACTGTAGTGCATATAAGACATTTTAGACCCAAAATATGTACGCTAGACAAAAAATGTTTGTGCACATTCTGAACTCTTTTTATTGCACTGATGGATATATTTATTTGGCTAGTATGATCACAAGTAACTGTGTGATCTAGCTAAGGTGATCTAGCTAACAACTGCATCTTTAACAGTGTTTCAAACTAAGCCAGTCTTCAATGTCTTTGCTTAAACACCTCAGATCTGAAATTAGTCATAAATGCATACACGTTCCCATGTATGTCTGCAAAACAAAGTACATGCATTATGATTAATGTGTCACTGAATAAAAAAATATAAATCACTATTTGGCATGAAAGATATTCAGAAAAAAAAAATATGTTACATAAATAATGTAATGAGTAAGGCTTCTGTCCTTTAGAAATACACAGAGTAGCAACCAGAAATAAGATGAAAAACTGTGTTTTTTGTTCTGTATTAACTTGAAGAAAGGGTAAAATGAGCCCATTAAGTCGCTGATGTCTGTGATGATTCAGACTAGCTGACAGCAGAGATGCTACTGAATGCTTTTTACCGTGCCGTCAGGTAAAGCCTTTGAGTCTCAAAATAAAGACAGCTGCACCAAGTGGCATCTAAACATGTCACGTTCCTCACTGCACTGGCTGTTGCCTGCATTGCCAAGCCTTGCTGCTGGGGTGCTGTACGGGTCACAGAACACTCTCAGGGACAGGTTATTGTTGTATTTGGTGACTTCCAAAACTCATTTTCAAACTTCCTCTCACCTTCTAACCTCTTTGAACCCAACGGCATCTCTTGTCTGGCTGTCTGGAGACTGCGTGGCTTCCTGAGGGCGTTGCTGTTTTCATGGAAACATGGTGAGATTGCAATCATAAAACCAAGAGGTGAGAAAACCGAGGTGGAAAACCCCTGTTTATTTCGCCCGCTCTCCTTAAGGTTTCTGGCTATATAGGTTACACCCTGACTTCAGGACATGTTCACACACACATTGGAAGGCAACTTATTGCACAAGGTCTTTCCAATGAGGCATTAAAAACCCAGGCCCTTTATGGGTATTGATATTCTAATCTCTGATCTCTTTTACCCATTCTATCCTTGTCCCAATCCATTAGTGCCTGGAATCACACTTTTTAACACCACTTAATGAAGAAAATAAGAGTCAATATTCACCACTCCTTAGTATTTCTAGGCGTGGAGGAAAACAGAACAGAACTAAGCCTATGTACGGTGGTGTAAACCTGGCGTAGCTATTACATTTCCTGGTGAGCAGTTGCTTTCAATTTATATACAGGTATGAAAGATCAGAATCTTTGTTCTGTTAGACAGAACTCCTATTTCACAAATGGAAAGAACAGTAGTCGTATTTGAAAATAATAAATCACTACTCACTGGTATTTTAAGCAGGTTTTTTGCTAAAAAAAAAAAAAAATATAAAGATACTTCTGGAATTTAATATGATATATTTTTTCCTGAAAGTTTGAATTTTTTCCCTACTATCATACTTTTTCTCCCTTCCTTTCTCTTCAGGATGGTAAGTTTTTATCCTTGCATCTCTTAGAAATAAGTAGATGCAGCATATGTTCCTTAAATAAAGCCTTTGAATTATTCCTACATGACCTGCATTAGAGCTCTCCAGATTGAGTAGCTTTTTTCTGGAAACCTGCCGAGGTCAGGAAAGGCAGGAATTATTTCAAGCCTAGTACAGTTCTTTGGAGATAAATAAAATCTGAGGGATTTAGTTTTTTGCTCATCAATTTAACATTTTCACTTAAGGCTCAGCTTTTATGAGGCTTCCTTACCCTATTCCCCCTTGCTCGGAAACAGAAAAAGTTCACTTACTGTGGTTTTTTTACTTTTTATTTGTTTGGTGTTTGTTTGTTTTGAATTTTTTTTTAAAGGGAGACAAAACCATAATTAAAAGGAAGAAGGAGAAAACTCACAGCAAAGGAGATGTAGGTCCCAGGAACCTCTTCAAGATTTACCTCACACATTTCTTCGTGCTAGAACATTCTCAGTGTTTGAAGGGATGATCCAACAGAAAGGATCCTGGGTGACACATTCAAAGTCTGCTAACAAATCTAGACATCGAAGCATTGCAAAACTGGCTGTTAGGAATCTCAGCTTTACTAAAGTTCAATGTCACACAAGGGTTTAAGTCAAATCCAAAACCAGACCTCAGGCAGTCAAGGTATTTGGTGCCTGGGAAACCTTACCTATTGCTCAGAGACTGAAGAAGGAACACAAAACTAGCATAACTGCTTTTGGCTCCTCTTACTGTCCCATTTCTCACTGTGATATTTGTGCCTATTAAATCCTCCTTTTTTTTTGAGAGGGAAAGCAGCACAGAGTGACAGTTAATGATAAAGAACAAAGTCGTAATCTATTACTGCTGAAAATAAACTATAACCACTATAGTGAAGCAATGCAATAACACAGTAGCTGTCTTATTTTTCAGTCCATGACACCCCTGAAGCATATACTCATGAGGCAGGGCATCAGCTTTCCCAGTAATATTCCTGAGTCAAGCAGGCTGACATTCCAATTTAAACCAGTTACACCTGAAATCCTTTTTGCTTAACACTTGTTCACTCACCTTTTAGCTGAAGGGCTATCAATTCCTGTAAGAAGTCATGAGGAACTTCCTACAGTGTGAACACAGCTTTTCTTCTGCCTGAATAGAAAACTGCCTTAGATATCTGCAGCAGTGCTGCAGGAAGATTACGCTGTGTAGATGACCATATCATATATGATTAAATTCAGGTATAGAAAACTATGGTCAAGGCCTCCAAAACAAGTTCTGAGGTCACTGGTTTGTATCAGCAGCTTATCACACCTTTCTCACACGGACTAATTAACTACAGGCAAGAATAACTGCTGCTGCCAGAACAAGGGACTGCAGCTTTCCCATCAAATGCTATCCATGGAAATAACTGCCTTCAGACCTATTAAGCAGCATTACCAAGGTAAAAAAAACCAGCAGGGTTCTTTTATTTTATCACAGTCAGCTCCTGTACACTTATGGGATTTTATTCCAGTTGAATTTCTTGACAGAATGGATACTGTGTTCAAACTTGCAGAGGCTTTGCCTTCATCTACCTTTGTCAAAACAGTTGCTAGCTAAACTGGATCTAAGTAGTTGGTGCGTGCATATGTTTGGTGTCATGAGAGTAGAGATGTGGCCTTGCCAGTCAGCATTGCCCCTGCAGAAGCAGTGTGGAAGTCCCTCAGCCCGGCTGATGTGTCCATGAGAATTAATTCAGAATCTCACCAAACACAGAGCAGGCATTCATTAGTCTCTGTCTGGATAGAACACATAGCCCTCGAAGAACATTTTAATAGGAGTTTTTTACTTCTATGAACTAGGAAGGAAAGCATCACAGAGGGTAAGAATATGTCTAAATCTATCTGTTACTTTAACTATTCACACCATGTGATACATACTCCAAATATTGTTCTGTCTCCACATTTAGTGGTGAAACTGAACAACAAGCATGATAACTAGATCGACAACTTTCTTAAGTGTTTTTCCCACGTTGTTTGGTTTACTTATGAACCTAATTTTCACATCCTTTCTCTGCTCCTTTTGGAATAGCAGACTCTAAAAAATCATACTGAATTTCTTTAAACAACAGTTTTATTTTTCAGGGGTCACTTGTTCAATAAAATTGAGAGGATTATGTGACTACATGCAGATAATATAGTGTTGTAGTTAAGTGTTTTTTATTTCAACTCAGTATGACCTCAGCTTTTCATTCTGATGTATGTGAAGACCATGCAGTTGAGATGACTGACATTTGACATACTGAAAAAAATCCTGCTGTAGTCTTCGTAGGCATGCATGATCTATCAACACCACCAGTGTGGCAATTACTTTATCCAAGGTATGAAAGAATTCCCCTAATCCTGTTTAAGATTTTTGCATCCATAATACTACTATTTACCCTGAAACTGCTTCCACTTAACCAGGAAGATCATTTGGTTTTTATGTTTTAACTCCTATACAAGGAGTTAATTAAAACATAAAATATGTTCTAGATTTGCTGATTATAAAACACAAAATGAAATAATTATCAGTGAGTAATTAGACTCTTCTACATATTTTCAAGCAATTCTAATTCTTCCTTTACTACTTATCGATTCTTGTAGAAAAAGATCTAAGCCCAGCCTTCAGTGTGGCTTTGGTAGTGCTCTAAAGTATGTTCTCCAGTTCTAGAAATTCTAAGGTATCAAAATCAATGAAAAGGAAATATCTTGCAATCTATGTCCTGCACTTCTATTTCAGTCATGCAGAATGGTTACAGATTTTTATATGACAGTTTTGTTTTAACCACTGCCATGTCTTGCTTACTGTTCTGTATTTTACAACTACTGAAAACATAATTCAACAGATTAACTCAAATTATCTTCTAGAATAAATATTTTAATTGCCATTTTAAATCAAGCTAATGCAGTGAGGAAAGAGTGTCATTAAATTTAATACCTATGCCATATTGGAGATAAATCTCCATGTATAGCTGAAGAAATTTTGAAAAGATCAGCAGTCGTGGTATGATTGTATTCCATTGTTTTTTTCCACTAGCCTCATCACTTTGTAGCCCTGCGTATACAATGGCATAGACTACTGTCTTGGACCACACTTCTGCATAGTTGAGCCAGAAATCATTCTGAACTGCATTTAACCTGGACTTTGCCACACACATGAAACAAAATTACTTCTATAACAATATTTCTTGTATTACTGACCATCCATTTCCTGTCCTGTCAGGCTGCTTTGTTTCTCTGTACTACTCATTTTAAACCCAATAGTGCAGGTGTTAGACTGGAAGCTGGGATTCAGAAGACCTATTCTTCGTTTTGCTGCTAACTCACTTGTGTGGCCTTTGGTAGGTTCATAAATCTACCTTTGTTTCAGTTTGCTTGTCTCTAAAATTGCTGTGATAAATAAACGTTGTGTTCTATTGAGCTGAACTTCAAAATATATTGACTCAATAATCAATAACTTACCAACTAATAATAAATCCTAATATTCAAGAAATCAGCTGGATTGCTCAGTGCACTCCTTGCTACAGTTAGGGGGACACCTTTGCTCAAATTCCATCCAAAGGCCTGAAGAGATGTTTTCAAGTTAGCACTAAGCCTGATATACATGGACTTCGCGAAATCACAAGTTAAAATCTTAATGACTTCAAATAAACCTTTTATCCTTTCAAGTGCCAATCAGGATATATTCATTTGCAAATACAGCCTAATTGTTTAACCTTATTTCAGACCTTTGGGACCCAATTATCCTACTGCTTGCAGGAGTGAAACCTAATTGCAATTTTTTAAAGAATAAGATTAAGCAATACTTGCAATTTATGTCGGGAATTTAGTTTTTTAAACAGATCTTTAGCTGACACAGTTCTACTGAACCAACAGTATGATGATTCACACACACTATCTTGAGATGTTTGCCAGTTATTTTCCATTGGTAAGACCTTTTGATAAGGGGCTGTTTTATTATTACTGGCACAATTTTCAAAACAATAAGCCTGTTCAGCTTCCACAAATTTTAATGAAATTCACTACATTATGTTGATACAATCTAGTAGCTGGTTACTGCATGCTACTGCACTGTGTACCTGAGCCAGTGCTAACCAAATTGGTCTGAGCACAGGAAGACATTTAATCACCAACAGCCAGTCTTTTGTATAGTCCACACTAAGAAAATGGAAAGCCTTAATGAATTATCCCCTGTGAAGTTTCAAGTTTCCTCAGCATGGCTGTTTCTGCTACTTCTACTCTGTTCTGCCTCTCCCCAAAATAACTCATAGTAGCCAGGGAAGACAGAATAGACCATTACAATCCAGTTACAATTAATGACCTTGTTCTCCACCTCCTTCTTTTGAGATGAGCTATACTTGCAACTGTCACAAGACTCAGACGTCTTTTCCTTGGGAAACTGCACAATAATTGACATTGCGCCTGACACAGTGTTCTAGGTATCACATTAAGCCTTATCTCTGACTGTCTTTCAGCTTGCTTATGAAGCTTCCTGAAACTCCAAAGGCTCACAGAAAATCAGCCTCATGTCCTCTCTTGCTTATTAAACATTTATAACTCCTGTGTTTTCCACAGCAAATACATGATATCGTTACCACATACTGAGAATTGGGATATAACCATATTTCTGATAAACTGTTCCTGAATTAGTCTTCTGCATCCTGTAGCACATACAATTCTTCCTATGTAAGCATAAAGTTTACAAGTGTATATTACTGAATCTCACTGTTTTCCCAGACCATTTCTCTATTTTTGCAAGATTATTTCAATTTTTTGTTCTTCTCTCCCAGGTTTTTTCAGCCCCTCATTTGTGCCACATGCAAATAAGTAATTTCTAATGAAACTATGAATAGCTTCATACTTATGATATATCCCCATTGATCCCTGTAGTTCAGGTATTGCTATTTAGGGATATTTGCGCACTCCTTAGAGAAGCTCCACGAAAATCATATATTTTAAATACTGTATCCTGACCATTTCGTCATTTCTCTATTATTTTCCAAATTATTTTATGAGTAGATTAATTGCTTGTTCCAGAATTTTTCTGGGTGAAGTTAAGCCTATTTTTCTACAGTTCATGATGTCTTAACATCTTCTTAAGAATAAGCATCATGTTTGCTCTTTCCAGTCTCCCGATATCACACGCTGAAAGACAGAAGTTAAAAATTTTCTCATTTCTCCAGCCGGTTATCTACAGCGATTTCACAAATGACAAAACTCTCCCTACATAGCACTGTACATATAAAAATGCTTTATTCATAGCACCAACTACCGCACTGTAGAACATATTCCCTGAATACATACTCACTCTTTATTTCTAGTCAGGTATTAACAATCCCAGTAAAGCTCCTCATTAAATCAAGGTTTTCTCATCCCGGAAAATGTACAAAAAGGCAAAAAAAATCTCTGTGGCAGTTAATACATTTACTATAGCTAGTAAGAAATTACTTCTACGGATTTTGTGCATCTTCCTACACTTTCAAGAGGTTGTTTCTTTAAATTCAGATCTTGATAGAGGCTAACCAAAGCCACTGACGAATGTCAGTGAATTTGGCATATAGATTCTTACCTAACGTTTTAACACCAGTTAAAAAACAGTTGAAGACCAGGCAAGACCAAACTTGTAAGCAAGCCTGTTGTGATACGTGGATTTTCAAAGACTCGCAAGGCTCTGTATCTATGAAACACTGACAAACAACATTTTGCAGATAGGAAAGCAGAATTGGACTTTGGATAGTAGAAATTCAAATAAGTTTGTTTCCTTCTTCCCTAAAGTCCTTCTAAAAAGGTCACAGTGATAAAAATAGAGCTGCCTTCTTTTACAGGGATTTTGTTTGAGAGCTCAATTTATTCAGAAATCAAGACAGATTGATGCTGTTCTCTGGGAAAGCAGATAGGCATATTTTAGACAATAAACCAGGAGCCCTTATCTGCTGAATTTTGCCTTTTCAATGTAGCTATCCTATGCTAATTTTAGGTCTGCATCCTCTGTATCCTGTTGTGTTTTGTTTTTCCTCTCATTCAGCTCTGATTTCCCATTACGGCATGTCCTTTTAGCACATATTTTGTACTTATGACGCATCTGTTCTCATTTTGCTCCTGCAAGTGCCTAAACGATGGCTAAATGCATCTGTAAGGCCAAGTGCTGAACAGGTGCAAAACAAGACCCCAAGTAATGAAAGGAAAGGAAGAAATGAGAGAATAATTTTTGCTCTGTCAGGATTTGCCTAATATATGTATAGCCATTACACAGGCAATACAAATGTCTCATTTTCACAGTTCTTAATCTTCTTTAAAGAAGGATCTTTCTGGACTTAATTTAGTGTAAGAAAATTTGATACAAGAAGATAGTAATTCTTTGTTGTTGATTTGACAGAGATTTTATAGTATAGCTTAAGGAATTTAAAGGAGATCCAGCTCTTCTCTCTTAGTAAAAGAGAAAATGTAAAAAGTATGAACGTACATATCTTCTAAAAAAACCCAAACCACCTGATTTTTATTTTATGTTTATTTTATACTGTCCAAAGCAGTTGTGCCAGTTATTCATGAGAAAACCTTGTGCAGAGTTATTCATTTCACACATGTCATAAATGGATATGTTTTTTCTCATTCTAATCTCAGTGATACAGACTGGATAACCGAGTAATGCTACATTCCTTTTATATTGTTTCAACAACATAAAAAGTCAATTGGCCATCTTTTTCTAGCCAGTGTTATGGCTTCGATGTGGCTCTGAGTTCAGCCTCCAGGACAGCAGGACTTTCAGGATTGTGGCTACAGAACCTTGGTAATTTCTTTTGAGAACAGGCCAAAAGAAAATCTCTGTTTGCACAGCATCCAAATGATAGGTGGGAGGGAAGAGTGGGAGTCAGTTCAAATAGACAAAATCTGTTTGTTTTTTTCTGAAAAGAAGCATCCAGAAAAAAAAAGTCCATTTTGAGTAGAACAAACTTTTTAATACAAACATTGCCTTTCATGCACTTTTTACGGGAAGCACAGATAACTAAAATATCAGCTCACAAATTATAGACAGGCAGAGAGACACCATTGCTTTTCTGGCCCATAAGCCAGTTAGTTAGGCACTTCACCTACATAACAGACACGAGTCTCTTCTCTAGCTGAGTTCACATCGCTTATCTTACAGCAGCATGTCCAAACTATTCTGCTATGGGCTGTGCAGTCTTCCTAGTCCTATGAACAGCACACAAAAATTTGCTAATGCAAATCAGCATTTGTGTGTTGCTGTGCATGCTGCAAAATCCAGATGACCTATCGAATCAAAACTCAGTAGCTATTTCTGGCTGGCATTCTCTGCTTGCTGGGATTTTGGACCATCTGACTCTCCTGTGGTTTGTGTGGCAAATGTATTTGAATCTGAATCACATGCAGCTCAAGATTGAAAGTTGGCCATCCTGCACAGAGATCCTGGGCTAATCTGAGTCTCTTTTAATGATAAATTTCCACCTTGTATTTTAAATAGTGAAGCAGTCACTGGAAGCAAAGCAAATCTTCCAACCTCTAGGCAAGAGAATCACTGAGTCACACTCTGGCCTAGTATTTCAGTATATTAAGGCATATTTAGGTGTTTTGAACAAAGAGGAACTATCTTAGAAGGAGAATCCATCCTCTCTCATCCCTGACTCAGGTAAATGCCTTGGAACTAGCCACATGACTAGTAAGTTCATGAATCTCATGCGGAAAGGGTTTTTTTAAAAGGTATTTTTCTTAGACTTTTTTTTTTTTTTTTGACAATCAACTTTGCAAATACCTTTGGGACAGTTACATTGGATAAGAGACTGTTTGCCTCATACTATCATCTAAATTGAAAAAGGAATACTCACGGGTAAATTGAAAGAAGTTTTTCTGTGGCAGTTGTGTAACAGAAGACACAGAAGTGTTTCTTCTTTCTCCTCACATAAGAAATCATAACAGTCTCTTCTGCCATTAAAAACTTCTAACGCTTGGTAAGACCAGACTAGGTCTGGGGCTGCTTTAAGCTGTGCTGGGAACCCCAGTCTGAGGAGCGAAGCTGCTCACAGTTCCGCTCTGTTTCTCTTCTTGCACTTGGTTAATGAAACTATTTCCAGGGAGAAATGACCCACCTCAGGGATCACTGTTCCCTAATCATCACACCAGTCTGCAGATTAACAAAGCCAGACTGCTTGTTTTAAACAGGAATTGCTTGGAAGGTTTCCGTGGACTCCAAGCTTTTCTTTCCTTTTTGTTAACATAGGAAAGAAAGTAAGGTGGGGAAAAAAAAAAAAAAAGAAAAAAAAAGGTACGTACAATAATGCTTCTGGAAAGACAGAATTTTTATTAAGATCATACCCTGACTTAAGTGGTTCCTTCTTTGACAGCAGCCACATTGCTGCTCTCTGAAGGGCAAGAAGTTGAACTTCCACGGAGCCAATTAGGAAATGCTTCAGAAAATGTGCTGGTGACAGCAATAGTCTGGGAGATTAACTACAGTAAAGTATCCTCAAAGCACTGCCCTCCAAGTATCTTCAGCATAGCTATGATCTTACTTTTGCATTACTTAAAAACTTCTTTTACAAAAAGAAATGCAGCAAAATGACTTGAGGCTTTTTAACTTACTTCTTTGCCAGGTCCCAGAGCTTTACAAGTGAAAGGTTCCACAGTAAACATTACTTACGAATGGAGCTTTATTTCTTCAGAGAAAAATAAGTCTCTTTCTGACAAATAATAAATATCCCTCATATTATTGTGGCTGATAAGACAAAGAAACTCTTAAAGGTGCATTATGTTTTGCCTTTGCAGTCTTCTTACTTTTCAGAGTAAGAAAGGACTGACGTTTCTCTTGGGTCATCACTGAATACTTAACTTTATAGAAATACTAAATTTTGGCTTGTCACTGAGAACCATAGGTAGGAACTGAACAGCAACAAATAAAATTAACTGTATTTACATGAATTTTTTGATTCTATAGTGCAAAGCAAAATATTAATGGGAACAGAATAATAATAAGCTTCCCATGATGACACACATGATCTCACAAAATAACACCCAAAATTAATAAAACATGAAGTATTTTATATCTGTCTCCTTATTAGAAGACAAAGGTGTTCCCACTAGAAACAATAGTGACATTTTTGCTCCAGCTGAACTGGGATGTAATTATTCTGTTCTCATTAGAACACAGGGGAAAAAGCAGTGTATATACAAATCATGTACCTCATGTTTTGAGAAATCTAGTATAATAGTTTTATTTCATAAATCTCAACATCATTAAGAAGAGCACAAGAAAGGCTCATGATTTCTCATGTGTTAGAAAAGAAATGCAGGCTGATGTTTCTAATGAGACTGCTGTTCATGATTAATGATATCTGTTTGTCAATGCGCTTTAGATATATTCACTGCATCTTCACACTGTTACAGCTCTTGCATAAGGGTGAACTTCACCTGGCATCTTCACTGGATAATGGCATTAGGATTCACTAATCAGCACAGTTTTCTCCTGATATGGTGATTAGAAGTAGCCATTAGCATCTGGTCATGTCAGTTCTGACCCTGAGGTGCTGTGCTGGGAGAACAGACATATTAGTAGCTCTCCACAATACAGAGAAGAGTGCTACAACAAGACTGAATGCTGAAAAGAGTAGATCAATTTAGATAAAAGGAAATATTTATTTACTTGTTTTTATTAAGCACTAACACTCCTGGGGTGTATTCACAGAAATCCTGTGTTGTTCAGTCTTGGTTTGATTAGACTTATTCCTGATTAATGTGCTGTTGTGTATTCACTGGTGGAATGCAGTATTTTCCCATTTGTATACACTAAATCAGATATTATTCATTATGAGTGGTTCTATACACTTTCGCTTATTATTCTATCTTGTTTTGCAGTAGTATGCACGTTTCAAAGAATGCCTCTATGTAATCTGCTAGGTAGAAATTAAAATGATTACACATCTACATGTTATGCTTTGAGGGACAAATAAGATTAAGATAAAATTTTCAATTTTCATACCAATTTTTATCACAGCCTTTTCAGTTATGCTGACTTCCCAATGCTTTCTGAAGTCAGCAGTTCTTCAGAAAGATTATCACCTTCAAAAAATAAGACAGATTAGTAATTTGTGTGTACTGTAAAATAATTTACATGCACTAGCCACTTCCCTTCCCTGTTTAAACACCTCTGTTTCGTTCATCTTTTACATGGGAGTTGCTGCTGAAATGTTCTCTTGGAAACTGCTTCCTCATCTACGCATCATGATTTGGCCATTTTGTTTCTGTTCCCTCCTTAGCTTCCCCTGTGCTGAATAAGAGCTTTATCTCCTGCCAGGTTTCCATTCAGATTTCTCTTTTGTGTGTGTGTGTGTTTGATAAGTCACATTACCTCAACAGATTAAAGAAAAACATCACTTATATAATTAAGAAAATACCTTTGAGTATTGTGCATGTTTTAAAGCTAAATGTCACACAGTGATCTATGCATCTATAACTAGACACATATCTATCATCTACCCAAAATATGTGTCTTATTTAATGAATACAGTCTGGCAACTGTGATTAAAAAGATACATAAAGGAGAAATTCTCCACTTAGTTTCCTTTTTCAGAGGGAGATTTCTTCACAGGGTTAGTTTAGTGTAAAACATGTCATGTCCATTGCTGTTGTCATGTATAGTCTATTATTATCCTATCCCTGTGTGACTTTACCATAATTAAGACTGCTTCATGATGAAATAATCTGCAGAATGTTTATGCTTGTCTCTGCTGCTTAGGTGGTACAGTACAAGAAAGCTTTGCATGAAATGAAGAATACGAGATTATGTTGCCAACAGATCTCAATATTTCATCTACACACCTGAATGAAACAAAATGAAACACTACGTTAAATAATTCTTTTCATGTTAATAGTTATAGCAATCTTAATTTAGTTTTCCAGCCTGGTCTTCTCTTCAAAAATAGTTAGTCTAGACAATCACAATGGTCTCCTCCTGCTTTAGTGCTTTAAAATGTACAAGATAGGTTTGTTGTTGTTGTTTTGGTTTTTGTTTCGTTTTCTTTTTTTTTTTTTTTTTTTTTTTTTTGTTTTTGTTTTTTTTTTTTTTTTTTTTTTTTTTTTGGTTTGGTTTTGGTTTTTGTTTGGTTGGTTGGTTTTTGTTTTGTTTTTGTTTTTTTCCTGAAAATGCAGAGGACTTCAGCTGAACTCCACAAGAAAACAGCTTGTTCACAAAAACATAATTTTAAACATAAAAACCTGATGATTACAGCTTTTGTTAACTCATGAGTTTTCTGTGGTCCCACAGCATTCTCCTGGAGAAACTGGCTGCTCATGGCTTGGATGGGTGTACTCTGCGATGAATAATAAACTGTCTGGATGGCGAAGCCCGAAGAGTTGTGGTGAATGGAATTAAATCCAGCTGGCAGCCAGTCACGGTGGTGTTCCCCAGGGCTCAGTATTGGGGCCAGTTCTGTTTAATGTCTTTATCAATGATCTGGACAAGCAGATCAAGTGCACCCTCAGTAAGTTTACAGACAACACCAAGTTGCGTGGCAGTGTTGATCTGCTGGAGGATAGGAAGGCTCTACAGAGGGATCTGAACTGGCTGGATCGATGGAATGAGGTCAATTGTATAAGGTTCAACAAAACCAAGTGTCAGGTCCTGCACTTGGGTCACATCAATCCCATGAAATGCTACAGGCCTGGGGAAGAGTGACTGGAAAGGTGACTGGTGGAAAAGGACCTGGGGGTGTTAGTCAGCAGTCACTGAATATGAGCCAGCAGTGTGCCCAGGTGGCTAAGAAGGCCAACAACATCCTGGCTTGTATCAGGAATAGTGTGGCCAGCAGGACTAGAAAAGTGATTGTACCACTGCACTCAGCAGTGGTAAGGCTGCACCTCGAATCCTGTGTTCAGTTTTAGGCCCCTCACAACAAGAAAAACATTGAGGTGCTGGAGAGAGTTCAGAGAAGGGCAATGAACCTGGTGACGGGTCTGGAGCACAAGCATTACGAGGAGTGGCTGAGGAACTGGGACTGTTCAGCCTGGAGAAAAGGAGGCTGAGGGGAGACCTTATTGCTGTCTACAACTACCTGAAAGGAGGCTGTAGCATGGAGGGTGTTGGTCTCCCAAGCAACATGCAATAGGACAAGAGGAAATGGCATCAAGTTGTGCCAGGGGAGGTTTAGATTGGATATTAGGAAAAACTTCTTCACGGAAAGGGTTGTCAGGTATTGGAACAGGCTGCCCGGGGCAGTGGTTGAGTCACCATCCTTGGAATTATTTAAAAGACACGTAAATGCTTTCATTCTTGTTCGTAACTTTTACAATTGTTCTGAATGTGCTTTCAAGGAATTTACAGCAGAAATAGACAATT
Organism: Pampusana beccarii; assembly: GCA_013399365.1. Classification (NCBI taxonomy): domain Eukaryota; kingdom Metazoa; phylum Chordata; class Aves; order Columbiformes; family Columbidae; genus Pampusana; species Pampusana beccarii. The sequence goes on from VWYH01009117.1 coordinate 1,395,840, forward strand.
TATAGAGCAGAAAGAACCTTGAACCTCATTCTTCATCATTTTTTTCAGTCATCCATTAATATTTTAGACTTTTTTTTTATACCAGCTGTTACTAGCAGCATTTTACTTTGAACTAGGAAGCCAAACCTGAACGTTTGGGACAGGCTGCAGAGCCCCTGGGAGCACGCAAGGAGGACCCTAACATGTCTACTCCCTCTCCACATGGTACTGTACACACAAGCATCTCTTCCTCAAAAGAACATCTCCCTAATACAAGTCTACAGAATATTTGTAACACTCTAATCATTAAGGGGTGCCTTTCAGTCAGGGTTGAAAAGCTGTGACATCTACAGCATCAATGTGCTAGTCCTGACTTGCCTCTAAAGGAACAATAAATCCTGTCTGCCAGGACAACGATTGCAGCCTGTAGTCTCCATTTATCTAAGCTGCAAAGGGTGAAGATGACTAAGAAAAGCAAATTCTACCCAGTTCTTTCTTCCATATTTTTACCTGTGAGTTTCATAGAATCATAGAATCATTTAGGTTGGAAGAGACCCTCAGCATCATTGAGTCCAATCATAACCTAACCTAACTCTGGCACTAAACCATGTCCCTAAGAACCTCATTTAAATGCCTTTTAAACACCTTCAGAGATGGTGACTCCACCACTTCCCTAGGCAGCCTGTTCCAATGCCTGACAACCCTTTCTATGAAGATTTTTTTCCTAGTATCCAATCTAAACCTCCCCTGGTGCAACTTGAAGATACTTGGCTACTTAGTGGGGTCCACAAGCCCCCAGAAACATTTGTACTCACACATTGAATAATCCACTGATATGCATCTTGCTTAGACAAGTATGAGTTATGAAAGTGCTAAATCATGATCTCTGGTATATACTTTATAGTTTTTGCTAAAAAATATAGCCATATAGATCACTTTGTTGAAATGCTATAGGAAAACATTAAGAAGAAAATGAATAACTCCACTCAGTATTTTTACCAGAAGCATAATTAATATATACATTTATTTTTTCTACTTGAGATACAATGTATCTAAGAACTTCCTCTGCATGATTAAAAATACAGCAAGGTTTGGTGATTCACTTTGCTCTCCCATTCTTTTTTCTGAAAAAACACAGAAGAAATTCTTTGCTATATTCATTTTGCAGTGCTTTAAATATGACATGCCATACAGAGAACTTTATTAAAAAAACAACAAAGTTGCAGAGTCAGACTTCAGAATGTAGAAATTTCCAGGTTCTCTTTGTGCATACAAATCGCTTCCATAAGGAGTTCAAAAAGATAAATGGAGATATTATTTTTAAAAAGTGTTTAGTACAATCACCATCAATGTTAAACCCAAGTAATTAACATTAGGTTCTTAAATATAACCCAGGTAATTAACATTGGATTCTTAAATATATCAAGGGTCTTAAGAGTAATACCACATTTTAAAAGTGCTAGATGCTCCGGACTTCTGAAAATCAGTGATTGTTTAGCTAATTAGATGTGAGTTTAGAAGCCTATGGTTAGGCATTCAAGGTTGAAAATCTGGTTTGCAACTAAAACTGTTTTAAGTCGTTTCGTTACGACTTACAAACGTTAAGTCCTTGTCCTGCAGGTGTTAAGCAAGTTCATATTGCCTGAGCCAACTGGAGCCCTGGGAAGTGGGAAGTGAAAATTATTTTTGGACAGTGTGTTGTTTGCTCCCCACGTAGAGACAAGGTGACAGAAAAACAAGTCAATAGAACAAGATCTGAAATAGCATGATGAGAAAGAGAAAAAAAGGGACAAAGGGGAAAAGAAATTCAGAGAGTGTGGGGAAAATCAGGGGGTGGAAGATACAGGGTGAAAATCTGTTGAAAGAGAAGTATGTTAAATAGCTGTTGTTGGGTAGCTCTGTGTGCGCAGACCTTTTGTCAGTAATAGAGGGCATAGACTTCCATTTCAAGTCTGATGCAGCACTTGAAAGTCTTTCCATTTACTTCAATGAGCTTTGGATTAAACACTTAGAGGAAAAAAAAGGTTATGCTTAAACTGAATGGTTTTTTTGAAGAAAGGAGTTTAAATTCTAGAAGGAAATTTTAGTAAACTCAGAAAACTCGCCAAACTCAACAAGGCCTCATAATCTCCAGTATTTACAGTGTCTCCTTTAGACCCTACACTATAAAAGAGAGAAAAGTAGCTTATCTTAGAATTTAAATTAGTTCAGTAAATGTTCAGGCTGCAGAATGTAACATGAGATATATTACAAACAAGCTAGCAAAGCAGTTGATTACACCGAAAGTGTGCAGGGGATTAAAAAAAATACAAGGGAATCCCTGATTGTTATTGTGCTTTGGGATTAATAGAGTTCAAAATAAAGCTGCTGTGTTTTCATTGTCTGAATCCTGATTTTAGCATTTGAAATACATTGCATTTATAATTTCTACTGAAAACACAGAAATAATTAAATAAGGCTTTGAAGATAACAGGAATTTAAGAACTTATTAAAAAAAAAAAGGAAAAAAAATATTTGCCTTTCATTCTGTTTTTGCTGTTACAATTTTTACTTTCTTTAGCAACCTTTTAATGTGTGCAGTTGGTGCTTCTGAGATTTCCAGCCATAGTTGTTAATTGTGACACTTGGTCTCACTGCCTGAACACATCCCATTTCCAACGGAGCCTTGAAGCTCAGCTGCAATATATTCCTATTTACCCATGACCAAGAAGCCTTCTCATTCCTTTCTGTAGTCACACTCTCTTCCAGAGATCTCATTTAATGGTTGCTTGTATTTGGTGTAGGTGACAAGATGTTGGCAATGGGGAGAGGACTGCAGGGGAGGAGCTCTATGAGGAGAGGCCAGGGCAGCCCCGTGTGGGACACGGCTGATTCCTGCCAGCTCCAGTGGCCCCACTGCAGGACACAGCTGAGCCCCTCAGCCATGAGCAGGGCACCTTGGGGAAAGCGTGTGTAGAAAGGTCAAAATACTGCTGGGGAATGAGAGAAAAAGTGTGAGAAACAGCCTTGTGAACACTAGGAAGGAGGGGGGAGGAGATGTTCCAGGTGGTGGAACAGAGATTTCCCTGCAGCCCCTGGAAAGACCACAGAGGAGCAGGTGATTGATTCTCTGAAGCCGGTGGAGAGAACCATGAGAGACTGGATATCAACACTGCAAACCATGGAGTAACATGTTAAAACAGATATCCACACTGTAACCCATGGAGGACCCAACACTGGAGAAGGTGGGCAGGTCCTATAGGAAGCTGCAGCCCGTGAAGGGCCTGCGTTGGAGCACAGGGAAAGTGTGAGTAGGAACGAGTGGCAGAGAGGAGCTGTTACGGACTGACCACAGCCCCCATTCTCTATCCCTTCTGCACCCCTTGAAGGGAGAAACGAGCTGGGAATGAAGGAGTGAAGCTGAGCCTGCGAAAAAGGGTTATTGGTGTGGGGAAGGTGTTGTTTCAATTTTGTCTTTGTTTCTCACAATCCAAATCTATTCCAATTGGCAATAAAATATTTTTTTCCTCAAGTCAAGCTTGTTTTGTCTGTGATGGTAATCAGTAAGTGATCCACCTCTCTTTATTTTGACTCATGATCTCTCTCATTTTATTTTCTCCCCTTGTCTTGTTGAGGAGCGGGGAATGAGAGAGTGGCAGGATGGGCATGTCGCAGTTGTCCAAGATCAGCCCAACACACTATTTGACAATCAAACACAGAAATAACATGTGTAGGAAAAAAGCAAGTGTATACATTGCGGAAGAACTTCTGTACCGTATTTTAGTAATGGATAAAGTGCAGGAGATACATAGACTTCAAAAAAGAAAGCACGTACAGATTGCAGTGACCATCAGCAAGAGCTGCATGGCATGGATTCTTGCAATGTGTTGTGTTATGGCATTGCCACGTAGCTCCCAGCCTTTATAGATCAAGGCCAAATCTGATATTGAAAAGAATTCTTCTGTTCTCCTCAAGTCTGTTAAACATGAGCATTCTTTCAATTTTCAAGAAAACGTAGAGGCATTGCAGTTCCTCTTTCCTGCATCCAATGACCTCTGTACAGATATATTTTTCTAGTCATAAGTTATCTGCTGGCTCTTGCAATATGCTCCCATGACCTTACCAGTGTCCAGTATCTAAAATATTTCCTTCAGAGTGTGGTGTTTTGTTACCCATGAGCTCCAGAGTCCACAAGAACCAGTTTTTGACACTCTAGTTCTTTGTTCCCTCGTTTCTGCCAGAGATTTTCAGCTAATCACTTCAAACTCCTACAGTGAGTGAGTAGATGATTTTTCTCTTAGGCAGCGGCTATTCCATTGTTCCAAAGTGCACTTGTTAAACTGGAAAATTATTCTGGTTACTGAGTCACAAATACTCCTCATCTGGAATGTACACGGCCAGCAGCTCTCATATAAAAACCAGGTTTCTTATTTGCCAAAATCTATCATGATATGGAAATTGCATTAAATGCAAACGGAATTAATCAATTATCAAGAAATGTAACTGTGCCAGAACTGTTTCAGAAAATGCCACCATTTATACATGACCTCATATTCATAGCTGTATACGAGCTAGACATATTATTTTTGAAATTAGCCTAGAAGAATGAAGCTAAAGTTATGCTATAACAAAGGGGGGAAAATAACCCTTAAAATTAGATTTTGCTTAGCAGATACATTGGGTGTTAACAGTTTCTTCTTCTGTTTAAATATCATGCAGTTAATTCACAGCTGCTCCTACTATCTTTAGAACGATGTTACTCATCAAGAGGGTTGTGGACATATTCAGTGAGAACAGACGAACCAAGCTACCTTGAATGTTTGTCCTCTCTGGCAGTCACAGGGTAAAAATGGTTGATGGATTTTTGTGATCTAAATGCCCTAAGACCTGAAGCTAATTGCATTAACTTGTTCTTCACATTCTATCTCCTCGCATATCCCAAATAATTTCGAATCATGCATTACTTTCAAAAATATTTCTATTAAATGGCAGGTGAATAGAAAAGTCTGATGGTATTCCACCAAGTTTTGCCAGTTCCTAATGACCTGCTTTTGCCAGTTGTTAGGATACACTCGATCAGTAGGCTGAATACTTCCATAATATCTCAGTGTTCATGTTTCCCAAAGAGGCCATAAATATGCCTAGCTGGAGTATTTGGACCAATGCTGCTGTAGCACTTTATTGGAAATGAACATAACCTATAGTTTGTGAGGGAAATTGCAGCTTCTTTTCCCCTCCTCCAAAATATTCTTTGCCAGACCCCCTAAACCAGGGATGTCAAACTCATTTTCACTACTACTTTCATACAGTCCTAAAATTACGTTTGGCCCTTTGAAGGCAACCACGAGGCTGATGTGTACCTCAGTGAAAATGAGTTTGACACCCCTGCCCTAACCAATTCTCAATTATTAAAAATTTCAGTGCATTAATGGTGAAATATTTACTCTTGAAACTTTTTTTCCAAATGGAAACTTCCAGTATTTGTGTATTAAAAGGTTTCATTTGAATGTATTGAAATGAACTCTGTTGCAAGGTCATTCAATCTTGAATTTAATTTTTTATTGTGATTTATGTAGCTTCCCTGGAATTCAGGTAGAGGTTAGCTAGTACCTGATCTGTTGACATTCATGAACCTCTTACGATGGCACTCAGTAGGAAATCTGCACTGCATCGTTAATAGTATAGGCTTGACCTGACTGAAGAGAAGGGAAAGCCTGAACTATTATTTTTACTAGGCAATGTTTCACATGGAGAAAAGATAATTTAACAGTCACCTGAACAAAGAAGAAATATTATATCAATTTTGATGATAGGTTGTTGTGGGTTTTGTTTTCTAAATTTGTATTCTTCACCCCCTCAAAAGTTCAAGCATGATTAAACAACTCCTATAGAGAATTCCCAGCAACCTATATAATTTACATTGCTATTCACCGGATACCAACAACTGCAAATGTTATCTAAGATTTTATTCCGAAAATGTGACAAATAATAGCAATTGGGATCCCACATAGAAATCCACAAAACCAAAATCCCTCAGGATAACCTTGCGAAATAATATTTTTCGTTTGCCAGGTTCCTGGAACATATATCTGAACATTTTTATTTGGGAAAGACAGTAGCTATTAAGAAACAAGAGCTATCTATTTATTAATTTAGATTCTTCATTCGCAGTTTAGAGCTGATTTAGATTTAGTTCTCCATTAATTACATTTTTTCTTTCCCCTTGCTCCTTTATTTCTGCGTTTTCAATCAGTTTTTGTTGTCTTGGATAGGCAGAGTCAGCAGTTTGGCCTGGACCAACTCCAGTGGAACTGCTGCAAGGTCTTATTTGTGAGGATTGCCATTTCTCATTGTATAAGAATTATAGCTGGTATTTACTATTGTCTTGGGAGGCCTTGCTAGAATCATGGTTTCTTTGTGAAGTTACACCTGAAATCTCTCAGTGTTATATCACTGATATCACAGCCAGATGCAACTCTATATAACTTCATTGCAAAAAAACCCTGCGCTTGTACCAGCACTCTAAGAATAACTGGGTGTCATATGAGTCCTCAAAGAGAATTGGTACTATCAAGTTTCTGTTCACTACGAGGACCTGGAGCACTTGTCCTGCCAGCTCACCTGCCACATAATGTGGGACTGAAATTTGTACCAGGACACCCTTTTCTTGTTCCTCCCACAGCTCAGCCATTGTTTTATTACCTCACAAGTTGAAAAATACAACAAAACTTCACTGCTATTTTCCAAAAGCTTGTAATTCAGCTGAAAGGTGAATGCACGCCAGCCCACTCAATTACATACTTTTTCCCAAATAAATGCTACCAGGGGTTTCTTGCTTTATGGAACCTCAGACAGGAACAGCTCTGGGTTGCTCTTCTCTCTGCGTGCCAGCAGGAATTATTACTGAAGCCTCTAAGCTTCAAGGTTCAAGACATTACTAGTGGACATAAACTGAAAGCTCATGCTTTCATCTCTGATCTGAATCGGATTTAGGCAATGACTCAAGACAGGAAGTATACATAGAGTTTCCTACACATGTGCTCTATGCCTTTTGTTCACTATATGTGACACTGACCTCCGAAACATTTTGAACTGGCTATAGCTGGGTGGACTAGTTGTCTCCTACAGTTTTGCAGCTGTTTTCATATTATATGTGATCCATTTCCTTCATGCTTAAATCTTAATGTTTGCTTTCACATCATGCTTGCAAAGTTATAGTTTTTCACATTAAAAATAAGTGTTAAAGGCCTTAATACTGCAGAGCTTTATGGCTTTAATTCTGCTGTTCTAAATGCTGCAGTCCTTTTGACTCAATTCCTCATTTCTTCCTCATTTCTTCTTTTTTTTTCACTGTCAAAAATTGTTACATTTCTTAGCAGTTTTCAAGGTTCCAAAATTTGGATTTCTGTTCTGCTGTGACTGAATAATCTGCTTTGGTGACCACTTTATCAAGAATATTAAGATTAATGATTAGATGATGTTACACTACAAATATCAAGTATCCATCTAAGCAGAAACTAAAATTAAAAAACAAAAAAAACCAAAAAAACCACAACGTTTTCTTTTCAGTCTTGAAGGAACTTGATTACTGGAAAGAGAATGGTGCTTTGCATAAAGCAACTCATTCTCATTTTCTTAAAATGCTTTTCTCGAGTTGATTTCTGAGAACACAATGGGGAAAGAATATACCCATTTTGGTGGACAAAATTAGATAGTTGCTGTAAATAATAGAGTGATCTGGTATAAGTAAAAAGTGAACAACTATATGACCAAAATGTCATGAAAATGCACAGTCCTACTGAATTTGAATAGGAAATAGATTTGCACTTAGTATTTAAATATTTCCTCATTCATTTTACATTTATCCTACTCTTGTACAGATGTAAATTCCACTCAAAAAAAGCTAAAAGAAAAAAAAAGGAGAGAAAAATCAGATCTGATTAACTTATAAACCTTAAACCTTTGGGGGAAATGATTTTAGTGCATGACATAACTAGAATAAGAACAGTGCTTGCAAACCCAGTAAACATAGTCTTGTGTATTTTCCATTGCAGATAAATGATGAGTCTGATATATTTTCCACATATGTAATAAAATGCCTGCATTAATTCAGGGAACAAAATAAAAGCTTAATCTTGTACGAAATGGGACACATTACTCACAACATGTCTGCAAGCTTTAACATAATTTGAATACTATCTTTGTTAATAGTCCCTTGGGGCACACAATTTCAAGCTATCCATTCTGGGTTAAAAGGAATAGGGCTGGGTTTTGAATCGTTCTCTATTTTTCTGCTTGCAGCCTATAGAAGGAAAAGTCTTAGAGATGAATTGATGTAAGTTAAATATTTGAGAACACAGTTGTGTGCTCAGCTCAAGAAATTCGATATGAAGGACTCATCCCACGGACAGTTCTGCCTGAAGAGGTAGCTTTGGGTCATGCATATCCCTTTGCAACAACCAATTCTAGCACTACACCCACAAAAACTGCAGATGTCAGAATTATTTACTGTTATGTAAAGCTTCCAAGTAAACCACTCCTGAAGCCAATCCACCCATTTTTCAGAGTCAAACTCAGGTAGAGCAACAAACTGAGGTCATTAGAGGAAACTGCTGAAAAACACGGAGAATTGCAGTAGCACGGTACTGAAAGTACCTCAGGTGTTCCCCTTGTTCATCCTGTTGCTTCAAGACATAATCAACTCTGCCAGTGTCATTCCTGACAAATGCTTTTGTAATCTCTTCTTAAAGACCTCCCTGACCTCAGCCTTCCTAGGCAATTGCTGTATGTGGTAATGGGAAGAGATCTTTGCTACCACATACCTCACAATATCTAATTTGAATCTGCTTTGCTGCATTTAAACTCATTACTTTGTGACCTACTGTGACCTCTGGATTATTTCCAATAATTCATATTGACCTTATATTCATATGCCCACCCCTTTTCTGAAATACAGTGCTGTACTTCAGTCGAAGCATTGTCAGTGATAAGAAAAGTAGGATTTCTTCACGACGTGCTCTGGTTTAAACTTCCTGGTAAGATATTTGCCTCTTAAACAACAGTGTGAAACTCCTTCAGTTTATGATGCTCTATAACCTCTTCAGACCCATTTTTAATCAAGAGTCATCTAGTTAATTGTCTTCCATCATACCTCCGTAACAGTTAATTGTACTTTTTATTTACCCATATTGTTCTTTCAGATCATATCCTCATGTTATTTACAAATTTAATGAGCGCATTTTCCATAGCAACATTCAGGTGTTAATAAACCTATTGAGGAGGAGATAAGGAATGGGAGAATTTGCATAACTTCACTTAACATATTCTTCCATACTACTCAGTCAACTGATTTTGCATCCTTCTGATAAGAATTCCGTGAAGACTCTGTTTCTTGCATAATTTATAGGGAGATCATGTGAGAATATCAAAAGTATTATTAAAGCCAAGATAACCGACCTCAGCAACTTCTCTCCACCCAGCCTGTCATCCTGTCTAGAAGATTAGATTGACAAAATTTATTCCTAGATTTAAAAAAAAAAAATCATGTTGGCTGCCATTACCATCTGTTTGTCACTTCTTCCTTCCTTTAAAGGTAGCTGCAAACAGTCTATTCGATCATGTCCTTCAGAATATTTCAGGAAGATATCATCTTAATTCTATTAGTCACTTGATCACAGTTGACTTGTTTAGCGAAGATTGCTAAGACAAAAAAGACGTGAAACACCTTCATGAGCAAATTCACCTTCAGACTATTTTCCTCTCTATTAAGTCGAGTAGGCCTTGATTTCCCTTTTGCAATTAATGGAGCAAATTAAAGAACTATTTCAAAGTATGAAATTATTATAATAGAATCATAGAATAGGTTGGGTTGGAAGGGACCTTCAAAGGTCACCTAGTCCAACCCACCTGCAATGAGCAAGGACATCCTAAATTAATCGTGTTGTTCAGAGATCCATCCAGCCTGGCCTTGAATGTCTCCAGGGATGGGGCATCTACCACCTTTCTGGGCAACCTGGGCCAGTATTTCACCACCCGCATTGTAAAAAATTTCTTGTAAAAAAAATTCTTGCTCATGTCTAGCCTTAATCTTGCTTTCTTTAGTTTAAAACCATTATCCCTTGTCCTATCACAACAGGCCCTGCTAAAAGGTCTGTCTCTGTCTTTCTTATAGGCCATAGTACTGAAAGGCCACAATAAGGTCTCTCCAGAGCCCTCTCTTCTCCAGGCTGAACAACCCCAACTCTCTCAGCCTGTCTTCATAGGAGAGGTATTCCAGTCCTCTACTTTTTATTTTGGTTTTGTTTTTGTTTTCATGTGGCTACACATTTCTGCTGCTGTTTTACTTTCATCTTCAGCATCCATCCAGTACCCACAGTATTTATAAGTCCTTTGTGTGGACGGAGTCAATGAGGATTTTATATTTTAACCAAGTTAATCTCCTATAGCACTATTTGCCTCTCTGCCTATGGTTAATTTATGACCCTACTATTCTTCTTTTAGGTCTTGCTTTATCCCTTAATCCTTGTTCTCATTAGATAGTGTCTACATGTTCTTTCTCTACATTGAAGTCTAACTAATTTTTATATAACTTTTTCCCTCTCCCAGGATTGCAATAAACACAGTTCTGTGGTCATTCTTTGTCTTTTTGAATAAATTGTGTTCTTTTAGTATTAGTGCTTCAGCCATTTTAATTATCTCATCAATCCCTTGATTTTTTCCCTGTGTACTGTGCATTAACATACATAAGTAAGCAGTCTGACCTTTTCTCTCTTTTTTTTTTTTTCTTTCTCTGGATCTTATTATGGATCATCCTACCCAACTCACACTCTAGAAATTACTCTTTTTATGCTTACCTATGGACTTCTGTCACTTATACTATCTTTTCCTCTTGATCTCTGTTTAAAGCCTTTCTTACTAGATAAACACATCCCCTTACAGAAAGGAGGCTGGTTTCCATGTTCAGGGGTATTCTTTCCGTGTACAAGCGTATGTGAAACATCATTTCAGTGGTCAAGGGAGCCAAAGCTGTCTTGGTGTCCTGGAATGTGCCTATTTCTCCAGAATACCTAGATTCCTAATCCTTTCTACTCTTCAACTAGGAAAATGAATATGTATACCATACAAATCTCCTGCCTTTCCAGGCTGATACTCACATTTGATGAGTTTGAGGTTGTTCCTGACAGCAACTGTGTGACACAAATAGAAAGGCACATGGGGTTGTGATCAGTGTCATAGATTAACTTCATCCAATTTATAGTAATTTGCAAGACCTGAGTTCTTTGGAGGCAGCACACTCTGGGATGTCAGCTGCAGCAGACAGATGAGGCCTTTAGGAGTAAATTACCAGCCTCTACTGCAGTGAATCTTACAGGTTCAAGTGTCCTTTTGTCCTCTTCCAGTGGCATTTGACCATCACTCGCTGCTAGGACACCGTCCTATTCTTGACCTTGATAGTGAAACTGAATCAGTTTCCAGCTGAGACCAGTAGCCAGCTTCTCCCTAACAGAATGGCTATTTCGTTGCTGGTACTGTTATGGACTCCAGCCTGCTTAGCTTCCATGGGTTCTGCTCACTGCTGCTGTGGCATGAGTGATCTCTGCATTTTGACAAACAAGAAAGAGATAACAAGAGTGAATGAATGGCACAGCTGTGTGTTTTTTCCTTTTCTTTTCTTTTTTTTTCTTTTTTTTTTTTCTGAGAATTTTAATAAAAAAGAAAATCCAGCTCCAACAGTGAAAGAACCAGCTAATACCCCTCCCAACAACCATGCACAAATTTCTGCATATTTATTCCAATCGCTATTGAAAAGCAAATGACCAGCCTGTCAGCTTATTTTATCTCTTCCAGGAGATAAAATAGAACTTTTAGGAATGGTCAGCTGCTCTCCATTTCAGTTTAGTTGTTGGCCTTTGAGACCGCTGTAATACTGACATGAAAGAAAAAGACAGCAAATGGGGGAAAACTTGGCCAGTCAGAGAGGCTGAGTACTTTGAGTAACTGAAGTACAGACTCCTAGAAGTGCTTTGTACCTCAGTTGCCATTGCTGGGAATTAACATCTTTGAGCTTCATGACTTGAACTGTTGTGTGCCTGAAACAATACTGGGCTCAGTGGCAGGCAGAATATGATTGCTTTAGTTTATAGTCCAGTGGAACGCAGCAAACTCAGGTTCAGAAAATTTGAGAAACTATGGGAGCTGGAGCCTAACTGAATAGATGAAATCTAACCAAATAATGTGATGAATCAAATCTTAATATTTGCATGCCTTTGTGAAAATTTTCGTGAGGCTTTAAATCCTAACTTTGTAGTTCTTGTTACTTTCTGCAAACTTACAAATTTAAGCTAAAGAAATAAAAATATTGTATCTTTTTTTCAGCTGTGGCTATCAGTACACCAACTGTAAAAATTAATTCCATCAAAGTTTCAGTCTGTCTTCTAAATAATGCAAAATACCAGCTGTATGTTGTGCAATATTCTTCATCAGCTGTGAGACTGATTTTGCCTTTGAGTATTTTTCTTCCATGCACTCTTCCTCTCAGAAAAAGTCACAAATCAGTACATATGCAGAATAAATCATTAAAGAAGACTTCTGGAAATTAAGAACACATGAATTCTGAGGATGAATGCACTCACACCAATTCCATTTAACAATACACGAAGAGCCTAATAAAATCTCTTTCATATTTTAACATACTCTGTGAAAATATAGGTAAAGAGCTGGAGCAAGATAATTGCTATGTAAAATAAAATATTCCTTCAGTCTAATGATTTTCTGATGTTCAAAATGATTATTTGGTTGCTTGTTTTAAAGAATTTTATTTTTTTCTGTGTTGAACCTGTGTTTTTTGTGTGAAGCTAAAAGAAGGCAGGTAAAATTGCATATTGAAAATCTGTATATTAATAATTATGACATTTTGAACCCAACTTTTGTGACACATAGAAACGAGCCCAAAATTTGTATGGCCATTTTGGGTCTTATTTAAAACTCCAATATGATGAAATCATTGTAAGCAGATCAACATTTATGGATAAGAGAAAGTTAACTTTTAGTATTCGATGAAGCAATAGCAATTACATTGGTTGGTATGTAAACAAGACAACCTGTTGTTTTGGGGTTTTTTTTCCTCTCTCAGAGATATCATATTTCTCTCTCTCTCTCACTAATCAGACATAAAATTTATTTATTGCATTCATTTTTTCAGACAAAACGTATGTGTCATAATTTAAAGATTGAGGGGCTGCAGCTACAAAATCAGATATTATCAAATTACCAGACTTGGTATGTAACATTTGCCTTTTCACATTAGTCTTCAGGATGTAGGAGTTAGAAATACCTCTGCCGTACAAAATTGACAAGATCATAGCAAGCTCAGTGAGACTATGTGTTTATTAAGAGAGGGCACACTTCAAAACAGAGTTACAGTACATAATGAATTTACCAAGAAAAGACAAAATGCAATATTTTGCTTTTTATTTGTTAGATATTCAGGGCAATTGTGAATGAAAATTAAGTAGTTACTGTATGCCATCTTGCGTGAGTTTATGCTTAAAATCCGAACAGTAACATCTTCAGAATGCAGCCTGTAATTTAAAAAGTATTACTACTCAGCTAATTTGAAGCATGCCTTTCCCATGAAAGAATTCTCTAAGCTCTTGAGGGGGGAAATTAAATTCCTAGCCACTGTTTCATTTGCATTTCCATACTCCAACAGTTTCTGTAATTGGATTATATCTGAAATAAAAAATGCAATCATATTTTATTTAAAAAATGGGAAGTAGAAAGGCCTATCAAGGAAATATCTGCTTTAGAAAGCCTATAGCAGTAAACTGAAAAAAGTACAATTCCCATTTTCCAAGAACATTCTGGCCAGCTATATCTTGCTTGCTTAGTGAGTTTTGCTGCAAAAGATGTTTACACGGTAGTAAGGTTACTTTGGAGCAAAGTCTTTCAAAGTATTCAGTCTTTCCAGGTCTCTTCCAAGTACATTACATAAAAAATAGAAATGTTTGACAGTGGGTGTCCAGAAAACCACGTCAGGGCATTTTGGTATATGGCCTCCATGCCCAGTGCACAACTAACTCCAAACAGTTACTTCCATCCTGCTTGGTCTGCTGTTTATTGCAGTTCCCTACAGCTCTGGATGCTCAAACAGTTCAAGCACAGGTAGTCTTAAGAGCTGTTTTGTCTTCCCCATGTTTTCACTGATTTCTGATATGAGTAAGTCATTTGGCTCATGTAATTTTCTTGTGCAGATCTTGATTACAATCTCAGTCAAGCTAGTTGATTAGGCCTGTTTTGCGGGTCTTTTTTAACGATCAAGTGATTTTTTTGAATGATACGTTATTTTCCAAATAAAACCCTTCCTTTTTTTTTTTTTTTTTGAAAGTGAGTTCAGATTTAACAAGATGAAAGAAAACAAAAAACAAGCTAAATTTCACATTGATGGGGATATCACAGCACTTAAATTTATGACCAGCCTTGAAGCTAGTCTTACTGTGTTCTCCATATAAACAGTCAAGAGTGAAATATTCAACTATACCTGCACCATTCCAGAAAAAATCTTAAAATCTCTCAGTGATGGAAACTATAAGCTTCTTAGCTAATCTATTCTAACTAGTAGTGTTGCAATAATGGTGGCATAATAGCTATGTTTTAGCTCTTAAGTTTTCAGTTTCTGAGGACCATTACAGTTTAAATATGGTTGGAAAGAAATACAGCTGAATAAAAAGCTTGTTTTCTTCCCTTTGTTCATTAATTCTACCTGTTAAAATGTGCCCATATTAAATCATCCTGTGAGCTTACTCTGACCAGGGGATATTCTGAAGAGGTTTGACTGGAGTGTGTGTGAAAGTTGCACCTCCATGTTATTCAGAAAGCATAGAGACATATATAAGAAGAATATAGACTTATATGGACTACTCATTTGAGAAAGGAGCACCTTGCTGTGGTGACACTTGTTTAGCATCGAACTTGGGAATCACTGACATAAAGAGACTCACTTTCTTCCAGAGGTTTGCTATTGATTTCCATTCTTAGCACAAACATAATGAGTGCAAGAGGATATTATATTTTGTTCTTGGTCTTCCCTCAGCAATTCAATCTCTTACATGATTAAATTATCTCTTACTGATGATATTTTTACAAGCAATACTGTAGTTTCAGACAATCATTAATGTAAGAGGCACTGAGATAACATTAAGGGCTGAATTCTGTCCAGCTTCTCTCTGTCATAAACATATTCGTTTATTGTTATGTCTTACACGATGAAAGTCCCAACACTGTGGTAGTCATGGTAGAAATGGTCTAATTTCTGCCACTGTTCAGCATCATCCAATCAATTCTACCCTGGGATTACACCCAGCAGAAACACAACAATGCTGGTGATTCACAGAACTGAATATAAGGTGCACAGTGGGGTAGATACACGGTATATTTATGTTACGAGAGGGGAAAGTGATCTGATGAGTAATCATATGAGATTCACAAAGAATGAATGAAATCTAATTGACATGCAGATGATCAGTTTTAGCTGTATTTATATGTTTATATTAGGAAATATGATACAAAGAATACTC
Organism: Pampusana beccarii; assembly: GCA_013399365.1. Classification (NCBI taxonomy): domain Eukaryota; kingdom Metazoa; phylum Chordata; class Aves; order Columbiformes; family Columbidae; genus Pampusana; species Pampusana beccarii. The sequence continues at coordinate 1,411,373 of VWYH01009117.1, forward strand.
CCGCCATGGCAGGTGGAAGAAGAAAATAATCTGGTATGGGATGATCCAGAGTTCTTGAGATCAAGAGGGACTGTGGCATTCCTTAACCCTTTGATATGAAGCCAAGCAGATGTTACACCTGACTCAGCTACCCCTGAGCTGAGGTCAATGAGTTAGACTTAACTGAGTATAATTTTATTTTTGGTAAACTAAACAGGCTGGGCTGTTTAATTCTCTCTATGGAAGATTTTCTCCAACCCTAGAATAATTTTCTTCCTTTTTTTACACATTTTTCTTTTAGTTTTATAAGTAAGAAGCATGGGGGGGAGGGAAGGGGGGAAGCAGGGAGGGAGGAGGGAACAGCACAAACAAACATAACGAAACAACCCCAAAAAACCCAACCAACCAACCAAAAAGTACAGATTGTAGATCAATTTGCTATTGTGCATCAGTGAACTGCAGTCTGCCAGTACTGGTAGCTCTGCAAGACGCTGGTCTGCTGACTATGCCATTGTTGGAAACAAGCCCACATTTCTGTTCAGTTCTTTCATTGACTGCATAATTCTCTGATTACTAGATAAGGATTTGCTAACGGAGGAAAGTGGTGGAAGAGAAGGGCTTCACTGATAGAGGTCCTCTCATAAGGATAACCATCCATATCTCTGCAGCATATGCATTCTGTGTGGGATGTGCTGTCCCACTGCAACTAATCCCAGTTACTTCTAAACAAGAGAGAAGCTGAAAAGCTAGGTTTTCACATCTATACTTCACTGTTGAGGGTTGTAAATTCAGAGCTAATCAAATTATTTTTCTGGGTGTTTTTTTTTAGTTGTGTGTTGTTTTGTTTTGTTTTTCTGAGGAAAATAGTGAAAATTATGTGGTATCATTGCCCTTTTTAATATCTCTTTAATTCCACTGCAAAATTCACTTTCTATATTTTCAGATTGTGAGAATCAAAAGTTCCCAACCATATTGTATTTCAAAATTAGTTTATTGATTTTGATGCCCAAATCTGAGACCAGTTTTAAGTTTGTATCTTGAAAATGTTCTCATTTACAGACCTGTCTAAAGCTTCTTGTGCAAAAAGTCATTTTGTTTTGTCTCAGGACATGATAATAGATCAATGAAGAATAACATAGGAAATATTATTTTAAAGAAAGAAGGGCAATAATACTTTTTCCATATCAAAACTGATGATTTTATGATACTTCATTGCTATTCAATGTCATCCCTGCATACTTTTGTAAATAATGCTGCTTGAAATATTCTTGATGTTAATCAAAACACTTGTCTTGTTCATATCTTTCTGGGGAATTAAATCTTAGCAGGAAGTATTCATGATTGGAAATAGCTTTATTTTTTCACCATGCTCCTCTTTATTCCCCTTTTATTCTCCTCTTAGTTCTTCCCGTCCATCTCAACACACATGCAAAAAAAGGAATCGTACTGAATTTTGTGGCACAAAGACAGAATCATCAACAAACTGGATCCATATCTCATAAAGAAGACACAGTTAAGGCTGCAAAAGAAATACTTTTATTCACATGTGTTTTACCCAAGCAAAATGTGAATACAAGGCATGAGAGACCTAGTGATATATTTAAAGAGATACACAAGGCACTTAAAGAATGGAGCAGGCTGATGTTCAGCTAGTGTTTCAGAAAGAAGCAATTGAAACATAATAGTTCAGATCAGCTTTTTTAAACACTGCTCACCGTAGTTAGCAGTTTGACATTATGTTCTCAGAGATGCAGCGGCTGCCAGCCACAGTACAAAGGAAAAATTCATGTGAACCTCCAGGGAAGTAACATATTGTCAAAAAGCAAAAGGGCATATAGATAACATTAATTCTTTCTCATGGAAAGAATATATTAATGTTGAATTCCTACATTTCCTAAAAATGAAAACATAAAAGAGAAAATGTTCTGGATTTTTTTTACTCTTAACTGGACTTATCTTCATCCTATGAAATAGTATTTTATTACATTTATATGTAAAAAAAGCTAATTTTTTTTAAAAATAAGATGTTGACTTTCCTTTTCCTATCTTTTATCTTTGCACCCTTCAGAGATGTAATCTAATTAGTGATTGCTTATGGAATTATTTTACAGCATCACTCAGCAAAACAGGATACACAGAAAATCATAACTTGCTTGATACAATAAGTTATTGACTTAATGCGGTGTCCTACTGTTGAGTTATTTTGTTCCATATCACCAATGCATCATAAATTTAATGACACTTCCCTATTAAACAAGACAAGAGTGCATGTTGGTCAGACAGTCAACATGATAAAGTGAGAAAAATAATTACTTCTCTCATTACTCTCTGATTTAGTTTTTCCTTTTAAAATGTATCTTTCTCAAGTCAACATTCTTGTGTTGAGTAGTAGAAAAGTCAATAGGGGAATAAAACTTTTTAGTTTAGTGGAAAATTCTATTTCTTGGCATTTTTTTTAAATGTTGCTTGGAATTCCAGTATTTATGTGGTATGAAAATTCATTTTCTGGCTGGTTCTGAAACCCCTTGTTTACCATTTATTCCAAGCAAGGAAGTAACAGGGTGGAAATGCTATCTTGTAGTTAGAGGTCCGAAGAACAACGTATTTTGAATCTAAGTATATGAAAATGTGCACAACAACTCTTTCCTAAGCTGTTTTTTACAGTTCTGCTTAACCCACAGTGATTTGAAAGAAAGACTGCACAGTATGCTGTATTTACAGTGAACCTCTAGGAAAAGCATTCCTCTATTTCTTTCCAGTTATCCACAATGAAAAGTGACCATAATCAGACCTATTATATTACAAAAAAGTCATCACTTGGCAACTCTGACCGTGATTCTAGACTCTAGAATGTGCGTACATTTTAGGTGATTTCCCCAGATGTTCAGCAGTAAGTTTTTATTTTCTAAGTGAGAACTGGGATTTCAAAAATTTTCCCCGTTGAAGTAAATACAATTTATCCCCATCCTTCTGCCAAAGAATATCACAAATTGCTTATATGGTTATTGTGTTCTCAAGTGCCATATATAGAACAACATACGTAGTATTTCACTTTAAATGTGAACTTAATGCCAAAAAACTATTATACAGAAAGCTACTGATGGTTGAGCTGGAGTACTGGTTAAACACTGAATATTAAATTCTACAAATCTTCTACTGACAGTAATGTACAATCATGCCACCCTTCCTCCACTGTGTTCTATCCTGTACAGTAAGTAACAGCAATGAAAGATATAGGAAAACACTCTAAGTGTGGAAAAACTGGAACTTCAATAAATAGCAATGAATTAGGGAACATGTATTTATTTGTTAAAAAAATAGATATTCAGATCGCTGTATATTTTTGTCTACTCCGTTAAGCTTCTTTTATAGCATGTTTTTGTGGTTAGAGAGAAGGAGGATGGAGAGAATATGCAGAGGCATTTTCAGGGTTTAGTTAACTGTAGCCCAGACTGTAGTTTTATAATAGCACTAAAAGTCTTTGTCTTTTAGCGTACTTTTTGCTTAAAATCATTATAAACCATTTAATTGCCTGTATCAATATCACAATGAACACTTCATTTGCATTTTCATCATACCATTTTTCTTTGTTTCTTAGTCCTCATATAGAACATGTACAGATGTGAAAGTATGTCAAAAACATGACTATTTTAAAATTACATACCTGCCCCTACTTTCATACTGGTGGGACATGCAGAGGCACTTAAAATTCTGAATGTCCAGTGTTAAGAAGAAAGCAGGACATAACGGAATAATGATGCATTGTTGTTTCAGGGTAAGTGTGTTTCATATTATTCTAGCCAACAAGATGTAAGGAAAATGAGCACTAGCCCTCTAATAGACATGTCACTTACAGCCCTAATGCTTAGACAGACAAACATCTCAGGAGAAACTAGGGAAAAATGCTTTTAGGAATTTTTCCTTTGCAGTGAAATGGAGTGACTACTTAACCACTATTGTTTGACCATTCTGTTTCAAATTTCCCAGACAAGCAGCCCTCTTACATTGTAGTATATTATATCACTATAAAGCTACTAGTATTTATACATAAATTCTAAACCAAATAGCAATAGAAACATAGCAGTTTAAAAAGTTATCTATTTTGGGCAGGTAAATATCTTCCACAATTTAACCTTGGTGCTCACAAAAGATATCACATGGTTTGAGTTGGTTTTTCGTTAGTGGTTAGAGCAGAGGCTTTGGATTTTCTGCCATATTTTGGTCAGAGTCAGTCATGTGGACTTTACCACATATATTCATTCACTGAACTTCAGTTTTCTTATCTGTAAAATATATCCATCAAACATCTCAAAGGATAGAGTGGAGTTTCACTACAGTTTTTAAAGCTTATTCATAGTCTTGAAAGCATATACAAGTGCAAAGTATTATTTTTACTTGAAAGATTTTCAGTTAAGCATGTGTTCACTTATTCATGAAGTTAGAAAGAACTAGTAGAACTTTGGTCTTAATTCATATAATTCAAGGTATAAGATTTCATCTAGTTGCTTTTTGAATGTACTCGTTGATCTAAACTTGACTGCCCTTTCCCGTGCTTCTAGTCTGTTAACCTACGTTTTTGTTTTACCATCCAAGTCTTATTTCCTTTCACATTTTTGTTTTACTGGATTAAAGGGCTGTTAAGTATCTGTGTTTTCTCCCTGTGACTTACCTACCTACCTTGCAACTTTTTGTGTGTAAGATACTCTACTTCATAAATCCCCTGGAGGTAATCCTAATATAGCAAATTATAAAATGCAGAATGGTTGATGATGTCCTACAGTTTAAAGGTTTTTGTGACATGGTGTTGATCAGAGGAACCAAACCAAGGACTAGATAGATCAGGACAGTATGAGGTTGGCTGAAGTTTTTATTGCATTCCATAGTGCTTTCCATTCTGCCCAGGCTACTTCTCAGGGTCACAAAATATCTCAAAGACTTTTAGACAAGGTTTCATTTGGTAGATTTCATGTTCGTTTGGCTGGTTTTGATTTGGTTTGGTTTGTGGGAGTTTTTTTTTTGTTGTTTGTTTGTTTGTTTTAACTGACATTTGAATGATTTAATTTATTCCTTCACTTGTAAAGTTAGATGTCTTTGGCACCATGGTTAAAATGACGAGTATGTTAAAGTATGTGTCAAAACTTCAGGATAATGAGTGGACCACGATTTTGTCAAGGAGTCTAATTGTGCATATCTCTGAGAGAAACTTACGTATTAATGAACAGAAACATCTTTAAATAAGTGGCTTATATTTAAATATGGAAGGAATCTACATCACTGAGGTATCTTCAGCATTGGCCATGTAATGAGAGGAAGAAATTCTACTTCATATTGGTTTATAAAATGAGTGCTTTTTAAAATTTCCCAGGTTATTTGAATAAATCCTGGGATAAAATGAGTGAGATAACATGATACAGATCATATGCACATTCATTTTGCAATATTTCATGACTTGTGTGATGAATGTATTGCACACATACATATGTGTGTACCTACCTGTGTCTATACTCCTGTATATCTGATTGTGAGCCATTTGAGCTGGAGGATGAAAACAGCTGAAGATTGCTAAGTTCTCACTTGTATAGAGATGCCATTTCTTTAATGCAAAATGAATATTATACAAGGAAACCAATCCTAGTGCCCGTTTCCTATAGAGTGTAAAAAAGCCCATCAATCTGTCAAAATCGTTGTTTACATCTGTAGAGGTAAATAATGTGAAACATCTAAAATTTATTATCCGTACTTCTAAAATATTGTGGGCAGCTGACAGATTTGTTCCAATGCAATGCAGGAAGAGGAGGATTTGGTGCAGGCTTAATGGTAGATGTGCCTTGCAACACACTCTAGAAATATTCCAGAAATTTTCCAACTAGCAATATGATCAAAACCCTCAACCCTCCTCCCTGAATTGCTTTCAGGCAGAAGAATCAAGTCTTGTACTCTTTGATAAAATCTCCTTTCGACAAGCGTCTGAAATGCAGACAAGGTCAGCAGGTAACACAGCATGATTCTGAGACATGGATAATGAAACTTTATAAATCCCGTGCTGACGACAATAAATCTTTGGGAAGAATTGGAGGGGAAGAAGGTAGTAAAAAATTACAAAGTAAAAGTGATACATTCAGAAAAGGATTTAATTTATTATTTTACATTGCCTGCCAGATACAAGGCTGTCTGGTTGTGACAACACAAACATAAAATATGTAACACCCACGTAGAGAACCTCACTTCAACCAAAGGAATATTTCTAGCTTTCTTCTCTCCCTAACCCCTCCCTGCTGCCCACCCCTGCTGTCTCTCAATGCTTTAAGTCTTTCTCCTGACACTCTTTCCTCAAAAATACTGGATTTAGGTGGACAGAGTGCCATGTGTACAGTCTGCAACATGTTGCTTTTCTATCTGATATCTGTTGTAGCGTTATTGTAGTAGTTCAGAGCTGAACGAAAAGCTGAACAGTTTACGTAACTTGTGTTCCCTGACAGGACTTACTAAAGAGAGTAATGACTGTCACCTTTTTAGCCTTGTTAATCCTGACCCCATGCAGAAACAGTAAACAAGTTTTATGCCTTTGCTTATGGGGCTATTTCATTGTTTCTTCCTCCTGGCAGCATTCCTACCGATGCTGTATGGAGACTTTTGCTCAGCAGAGGTTTAGAAGGAGGACTGAGTGATCATTCACAATGGGGTGGATTTCTCTGCCTCTGCACTGGCCACAGTCATTATCAGCATGTTTGAGATACCTGTTCTCACACAATTCCCACAGACACAGGTACAAAGAAATCAGAAGGATGTAGTTCCCCCAAAAGGAGAAAAAAAACAGATTTATTTAAGAAATTTAAAAAAGTTCACAAAATAGATACTCGCATGCCAGCCTGCCAGACTCAGACCATCAGATGGCACTTTGCTCCTTTTGCAGGAACTTGTTGGGCTGTCAGGTTCATGGAGCTTCTAAAAGCAATGGTAGCCGCAGCTCCTATTTCACAGGCAGAAGTTATTCCCTTTGTATTTTCTGGAGTAAAGAATGTGTTGAATTCTCCACAGGAACTTAGATAACAAGATATTTTCCATTTACTTTTCATTTTATATAGCTTTCCTCTAAATAAGAGATTTAAATGCAAAATCTATCATGCAAGGATATTGTGTGGATTAGCAGTTTTCACTGCATATGTGTGGGTTCATAAAACCACAAATGGATGTACTTCTCTACGCTAGTTTTTTCATCTGTGAAAAACATGAAACCAACATTTTTTTTTTCATTAAATAAATCACCCAACTATAATTTGTTGAAAGCTGCTCATAGTCCTCAAATTCTTTGTTTGACTAAACTGCCTCATGAAAACCGCAACAGGAGAAACTGGGTTGCTTAGAGAAAAGAAAGGTAGGCTACAGGCGAGCTGTTGAGGCATTGGGAACTCGTATTAATGTAGTGTTAGCTGTTTATGAGGACAGTGCTAGAAAGTATGAAAAAGGAGCAGTTACAAATTGTAGGTGAAAACAGAAGAGATAACAAGGCTGTACAAAAAGCATTATAAAATAAAGTAAATAAGAAATGCAGTTAAAGGAAAAGCAACCTAAAACAAATAAAAGAAAAAAAGAAAAGAAGAAGAAAAAAAAGGATGATAAAGGGATTCAAATACAAGACCAGAACACAGGAGGGAAAGAATGGAGGAAATACTGGGCACGCTATTCAGTTACTCAGGTGTTTTGGAACCACTCATTCAACATCCTCTTTGACATCATTTTGCACCTGAACATTGTGGCAGAACAGGATAAAAGAACAAAGGAAAAATGAACTCTGACAACCTTCCTTAATGGTAACCTTGGCAAACATCCCTGTCTTCTAAAATTTCAACATGACTAATAAGATGCCATCTCTTTTCAACCAGTTTCTTGCCCATGATCCTTTGTTTTATCAGCTATTGAACTCATTTATTTTCTTTTCTTGCCTTTTTTCCTTGCTGTAACTTTCTTAGCTTCGACCTTTTTGCTCTAACTGCCTTTGAGATTCAGTAAGCAAAGCACAGCTATTTTCAATAATTTCAATATATATTCACCATCAGACATCTGTTTTAACTTGCACTCATAGTATGAAGGTAATAACAGGTGTGCTGTTTATTTTCTGAGTCAAAATCCAGTTTCCTCATTGCTATGATAAGCTACTCCTTTTCCATTCTGATAGGTCATCCACTTCGAAGCAGAAGTATTTTTCTAATAAGAAACTAAGAACTAGATGCACTGCCACAGCTGTATAAAACAATGTCCTTTGAAAAATCTGCCAAATGTACTACAAGGTCAACTTGTATGAGTATGATTTGGAATTGTACTGTAGAATGTTAAATATCCTTTCTCAATTTTTCTCCATGGACAATCAGCTTTCACAGAAAGACACAAGGAATGAGAAAAGGTGAAAAAGAGAGGGCATGAATGAGAAAGAGAAAAAACAGAGAGAGAATAAAAGAGGGGAGAGAGAGAGTGAGAAGAAGGAAAAGGAAATAAAATTTAAAAGCTTTGTTTGAAATGCCATAATTTTACCCTCAGAATCTTTGGTAAGCAGAAGCAGTTTATTATATGCTGCCTGCAAGATATGCTTCCTTGCTTATCAGTATACAATATTATTGTTTTATGAAACAGTGTCTCTTTCCTATTTCTTCTTAATCATTGGAGCATGCAGTAATTCAACGCTACTTGGAAGGGTTTGAACTAAGCCAGAAAAATCAGTGGATTAAAAAACCTTAAAGTTTTATTATGTGTATTTTCATACAATTTTATATTTTATTTATGGTAATAGTATGTCAGAGCTAATAACTATACACTGACATACCTGTACAATATATTCACTATGAGTTACTAAAACGAGTGCAGTAATTACCTATGCAACAGAATACTACTGATTTACTCTCTTTTTTTTTTCCCCAAACTTTCTCTGAATGCGTACATCATAATGGAAAAAAAAAATCAGCAAACAATCTTCAGTTTTTCACATAGCATTCACTTGCTTGCTTATTTGCTCTAAAACTGGTTTTAAAATGCTACTGGTACAGGCAGTCAGCAAATTGAATTCCAACCCACTGGGGCTAGATTCTGACACCACTGCTCCCACTGAGTAAATATACTTTATCTAATTAATTATATTGTGAAAATTAATAGCATTATTCACAGAGCAAATCAATTACTAGGGTGAAGGTAATTAAAAATAGTTTCTGCATCATTACTATTAGTTGCTGTACATTTCTATACATTGTTTTACATTGCTGTTATTATAAATGCTAATTTTATTAATGTAGTTGCTTGTTAGAATATTTTTAGATGAAGCGGGGGCGGGGGGTAAGGGGACATTTTTCCTGAAAATGTTTCTATTTTCCGTTCAGCTCTAATTATTCACTGTATATTAGAGCACGCTAGTGGGAGATATATTTTGCATTATGCTAGAAAATGGGTAAAAATAGCTAGCAAGAGAGCCTATGGAAAAAAGTTTTGACTTGGCAAGGCATTTAAGTGTATGCCTCATTTAAAATATATAATTAGGCCCCTGGAAGCCCCAGATTTATTGCAGGAACAGAGTCTGGAAAGCAACTGTGGCTTTAAATTTCTGTTCTGTGCATCATGTATTTGTGGTATCCAGCTGCTTGGCATATAATAGAAAAATACCAAAATATCACAGCAAGTCTTTATGGTCTATGTATCAGCTGATAACTATCAACATGCAGCATGCTTTTGGTACAATACATACGCAGGAAGAAAATATAATATCATTTAAGAGAATCACTTATGGCAAAACTATTTCTTATATTTTATGCTGCTGAAATAGCCCTTTAAACTGCTAGAGGCACTGGAGAGCTTTTGGTAGATATGCTCAGATATGGTATATTCTATGTAGAGGGGAAAATATGAATCTGGTCATTGTTTACAGTTCTCAAATGTAACAAAAATACATATATATGTATATACATATACCTATCTTTAACTACTGCTTTTCTGAAAATATAGCTGAAGGCAGCTTTGACTATGTGTGTCAGCTGAATTCAAGGTGTGTAGAATTCAGTAGGTATTGAATGAAGAAATGTTGTTTATGTGGCTGGAATAATTGTCCTGGGTACACAGAACACTTATAGAGAATAAGGCAAGCCACTCCTTACTGAAGCTTTGACATTTCAAGCACTTATGTCTTTGTGTCTCATGGAACAGTTACCACATATTGGAAATCAATGGCTCTTTACCCCCATTCAGGGCAAACCCTAACTCATCAAGTCAAAACTCCAGAGCCATCCTCCAGAGCACCACTGTTGTACACATTTTGGCCTTGTAATCCACAGCAGCAATGGGCTGAGTGGTTGTCTCCTGTGTATCCAGTGGATGAATCATAGAATGTTAAGGAATGGAAGGGACCTTGAAAGACCATCTAGCCCAATCCCCCTGCTAGAGCAGGAACACCCAGATGAGGTTACACAGGAAGGCGTACAGGCTGGTTTTGAATGTCTCCAGAGAAGGAGACTCCACAACCTCCCTGGGCAGCCTGTTCAGTGCTCGGGCACCCTCACTGAGAAGAAGTTTCTTCTCAAATTTAAGTGGAACCTCTTGTGTTCCAGCTTGAACCCATTACCCCTTGTCCTATTATTGGTCATCACTGAGAAGAGCCTGGCTCCATCCTTGTGACACTCACCCTTAACATATTTATAAACATTTAATAAGGTCACCCCTCAGTCTCCTCTAAACTAAAGAGCCCCAGCTCCCTTATGAGTGACATTAATAGCACAAATTCAGAGTTAGGAGCTCCTGCTTTCGGCAGAACCTCAGCACTTGCTTCTCCCTCCCCTCCCTCACTCCTTTCCCCCTGCTCCTGAAGGCACCACTTGTTCCCCTGAGTGAGTCAGGATCTCCCTTGCTGCTCCCCATACTCATCAACAGTGGAATGTAATATGAAAAGACAACTCAGCTCACTGTTAATATAATATCCTAGTACCCTCTTTAAGCAGCCTCAAGTGCAATCTTGCAGAGAGATTATTGAAGCCTGCCTGTGGAAAGTTTTTTGGCATGGATGAGTTTTCCCTTCAGCGGGTGTTGGAGAGTTTCAGATTATTCCTGTGTAAAGGGACGGATGAATTGGTGAGCAGCTTGTAACTCTCACAGCTTTAGTTTTCCCTTGGCTGTCCATGAATTCAGGAAAACAGCTGCTAGATTCCTGACAAGTGATTCACATAGTTGATATAATTTAGTTTCTCTGCCAAAAAACTCTTGCTTCTAGTTTTCTATTTAATTGAATCACAGACTGAGAGTTTTAAAACGTCTATCAGCTGCAATGGGTAGGATGAGTACTCTAAAAATCGTTTTTTCGAGACTGTGTGGCTTCCCTCACTGGTCTGTTAGCATGCTGAAACAGATTTTCAAATATTTTTTAAAACTTCTGTTAGATTACTTTTCCACTCTTTTACCTTGCAAAAAAGCCTAAATCGGGAGAAGAAAGGCAGTTTGCTTTCAGAGTGACCTAAATTCCTCTAAAGAAATTACACTGCAGTTTTCTTCTTTCTTTTTTACAATTATAGGATCACAGGAATTTTTTGGTCCTTTTTCTTTTTTTAATCTGAAAAATATAAGTTACTGGAATTGGCTCCACCTGACTCCACTCAGTATTCACTAACTGTAAACACCCTCAGACAGATCTCTTTTCCTCCATATGGCTTCATTCATATTCTAAGAATTCTCTCTTCCATTAGCTTTAGGGTATAAATACCTGTTATTCATAAGCGAGGTTGATCTGCTGTGCTCTTTTACCTTCTCATAGCTTTTTATTTCCTTATGATGGCTTACCTCCAAAATATTTATTTTCTTTGTCTTCAACATTTGGACAGAGGTTGTATCAAATATGCAAGTAACGCAGCTGTATCAGGAGCATTAGATAACCCCAATGGCCCCTGTCAGCAAGTTTCTGCCGTGTTGTATGCAGTAGGCTCGATATTAGTTGCAAACCATTGCCGTGGCTTTGGCAAGGAAGAGTTATCAAGTACAAACATTCCTGTGTTACCTCTGGATACAGTTTCTGCTCCTGTTTGAACAACTGTAGTAAAGCAGAAGATATACATCAGTTTTTTTTCCACAACGTCTTATCCTGGTGAAGACCACTTGTGTTTCCCTGAGAATCCTCTGACCAGAAAAAAGTGCATGTGAGCAAATAAAGCCATCTTCAGTCTTTCCAATTTCCCCACAGCAGTTCTGACACAGCTGTGGAGAATGGTGGTTCATTTACAATCATGATTTCTGCAAAGCTGTGGTGTGTTCCTTTATATTTGGAAAGTACTGGCCTCTTCTTCAAGATTAACAGTCCAGCGGGGTTTCTGGCCAACTCTTGATTTTTTTTTATTTTTTTTTTTCTTGTCCAGTTTAACAGCTGTCGAAGAGCACCTGTTGCTTGGAAGTTATTTTGCTGGAAGCACTGGGTGATTTGGAACAATATTGCTTTCTGGGAAGTCTGTTGGCAACTATGATAATCCCTGAACTTCTCCTTTTTTTAATGTTTTATGCTGAATGGAATTAATTCAGGTAGCTGGTCAGTTTTTTAGACTTGTCACAATTTCAGCCTCTTGTGAATTGAAGACAATTATCAAGAAGTGGTTTGGATTAAAATGTTAGTTACTGTTTGGTTATTTATCCAGTCACCCAAAGAAATACTAGGAATTATTTCAAGAAAATGGGTTTTCTGCACACAGAAGCCCTTAAAGCAGCAGAAATGGGCTAGATGTTAAACCTGATCAAATCAATTTCAAATACAGTCACGTAATAGAATTGCAGTCATCATTTCTCTGTATTCATGTCCAACAGATTATGCACGTTGCAGAGCTAATTCCAATGGTACCTTCCAGGCCATAAGCATCGCCCAGTCCTTCCCAACAGTTTCCAAACTTGCAACACGTGTTCTGCTCCTGAGGGAGATCCTTTGACTCCTGCTCTCTGTGTCTCCAGGGCAGCAGGTGCAGCTGGCACCAGGAGCTCTCAGGAAGGCGAAGACAGGTAAGACAAAGCATCTGACTAGCACAGGTAAACCATCCCTGAAGTCTTGTCAATATTACTCAGCGGGCCTTGGTAAAACTGAATGAAGCGGACCTGTTCGATATCACGATCAATGGCACGAAAAGTAGGTTGGTTCTTCATCTTAACCAAAAATTATGTACAAATATTCAAGATTATAGGCCTCCTCATCAGTTTTCATACAGAAGAGAAGCAGGAAATCATGCCTGTCTAAAGCAAGAGCTGCTGAGTAGTAAGGAAAAGTAGCACAGTCGCCATCTAAGTATCCCCTCCACTCCTCTCATCACCACCCTATACACATTGTCTTCTTTCAGGATGGGAGACTTCTTGGCAGAGCACTTGGAGCCTAAATCCTAGGAAGCAAGCTTGCTTGCATTTCTCATTTGGGAAGGAAAATCTATGGAGCCAGTTTCAATTTTGTTTTGATTTTTCACCTTTCAAGCCTGGAAATGTGTCATTTTCCTGCTTGGGAAGCAATACTTGCATTTCTGTCTGGTGTTTTAGGATGAGAAGTTTCCCTAAGGACTGATGGAACTGTGCACACCACCCCTATCTGCAAACCAAAATCTCTCACTGAGCTGTGCATCTCGTTTGGGCTGCTTGTTTTTAAAATAGCTATGTGGCTATGGGAAAACAAGAAAACTGAAACAGGATCAAGTTGTCCCAACAGTAAACTTTTATTATAATATAATGGTTTCTATCAATAGGTTAAAAAATAAAAAGTGTAAGAGAAAGAAGTCAGCACCAATCTGAGACTCATCAGAACCCAAGCATTGCCATAGTCCCCTATGGAGAGTTTAACTGTAAACAAAAAAACAAACAAACAAAAAAATAAAAAAATTAAGCCAAAATAAATTTAAGAGAGAGATGGAGAGGGGGACAATGATTAATGCATATAGTTTTTTCTTCTCCTTCACTTCATAGTACGGAGACATGAGATGCAAATCTCCAAACCAAAGCACAATTTATTTGGAACCCAGTACAGAAACATTAATACCTTTGCATGTCACTGAGGACACTTTGTGGAACTTAATGTAGGGGTTGTTCTTCACCTAATTCATTCACTAGCAGCATGGTTGCCCCACACTGTTGTCAAAAGAGGCTAGACTCTGATGCAATTCAGCCCATCTAAAACAAACACATCCCAAGTCCAATGCGTTAGTTAAGAAACACAAAGAGAGTGAAATTAACCTGATTAAGGTGCTTAAGATAGGAACCAAGGCTTCTTATGCAGTTGTTAGAAAGGAATAGACTTTTTTAAAAGAGAGTTCAGAAAAAGCTGAGCTCACTTGTCTAAAAACACAAGGAGAAAAGGCACTTTTAGTGAGCGGATTGATCATATAATGACAGCCCACTCTTTGTTTCACTTCCTCACTGGACAGAAACATTTTCAGAATGAAATACACCTCTCAAATCTTTCAAAAAATATTGTGTTGTGCTATACAAACAAATATCTCTGGCGAAGTCTCTGTGGGATCAGAAGACTCTGAACACATGCAATCCAGACCTCATTAAGGGGGATAATATTTTCTTTATTTCCATATGCAAGGCATTTTAACTTCTCATTCCTTTGTGGTTACCTATGTCCTATCCTTACAAAATAAGGTACCAAGCTCCCTGGCAACATCAGAGGAAGAAGAATTATGTCTGCAGATAGGGTTTACTCTGTATTCCAGTTTTTGTCAGAGGATGCAGAATGATAAAATCATATGACATTGAGAGGTCAATTCTTTCTGATTTAGGAAGGACAAGTGGGAGATGATTAACAGGTTAACGTCACATGTGATAAAAGAAAAGAAATATACTATTTACTTGACATATCCACTCAAAATAATGTGAAAGGTTAAATGAAGCATTTCTCAGCAGGTGATAGACTAAGGTTTTCACATTTAAGTTATCATAAATAAAGCAATATAGTAGCGGTTGTGACCCATCAAGAGTAGAAATATTGGAAAAAAATCACTGACTATGGCATTTTTTTAATCCATCTGTACTCCTGATGTGAGTTAGATACATATCAAACTTAATTCAATTGTCCAAAGGACTCACCATAAAAAGGACAAAGAGGATAACAGACGTATCAAATATTAATTCAGTTGATCAATTAATTTAAAAAAATCATCTCTGCTAGCCCAGCAGCCATAATTCTTTATTTAATATTCGTCTAAGATCATTAATGTAAAGCTCTAGCTGTTTGTCAGATGAAATAAGATCTAAGGATGCTTTATTAATAATGTCCACTTTACAGTCCCTCAACATACCTGATAAGTGCCTGTGAGAATTTCTTTATATGTGTATTGTTAGGGAATAGATTGCCTTAGTTTATCAATTTGGTATATTGCTTCCTATTGAACTTGTTTAGAAACAGCTTACATAGAATTTGCTTAGCATGAGCAAGTTTGCTCAGCATAGCTTCTGCTAGCTGTGAACCATTGAACTCTCTGCTTTGTTAAATAAAAAAGGCCTCGGTCTCCAAGCTGGAAGGCAAGGGGAGCTGCATTCCTGGAGATCAGTGAAGGAACAGAAGAGCATCTAGAAGAAGATGAAACAAATAACTTCTTTGGTTTGCCAAGAAGTTATTTTTCTCCAGCTGCAGGTTCAAAATAGCAACTGAAGGTCAGGACTTTGGTTGATGACTTGCCTGATGAAAATGAACAGATCCAACGAGGAATAGGGAGACCTCAGACTATAATTTTGCAGTTGTCCCAGAGTGATGTGTGAAGGACGTGGACTTGGATTGTGGGGCAACTGTCTGAGGTTTTTTTCACTGAAGGTCCCTCTTCAGGAAGCACCCAGCTCAAGCTGCTCTATGCTGTATCTTGTGAATAAATTATTTATTATGAAGAATTTCTGGAGTCCATACCCGAGTCTCTGCTACAGGAAACCTAGGGAAAAGAAACTTCCTTAACATGTATTCCATTACTGCCTCAGGGACTGATGTTAGGTTTGTGGCTGATGTGCAAACAAAGCTAAGCATGAGGTAGCCTGCTCATATAATAGCAATAAGTGGGGTGAGGGTTGGAGGGGACAGAGAACAGACCTTTTTCATGCCGCTGGAGCAGTAGAAAGGATGGGTTAAAATGTAAATCTTACAAGAAGCACCAGACACTTTCAGTTCAAAAGTTCAAAGCTCAAGTATTATTGGATTACCTGTGCATTTAGGATGATTTCTGGAAACGAACAAACAAGCAAAAAGGCAAAAGCATCAACAACAAAAGCACACACAAAAAACCCCAAACAAACAAACAAAATAAACCAAAAAAGCACACCCCCCTCCCAAAACGAAGTGAGCAAAAATGGTATGAAGATGCAAAGCAAAGTAACCAGGTACAAGGAAACTGAAAAAAGGAAAATAGAGAAATAAAAGTTCTAAAAAATTCTATTAAGCAATAATGATAGGCAACTGTTCTTTTCTACGCAGCATTTAGGAGAAGATAGGGCTTCGTTTGATAGCACGTGAAATAACAGCCCTAGATAAATAAAAAGGAGTCCTTAATGTACAAAAATAGGTAAACCATTGCTGAGATCCTTATTCAACGTAAATTATTTTAGGTCTGCGAAAGTCAATCCATTCACAAAAAACCCACAGAAATACCACTACTGACATTACAGTATGTCATTTTCTCATTAAAAAATGGTCATTACTCGGAAATTGTGTTTAAGCTGCTAAACCACGAAATCTTATTTTGTATCACAGAATCACAGAATGTTAGGGATTGGAAGGGACCTCAAAAGATCAGCCAGTCCAATCCCCCTGCTGGAGCAGGAACACCTAGATGAGGTTACACAGGAAGACATCCAGGTGGGTTTTGAATGTCTCCAGAGAAGGAGACTCCACAATCTCACTGGAAAAATCCCTCATGCAATTAAAACACTAAAGAAAGTGTTGTTGCAGTTAAAGGATGCTTTTTAATCACAGTTTATCATGCACACTGATCGCTGACAGCAGTGGAGATGAAAATCTCCGTGAAGAAATCTCTTACCTCCACGAGATAAACAAAAACAAATCATACCATTTATTGTTTTAGCCCTAAGGAACTAAACCACAGAAACAGTATTTTTCTATGGGTACACGAAAGACATTTTACTTTGCCACAGTGGATTTTTCAGTAACAAATATATCTACTGGATCAGCCTTCTCTATACAGATTTGGTGTCCTCTATTCTTTCCTAGGTATCTCTTATGGTCAGATGTAGGACAACAGGTTACCTGAATCTTTTAGGCTATTCCAGTATTGACAGTTTAATGTTCTGACACCTTAGGAAGGTATTGGGAGGCAGCAATTCTAAAACGGTATGGGAGAAAACATAATAATGTATTAAGACTTAGAGTCTTTAACACTTACTGTTTCTCACAGATGCCAGAATTAGGCAGTAATCAAGTAAATGACCAGACAGCAGGTTTTCAACAAAAAAAAAATATTTTCATAGGATGTATTTAGTGCACCCACCATTTAAATGCTGCAGTTCTCCAAATATTTCAGAGAAGTTAAAGGTTTCCACTTGCATCAATTTCCCATTGTTTTCTTCTGCCAATCAAGAAAATAGCTATTTAACACACAGCTTTTTGAACATGCTTGTGGGAGAAGACACACTTTGATTTCCTGCTATTAGTCAGGGCAGAGGTCCCATTCTTGGCATAAAACCCATTGCATGTCCCTTCCCATTTGGTGCATGGTCAAACAACTAGGAAAATGACAGACAAAAAGTTAAAATGAGCAATTATTCTAGAAAGAGTGTCTTAGAAAAATAGAAAGAATCTGTCCTTACGACAGCTCATTATGAGACATACTATCACTTAGATACTGTAAAAAGTTTCACAATTTCTTACAAAATGGGAAGATAATTTATAAGCACAATTAGAATCCAGAAAAAGAATGCACATTGAATTGGAACATCTTTAGAACTAGGTTTTATGCCAGAAAATAACACACTTACCATTTAACTGCAATTTCAAATGCAAATACCAGTGTCTTAGAATGAAACAGATGTTGGGCTTTTTTTTCAGTGGAACGAGCAGTTGTTCATCTCTGAATCCTTGTCTTCTGGGGAAATATTTCAATGTCTTACTGAATGAAGGACAGACATTGCTAGGTTTTGCAACACGTTCTCAGGCAAGCTAATTTTAGCTCCGTGTTTGGAGCAATTATTGGAAAGTTGTACACTGTTATAATGATAATTCGAGTTTAGGGTCAAGTTAGAATAGGAGGGGGTTTTAAATTGTTCTGGGAGAAGGTTTTGCCACACTTGACTGTGAATTGTTCTGACAGTGAATAAAGGACAGACAGATGCTTCCACACATAAGTTGGAAGTTGCTTTGGCAACTAGCTGGAAAATAAAATCCTCTGGGGTGAAAAACCTACTTTATTAATCCAACTGTAAAGACAGTCACAAACGGTTGGGTTTCAGGTATCAGTGAAGAAAACAATGCACAGACAACAGAACACCCTACTGCCCTCCAGATATAGGCTTTTTTTTTCCATCCTCCCTCACCCCAGAGTATATACATATTTTTATACATATATATATATAGTGACCCCCACCAACAAGGCAAAATTCTCACCATCCCCAAGCAGGGCTAGGGTGATGATAGTGACAGGGTTCATGTAAATAGTAGCTGAAAATACCCAAGAGTTTGCATAACACAAAGGGCCTGACATCCTGTTGTGTTTGTGATTTTGGCACTTAGTTGGTTTTCTTCTTGAATATACATTATGCCTTGTGTGCTAGAGGTTATTTCATGGTATGGCACATTCTGTACATCTTTGTGCTGCTCCAGCTGCCTCTTCAGGGTGAACGCTGATGGATTTTACCCTGAGAGCTGACACGAGTAGCATCCCATGATTGGCACAGCAGCCAGGGGAGGTGAACGCCGTGCCAGGGAGATGGCTGTGCCCCTGGGTGGCCTGAAGCAGCTGGAACAGGTTGTGATGCCTGGAATGGAAAAGACAGAAAAAGGCAAAGAATGAAATGACCAAAGCACAAACAGACAGAAAGGAGAGCATTTTATTAAGCACAGCCAAGCATTTATTTTTAAAGACTTTTCTTAGGGACTGAACATGAAGAGGGGTTGTGTGGACTGTGTTGTAGAAACACGAGAGGTTCAAAGATCGTTTGGGTTGTGTGCAGGTGGAGCAAGACCTCCTATCAAAGAAACACACACAGGACACAACAGGTACAGCAGGTACAGAGCTCCATTCAGGGGCTAATTCTGCTTCACTGAACAGCTACAGTTTTGTCGTCTTAATTAGAACTGAGAGTCAGTTTTTGATGTTTGATTAATAAAATTGTTTACCTCCCTCTCCCCCCGCCCTCCCCCACATCCCTTCATTTTGATCATTTAGAAAAACAACATAGGAAAAAAAAAAAAGCCTAATTTTCTCCTGGCCAAATCCTCTACTTAAATAACTGGGCTCAACTTCACATGAACCAGTGATTCTTCGCCTGTTTGAATCATCACAGAAATTGGATCAGTAGGTTTTATGAGATTTCAAAGGAAAGTTAAAATTATTTTTGGTGATCAAGACATTCAGAATAAAAAATCAAAAGACCAGATTTATGCATAGGGGAAAACTATATTGTCAAATTATGTTCAAAAAAATAAAATGCCATGCTAAATCCTGTTAGATGAAAAGAAAGGACAATTTAGCCAACTACCTTTTATAAAAACTGACAGCTGGCCAAATGTTGATTTTACGATTTTTTTTAACACAGTGTGTAAACTATATTTGGATTATATCACATAATCTAAAGTGAACATAAAATGAAATTAAATAAAACAAAATAGCTTGTACTTTTTCACTCTACTATTAAGACTGAGTATTTATTCCTGATTATTCAAGGTGAGCACCCAGATTCTCAGCAGGTGGTAAAGTAAAACCAATATTGGCTTGGGGCAGGGGACACAGGTTGAATTCTAGATTTTGAGTAAAGTTAGTACTAGCCTACATATTCTGGGCTTGAAATCTGACTAACTTTTAGTTTTCAAGCGTTTGAAGAAATGTGTTTCCTTTGCAGGCTTACACATGGAACAATATGCTGTTGTATCTTTCTGTAATGCATGTCTTGGAGCTGTACAGTGACAATAAAGCTACACCTATCAGACTCATGTGCCTTGCTTGCCCAGCCTATAAGCCAGTACTTTGATAGCAGATAAAAAAAGTAGCACAAAAAAACAAAACAAACAAAAAAAAGCACAAAAATTGAGGGCAAATGTTGGCTTCTGTACAAGAAAACCATTTTAAGGAACCAGTAGACAAAGGCCAAAGGGCTTGAATTGAAAATTTACCTTTAAATCTAAATTCACAGCAGTGATATACTTAGTGATTTTTTTTTGTATTTTGGTTGATTATTTAACTATAATATGGGGTTTTGTAGCTGGTGCTTTTTATGAGAAATCCTTGAAAATAACAGTACCCTTCTTCATCACACACTGTAAATGTATGATTTACAGTCCCCCTGGAAAGACAGGACTTCTTGAGAGATAAAAGGCAATACAATACAAATAAAATATATAAGTCAAGAATACATTCTCATCTCATTACAGCTAGGATAAGATTCGATGTACAGTGTAAGGACTTTATGTTCTTTATTTATGCAACAGTAAAGGTTCAGACTATCTAGTCACGAAGCCTTGGAAGAAAAGTGAAGATTGAGGTCAAACCTCTCTTTTACTCCTGTGTGTGCTTGCTGCCATCACGGGGGAAAATGATGGATACGATGCTGAGACACCTCTCGGGAAAATAAATTGCTGTCTCATAACCTGAAGGAAAACCCACATAGGCATTTTCTTTGCATTTGGGCTCTTGGAAGTGTCACTCATCATTTCCAAATGGAACGACTTTGCTGCTCATATTGAGTTTGTGAATGCACACGTATATGCATGTGTCCACATGTGTGGCAGGCATCGGATCAGACGTGCGTGCTCAGAGGTAACCTAATTTTATTGATTGTACAGGAAAGTGGACCAGAGGTCTCTGAAGAGAAGAAATGTTTGTGTGCTTAATGCCAGACCTGCATAATGGGGCAGTGTTGTGTTCCTTCTTTTTTTTTCTCTTTTTTCCAGTTTCATCACAATACTGACTGGCACAATGCAAGAACAGAATCTAAAAATAAAATTCCTCCAACAAAAACCTCAAGACAACACTCAAAACTAGAGTGGATGAATGTCACTGGGAAAAACTTACCTGTTCACATAGTTTAACCAAATAATTGTTAACATTGTTTGTGTACACTGCCAGGCTATCCCCATACACCTCACAATTAAACTATCAATTCAACCTTTATAACAGACAATGCACAATCATGGCCTTAAGGGCACCATGAGCCAAATAATTTCACTAGATAGTAAGAGTGGTTTTAAACAACATTTTTGGAGATTTAACTGCCTTTTTCCTGTACATCCTTTTTTTTCCAGACCCATCCTGCAGCTGATACTTGGCTTGTTTCGCAACTTTACGTTAGGTGGGTAACTTACTTTTCCCTGGAGGTTGGTCCAGTTCTTTCTGCCTCTGCCCTGTCTGTACTTGAGATATAAATACCTGCATTTCCATACTGAGCTGTTCCTGTATTATATAGTGTGATAAACCCTTTAAGGAATTATATATTGTTCCTTCCAAATCAAAAAGTGCCACAGTGATCAAATAATTTTTGTCCAATCCAAATTCTAACTTTATGGCTTGCATATCTCCTAGCAAAGCAAACCCAATCAATGTCTTTTGCCTATAAATTATTTTAAGGCTTGGAACTGGGTCTGAAGATTTCCCATCTGGGTTTCTACATTGAGGTCTTCCGAAGCACTGAGAGTACTTGACAGCTCTCTTAGTCTTCATAAAACCCCCTAGCCTTTCATTATTCCAGAAAACAATCTATTTTTGTGATCTTGACATAACGGTACATCCTTCCTTGCTGTTGTCATATTAAACTTCATTTGAATAACACATTTCTTCTGAAGACCCCTGTAAAACTCACCTCTTTCTTTTCCCCACAGTGGTGATGGCAGGTGCTTTTTTTTACTTAAGTCATCACTCTTTCAGGATCAAAATTTACCTCAAATTAGACCAAAGTTTTGTTAAATTGGCCCAATCAATCTACTTCCTAGTCTAAACAAAACCACTGTTATTGAACTCTTTTCCCCTAAAAGTGTTTCCTTTTGTCACTATTGATTGCTTCTCTCACATTGCCAAACTATTCCAGATTTGGTTTTGGTGTTTAATTCTGTGGTGTTTGTAGCTCTCTCACTTAGGGAAATTTCAACTGTCTTGTGTGATTCCCACAACAAAACTATATTTTGTGGGAAGCAATTTGATTTTAACAGTTCCAGCTTTGCTACTGGAGACTGTGGTGATGGTGCTGGTTTCTTCGGCTTCAGACTTGATCATCCAAAGATGGTTGCACTGCTCCATTCAGTCATGGTGTAGGGCTGCACAGCCACATGTATCTCACAGGGAAAACTGAAGGTGATGCTCTTGTCCTCTCCCTCATATTGGTAAAGATGCAGACAAAAACATGCCTTCCTCTTCTCTCTTTGCAATGGTCACTGTAATACTTGTTAGCATGGGGTCATTAGCATTCAGACATCCCTTCATATGGACCCCAGAGTTCCTGGGGTACCATTTCTGACTGGATAGGACCCATACTGCACTCTTCATCACCATCCTTGCTTGATTTCCAGATGTGTCCACCTCACATTTCTCACAGTCCTCAGGAAGAACTGCCACTCAGGCTTCCTGGACCTGTTCCCATGTGCCTGTCTCCACCTTTTTCTCTTGCACAGGCCCCTCAGCCTGAGGTGCTTTCCCAGCATCATCACACTCAGCAGCTGCTTGTAAACACATCCATCCGCCTTTCTTTATAACCAGCCACACGTCCCTTAAGCTGCCAAATTTCACCCTCCCCTTTTATAATTGCCTCACTCCCCTCTGAGAGTGCAGTCAGTAATTGCCACACTAATAGCTACACTGAACACAAACAGCAAGTTTTCTGATACTGTTCTTCACTTTAGCTAATTCAAAATATGATTTCCCCCCATCATACCATATCAGTCCTACCTGGTCCTTGTTCCAAGGACTGGGATTATGATTTTCACAGCTTCTTTACCCAATCTGTCCCATGGTTGGGACCAGCAGGAAGACAGGGCTGACCCCTTATTCACTCTTGCCTTGCCCTTCTGCTCTTCTGCTTACACACCAGAAGCACCAGTAATATAGTTATGCACATCTTTTTTTCTTTTTTTTTTTTTTCAAATTACTGACCCAGAAGCCAGCAGGCGCTTCCATTCACTACTCAAATGTTTATTGATCTCAGTCTGTTCAATAGACTGCCTATGTTCCTCAGCAAAATCTTGTCAGTGAAAAATATGTTCAGTTCACATATTTTAACCAAACAAGGATTGAGATTGTTTGTTGGTTTATTAACTGCACATAATTAAATGGAAATCAGTGAACTACAATTTATGAAATGCTAATAAACATCTACAACTTTTGAAATACCTTTCTTGGACCAGTCACAAAAATCTCTAATTCCACACGTGCACACATGCTCACCCTGTTGTGGGCACACACCCCATATGCACACACCTGCACCCACTGCAGCTGTGGGTTACAGGCCTTCCTCTTCTGTTTGGGGAGGGCAGGTTGCCCCATTTCTCTCCTCCCTCCCACGGTTGATGTGGGCTCTCCAGCCTTGTGTGTGTGCCTCTGAGTCTCCCCACACTCCGCCGAACAAACGCAGGGGATGGTGGGAAAGTCCCAACGGCCCCAGGCATCTTGGGGTGAAAAGGCCCATGTGCTGCCCCATGCTGCCAGCCCTGGGTCTGACATCATGCCCTTGGGGAGGCTCTCCTGTGACGGGGCTGCTGCCACTCTAGGGTTTCTTCCCCTCCACCACTACTTTTCATGCCTTTTTTGTATTTCTTTTTAGGCTAACTCCACCTTTGTTTCAAAAGTCTGTTCTGATTCCTTGCAACCACCTCTGTGATAAGATCAGCCACAAACAGTTGGAAACATGTATGGGCACTGCAACAATCCTAAATCTTTGGTCCACCATGCGTTCTGACCTGTCTGCCTTGCACAAATGTAAAACTCAATTTGCCTCTGTCATGTCAAACATTAATCACTGGTGCTCACCAGGGCCCTCAGGAAAAGAGTTTCCATTCTGTGTTTCTAAATAATTTTCCATGCATTTACCAAAAACTTGCCCCTGACATTTAGTAGCTGTAGCTCCTAATAGTCCCTACAAGACCCACTGGCTACAGTTTGTTTTTGTTTTGTTTTTGGTTTTGGTTTTTTTTGGTAAGGGATCCACTGTCTTAACAGTCTAGAAAAATTTAGCCAAATATTAAATATCACCCTTGACTGCAATTCCTAACAAAATTTAAAACCCCAAATGACAGACAATTTGGCTGGAGAAAAAACAGAAACAACCAAAGTTGCCAGATGTCATTCTGGCAAGTCACAACTTCTCCATGCCTGGACATTGGCTTATTTTTCTTGGTCATAGCAATCATTTTTGTTTTTTCCAATTGCTCATGTCTGTTTATGCTGCTGTAACATCTGTTTGATTATAGCATTTAAGAATCTAACTTGAAATATTAGCTCTGGCAGATTCCATACTTACTCATATATTTTGTTGGCTAAACCTACAAACCCTAAATAAAATGTGCTTTGAAAGATACAGAGAATGGTATTTTCCTGATTTCTTTACTTTTAAGAAAATTGTCTACTTGTTCTTCTCCTAGCAAATTGAGGTACCCGAGTATAAAACATGAATGCTTTCTCTCTCAGATTTTAATTTGCTATAATAGTATTATTGTAAGTAGGGAGAAATATAGTATAAACACCTTCTTGTTTGGAAAGTTTCATTAAACTTCTAGG
The DNA here is from genome assembly GCA_013399365.1 of Pampusana beccarii. NCBI lineage: Eukaryota > Metazoa > Chordata > Aves > Columbiformes > Columbidae > Pampusana > Pampusana beccarii. The sequence continues at coordinate 1,436,242 of VWYH01009117.1, forward strand.
CAAACTTTTGGAAAAAAAAAATTTCCCTCCTTGAATATGACAACAAAGGTTCTGATGTCATTAAAAGGTGCTGGCATGTGAACTCTAACATTCCTAAGGCATTGATTTCATTTGTTTTACTCTTTACAAGATACACTAATCCAGAATGTTATTATGGAAAGGTGTTGCACTTAATAGGTGCTTGAAGTCCTACCGTTTTTAGTCTCTCTTTGTAAAACTGTTGCTCCACTTTCTTGATCATTCAGTTGTCCTTTCCGCACCTTCTCTTGCGCTCTCATGTCCTCCTTAGGCTGCAGTACTCAAGAGAGGGTGCAAAATGATTGCCTCTGTTTTTTCCCTCGTACCATCCTAAAGACGTCCCGATTTCTTTCTGGCCTTTTTGGCTGCCATTGCACAATATGCTGAGGCAGCTCTGAGACCCTGAGCTGTAACTTCCAGTACTGAGTTCAGCCCCAGATAGCAGAGCTAATATTACTTTGCCTTTGCCTTACATTTGGCTACACTGAAGCTCATCTGACAATTTTTTAAATGGAATCAGACTTCGCTGAAGAGGGATTTTCAGCAGTCCTTTTGATTGCTTGAGAGATCCCAGCCTCATCTCAGATTCTGAAATTTTATTGTTAGTTTGTTTTCTAAGTCATTGATGGTGTTGTTCAATAAAGCCACTTCCAGAACTGATCCTTATGGGACCTCATTGCTGATCCTTCACCATCACGAAAGATGATCTTTAAGACCTACCTTTTGCTTCCTACCTGTTAATAAACTTCAGTCAATACAACATTTTTTCTTCCAGTCCCATGATAATTTTTTTCTTTGATAACCCTTAATAAAAAACGTGTTCAAAGGCCTTTTGAGAAAACAAATATATTAACTCCACCAGATCCCTTTTTGTTTCTGTGCTCATTAACACGTATCAAGACGCTGCCTGTGTACAAGTCCCACTAAACTACTGGGCAGGAGGAGCAGGTGGAGAAGGAAGGGGAGGAGGAAGAGGAGGAGAAGATGGAGGGAAGCACACAGGGTCCTGATGACATCCTCCTGGGACTTCTGCAGGTTAGCAAGGCAGTATTTCTCCCTACAGAGAACTTGCAGACTCTTTCTTGACATACTGTGCTTATTCATGATCTCAGCTCTTGGAGACAAACTCCATCTTATTACCAGAGATGGAAATACTTGACTTTCAAAATGCTCACAAAAGAAACTGTCATTTTGAATTCAGTCAGTTTTAATGTGCCTTTATCTGTGTGACAAGCGAGACAAATTTTCTCTAAATATAGCAAAAAGGCAATCCCCTTGGGCAACTCCCGAGATGATATGACATGTCCAGAAGACAGTTTCTCAAACTGTGCTTGAAGTTTGGTCTTTTTTTTTTTTTTTTTCTTTTCTCCCCATCTCTTTGCTAATGCCACTGTTTTGATTTGAGGTTGTCAAAAGTGCATCTCTTTTATCTGATAATTTTAGGGTTCTCTTTCTTAAGCTTCTACATGGTTTGGATGTTGAGGCCAGAAATGTTTTTTCGTCACGCTCAGTGTGAAGCAGCTCCTCCCTGGGTTTTATCATTAGCCTCAATGTATAGCTAGCGTCTAACAACTCATGATGAGGTAAAATAACTTGCTGCAGGGCCTGCTAGAGCTGAACTGCAAAAAAAGGCCAGAATCCCAAGTGCTAGAAAAAGAATCCAGATTTAGGTTTCATGCCGATGCTTTGAAAAAAAAGTCAGTCTACAAATTCTGAACACAGACACTCCTCATGTCTGACTTGTCACCCCACCTCTGAAAGTTCTGCTTGCTGTGCAACCCACCTGCCAAGTACTCCCAGCACTGTGAAAGCACCATGCTTATGCATGTTATAAAAACTCTCTGGATGAAGGCTGACTCCCTGAACCTAGAAACTGGTTTTCCATCCTTCCCCAAATATACTTCAGACTGTATCACAAAACCAAGAAGTGAGGCTGGAAGCTCGGATATAAAGCAAACCTACTCTAAATTTGAGAAAATCAGCTGAAAGCAATGGAAATACATGACAGTTCAGTAACTAAGCAAGCCATGCTTGCTGACATGTATTCCCAAGCTTCCAGCTGTTAAATGGTTCCCGTAACTCTCTGAGCTCTGCTGTGTCTCCTTAGTTCACTGGGTTGTATAGTTTTCTTTAATAACCTCATATCAAGGCATATATTTGGGCAGAAAAGTCTCATTTGTCTCTCCCTTTCCTGTATTGGTTAGATCTTTCTAAATGCTTCAGTGGCAGACACGTGAAGGATAACCACCATTTGTATAGTTGAAAGCCTTCTGTAATGGTTTCAATCATAAAGTCCAGCGTGCTTTGTCAGTATCTGGTTTATAATTGTGTATGCTTGCATACTGAACATCAGGCTCCTTACTCATAACTTTTCCATCAGGTTACAGTTCATTTTGTGTGTTTGCATTGACGTTTTTTGTTTCTATTTTCCCACATTGAGGAATTTAACTTCTGATATATTTAGAATGTATCAGGGTATGTTTGCTTACGTGAAAAAATGAGCTGATTTTGTAGTTAAAAATTTTACTTTACAGATTTTCCTCCTAAATGGAGGACAATTGAAGTCCACAAATAGCACCTGTCTTGACACTTTCTTCCTATTTTTATTTCCAACTTTCTGGACACATTCACAAAATCTTTCACTGTCAAGCCCGTTTGCAGTCCATTTGCAGCTCTGAAATTCTGTTGCAAGCTTTTATAGATCATAAAGAAAACCTCGTTGAGGCAATTAAAGGTAATGTAGTCATACATCCTAGTAATACATACATTCATTATTCTTCTGCAATAAAGCTGATGTGCAGGGGTTCAGTTGCTCTACTGGATCCCAGGGATTGATTATGAGAAAACACAAAACTCCTGAGAAGGGGGCAAAGTCTGTGTTTCAGGGAAAAAAAAACCCAACCAGTTTCAGTTAGCAGCAAATACTGCAGACAGCCACCGGCACAATCGTGCATGCCATAGAAATGCACGGCTGTTTTGTTTCTTACTCTTTAACTGAGAAGAAAATACTATTATCCATCCCTAGTTCAGTGCCTGTTTTATTGATTGTATTGTTCTGGGCAGGCATTTTATAGATTTTACACAACAAAGGCAAAGTATTACCCTTAGGAAAGTCTTCTCCTGAAACAAAAATATCAAATATTCTGACTTTTAGGCACACTGAGTGAGCCAAAATAAGCAATGACAAAAGACAGTAGTGACAGATAATTGCATGAAAAAATTGGTAAATAACTTATTTTTTCTTTTTTTTAAAAAAAATTTTTCCTACATGGAATTATATCATGGCTTGCCTAGTGCTGCTTTAACCAGAAACAGAGTAATTATAGCTGAAAACATATGCAAAGATTATACAGTAGAGAGATGTTTAACTTGTTATAACTTGTAACTGGCTAACTTGCACATGAAGTGGGTTATTCTGTGGCTCCGAGCAATTTCACATATTTCCGAAGCTAGATGACATTCTGTTTAATTTAAATTTAAAAAAAAATAAAATAAAATAAAAAATCAATGTAGTGAATTGCTTTAATTTAACTGCTATTCTCCTATCACTTAAAATTTGATGTATCATTTTACCTCTCAAAATCTGATGGCAAGGAACAAGTGTCTCTAAAAATGTTCAGAAAAAAAGAAGAAAGGACTACTCAAATAAGAATTTGTCTTGTAAGAATGTTTTGTCAGTCTTGGCGGGAAAAGCCCTACCCTGATCTCATGCATTAAACCAGCTCACAGGCAGTATTTTTATCACTTTGACTGGAATACGTACAACTTGCTGACATTCGTCCCTTTTAGGGGATGTATTTTCATGTGGGTGACATATATCTGAACAATTTATCCAGTAAAACAGATGGGGGGAAAAAACAAACAAACAAACAAATAGACCAATACAAAACAAACAGCAACAACAAACCAACCAACCAACCAAACGAACAAAACCACCAACAACTACCTCCATGATTTCTTCTTCAAGTCCAAATGCAACTTCTTTCCTGCCTTGCCAAGAGATGCCAACACACATTTTGTGGGATTTTTTCTCAGTAGCATTATGGTGGACATGCAGGTGATGGACAGGGATTTTTTTTCCTGAAGGTGTATCAGGAACAACGGGAATAATTTGTGAAGGAAGCAAGGGTCAAGCTAGACATCAAAACTGGCCATGCCAGATAATTTTGCTCAGCAGCTGATTACAGTATATGAAGAAGCCCTGGAATCCTGCTGTACTGTTAGACTCACCTACAGTTCATGAAAATCATTGCAAATCTTTCCATTAACTAAGAGCAATCTGGACCACATCCTGTGTTTTTTCCATTCCATACATCTGCTGAGAATAAACCCAATACAGAGCTGCAGTTTTGCATGCATACTCTCTCACATATTTTTAAATACAGGTGGATCTTTTAACAGGTGTATACATGAATTTTTTAGCAGGCATAGACGTGAGAGACCATTCGTGACTTCAGAGGAATAGAAGCCAAGAGCCCTTAACTACAAGTAGGTTACATGGGGTGTCTGGCTACTGCTGGTTAGAAATGGGACCAAGATTGTGCTCTGCAACTCTTCACTGTCTTCTTTCTCAGGAGGCTTCTGCCTCTGTCTTCCTGCTCCTGCCAGTCAGTGAGATCAGCCAGTAAGGGGAAATTTGTTGGTTACAAACCTCCATCATCATTCAGACTCCCTAGCCAGAAATACTAGCTTCTACTTGACCCATTTTTTTTCCCCAAAGGCAAAACATTAAAATATCACAGTCTTGCTTTATATCCTATGCCATTCTGTTACTGTTATACTGTTTCCTCAGACTTCTCAGAGCTAGAATTCAGAAGGGGTAAATAAAGATGTTTTTTAATACCTCTGAAATATGAAGCACATTCAGAGTAATAAAATACTAGCTACATTTTTTTGCTAATTGCTAATTTTTGCTATATGGAAGCAAGAATTTGGAGCTATTTTTTCATTTTTCCTCAGGAGCTAATGAGTTGACATTCCCTAGGAAAAACCATTCATAGACTAGAATCATAGAATCATCTTGCTTGGAAGAGACCCTGAAGAGTGCAACCGTTATCCACCTCAGGATAGGGTCTAACCAGTAACTGCATCATGCAATGGTCCAGCTGTTAGATACGTGATTATTATTCAGAAAATTTCCAATTATTTGGTCTGGTTCTTTCTTAATGTTTTAAAGAAAGCTTTAAAAAACAGTCTCTATGCATCTCCAATGTATCACAGACATTTCTGACTATAAGTAAACATGTTTCTAGAAGCAAAAATACCTAGGAGCTTTGATCTCTTTTAAAACCACTGCAAGTACTTTATCTCAAGTTGCACAAACATGGATAATCTTCCTTGCTTTAAATATGTTCCAGCTGAGATCTTTAATGGATGTCAATAAGTCTTTAATAGCTGATGACTTAGTCCCCAAGGAACACAGAAAAAAAGATTTTCTGTCTTCAAGACTGCTTCCTTTACAAGCTATTTTCAGTCATTTCCAAACTGTTTCTTCCAAACAAACTCACAAATTACATGTGTAGAATAGAGAGTCATCTGTTCCAGTACGACCACTTGCAGAAACAAATACCATTTGTCCTGAATAAGGCTAGCAGAGATTGGCCAGTGAGGTGAGTTACACCTTACGTGTAAATCTCTTCAGGGTTCTCTGTGAACACTTTGACATGTGCTGTTTCAGTAGTCTGCTCCATAGATTCAAGTGTCAGACAAGATTGTCGTTTTCTGTATGAGTGTATATCCCACTAATTTTGGAAAAGAATATTAAATTAATCCAGTACGAATTGAATACTCTATGTACTGTATTTGTGTCTTTGTTGCTCACCACTTCTGTATCTGAACACTTTAATACGTCCGTCCTCACAATCCCTCTGTATTATTTATGGTTCACTTACAGTGAACCACACTAGGAAAATTAAGGTACTGCGAACTTAAAGGACCACATCCTGCCAAATCCCAATGGAAAGCACATTGTGGGAGAAAAGGCCGTAGAGAGCCTGTGATCACTTTCCTCGAGAAGCCTACGTATGGCCAGGCAGGGTTTCAGCCCCTAAACATGCTGACGACTTTCCTGTTACTCGTTCCTGCTAGCAGATGTTCAAAGGAGCAGGGCAGGCAATGGGCACTGGCTCTGCCTTTCTTCTCTTACTCAGACTTTTCAGGCAGCAAGGTAAGAACAGTGCGTGTGAGGCTCTCCACATCAAGGTGACTCTGTGTGGACCAAAAAGGAGGGTTTCAAAAAAAAAACAATAACCAAAAAAAAAAATCATTAACAACACCAACCAACCAACCAACCAACCAACCAACCAAAAAAGCACTCAAGAGTTGCATGGCAATGGATCTTGACTTCTCGGACCAGGGTATTGGTCATTAAAAGTGCCACAGCTAGGTGCAGGCAAAAATAGAAGCTAAAGGAAAGGAAATGATGGCCCTTGGAGATCAGTGGACTGAAGTGCCTTGCAAAGAAACCTAGTCCTGACTGACCAGGAACATAGATATGTAATATATCATTTTATGAAGTTTGGAATAAAGATGCATTGAAACAAGAAGTTATGCCTGTAAGCATCGCACCACAGGAGCAGTGCTGCTCCGTTTGCCTGTGCTCTCATCTCCATGCCCAGTGCAGGGTCAGGGACACTGCACTGCAATTTACAGGTTGATGTTTCTGAACCACTCCAGGACCTGAAACAGCAGAAGCAATTCTGGAAAGCAAATGCTCCTCCGCGTAACAACAAAAATGAAAAATTTTGCATGTCCAGCCAAACCCTCACAAAGCAAACCTGGCAGCAGACTCCATAGGATATTGTACGATAAAAATCAATTTCCTGTATGACTTCTGCTTTTTGTAACTGCTCATCTGTTTGTGTGGCATTTACTACCACTTCCAGGTGCGCCAAGGGAACAATCTTCTGATGCTCCTTCACAACTCTTTCTGTAGTAGACCTAGCTGAGCCAAAATAGTTCATAACAACCTCGCAAAATTATAGAGCAAAAGAAGAACATATCTTACAAAAACCATTGCAGTTCACGTGAATTAGCAAAAAGGCTGTGTGAGACCTCACTGCCTAGTCCTGTAAAAAACCTCACTATCACAAATTATTCTCTCTGACAACTAAAAAGAAGAAAAACTTGTAAACAATCAAGTCTATCCTCTGCTTTTGCTGTGAGACTCCTGTTAGTTTTTAATGAAACAGCAGCTGAAGCATCTGGATTTGCTCTTCATTTCTTCCTTTTCACTGATCTTTTCTATTTTTTTCTTGACATCATATTCTCCTGTAAAGGTTTCTTCATATCATGTTTCCTGTAATTTTTCTGCCCAAATACTGCCCAAAACATGCCCATAGGCGTGTTTTCCTTTCTCCAAACCTCTGGGAAGGAAAATACACAAACTCCTGAGGAAGTCTCTTACACCTTCTTAATGAATCTTTGTCTTCCCCTTCCAGATAATCTAAATTGCTGTAGCTAAAAATTAAAATTATTTCTCCTTACATTTCTCCTAGTTCTCTTCCAGGACAACTGATGCAGGTTTCTTATTTAAATTTGCAATACGGCTACTAAATTTATTAGTACTCTGATATTTGATTCTTTTTTGGTTCTGAGTATCTTATGTGTGGCACACACAAGCCTATGTAGATGCAAATTAATCAACAGAGGGAGTGATCTGATTTTGAGGAAGTCCCACTTTCGGCTTATCTATAATAGTAATTAGAAGTGGCTGATCACTACTTGAAAAGCATACAAGATTGTTATTGTAACATTTGACAAGTAATATCTGAGTAGCTAGCTGAATAATAAAAGAAATGTTAACTAGCATATCTGAGGAGCAATATCATTTGTTCTCCAAATGCATTATTCAAGAAGCAATTTTTCAGCCAGTGTTAGAGGTGATATTTGGCAAAGTACAGGGCAAAATGTTGTTCATTGTTGAGGCATAGTTTGGTATTTTTGCTTTTTTGCAAATTTGTCATTCTGCTGCATATTTGGAAAGTTCTATGAACATGGCCTCAGGCTGTCAAACTTTGGTCTTATAGAGCTGCTCATTTTTATCCAGTCGGAAGATGGATTTATAATTCAAAAAAATGCCAAGAATATTACAGTTCCAAAAATGTTATTTGCACACCAACTGCAGAAATACTGTGTATTTTGTTTTCTGTTTTCTTTCTGAAAACACTTTCAATGTCAGGTAAGGAAAAAAAAAATGCTTAAACATTTTGTGTTCAACCTAGTGTAAAATGTCAGAGGAAAAGTCAAGAAGTACAAGGTGCTCCCCTAACACATTCTGACATTAACAATTTTTGATTTTATGAATATGTGCCCTATAGCTTATATTTTTTTTCCCATTTCTTTGTTTTCTTTTACTTTATTTTTTTTTTCTCTTACTTTGCACTCATCCATGTGAAGAGGATTGCATTTCTAGTTAATTTTATTAGCTGCTGTCATGAAAGAGCCTGATTCTTGGAAGTTAAAGACTGGCATTCTTCTGGTGGCTGCTGGAAGAGAACTGTTTCAGGCCCTCTGAAGATCTGAGACTGAACATCTGCTCTAAGTGATGAAAACTAGCATGTTGCTGATTTAGTCGCTGGCAGAACCAGCTCTGGGCTTCTCAGCAGACAGTGACATTTTGCTGGCCAAGGACCTGACAGCCACAGGCATAAGACACGCTGGCTATAAGAAGGGGTAGAATTGAGATGGAAGAGTAATGGGTAGATTCTTGTCATTCTGTCCACATTTTGGAGCACAGGAAAATTGAGGGACAAGGGATACTATATAGGATGGCCCTCCCCCGGCAGGTACACTGACCCGAACATCCCTTCTATACCCTTTTGGAAGCAATAGCCATGGCCACCTTGAGTGTCCTAGACTTTGATGGATTTAGGCAGCGGGACAACATGATTTTCTTCCCATAGTTATACATTCCCCATAGCAAGAAGTAGTGCTGTTCAGTGCTGAGACTGAAATACCTGACTTGGAAGAAATGTTTTCTTTTTACGATCCTTCTCTGCCTTTGATAGTTATTAACCATCACAGATAGTTTTGATCTTTCCTGAATCTATAAGCATCTTCCACATACTATCCTACTTCTGTTAGCCTTCGTTCCTTGATATATTATCAGCTTTGTGGAGCATCACTGCTGTACCAAGTCTCAGTTTGTACTAGGAAACCTTAAATAATGTCCTTTGAAAACATAATCAAAGTTATTAACTGTATACAAGTGACTGAAGAAGACACAAACCATGAAAATAAGTCCACAGCAGATAACATTCTTCTCTCTGACAAATTATTTAACATGATTGTCTGAGTATTCACCAGCTTGACTTGACTCTGCCATTTCCTTCTCCCAGCCTTCATCTGCTTCATATTAATACAACAGCTGATACTGGACAGAGGGTTTCCCTGCAAGATCTGAGGCATTTCACAAGTCAGAGGTATCACTTGGGGATATCAGGTTTCAATAGGAATTATTCTTTAGATGGCAGGGGATATGGAAGGATTCCTCTGTGCATCAGTTGTTCCTGGCTGAAATGAGCCTGAAACAGCAATCTTGATCCACTCCTTCTTCATTTTGCTGCATTACCTCTCTGATAAATGCAAATTGACAGGATTCAAGAGATGTGGCCCATTTGTTCTGGTCAGTTCAATATGTTTTATTTTAAATTAGCCCTTTTCCTTCTTCTAACAGTAGTCAAAATATTGAGGCTGAAACGCAGGACAGCCAAATAAAAAATGTTCTGTGGTTTTAATACACACAACCGTTCCTTAGTAAGAATATAATTAATAGTAACATACCACATCTGTGGAAATTCCACAGGTTATTAATATTAAGAGGATACTTTTATATTGCGGTCTGTATTATGTGTAGTATTTTTGTCAGCTACTGCCAGAATTGTAACTGGCTGATTTGATGACATGATAAACTGCATATGATACGTAATATACATTCAAACTTCAGGCAAGCATATATAAAACTTTTAGCTTTGATAAATTCGTGACATCTTACACCACAGTTGGCTTTGCCTCATGTGACCCTTTAAAAAGAACAAAACATTTCCTTGTTGATGCAATAAGTCATAATTCATAAACATGCCAGATTAAATTTACAGCTAAGCAGTAGTGCCATTTTGATTTTGCTGATGCTCAGCAAGTCTCCATTTTGTATAAATTTAGGCAAAATGGGGAATATTAACAATGTTTCTGACACTCTACAATATCTAATGCGAATTTACACTGATTCTTGGTACACGTCCTTGCATGTAAGTATAAACATTGTTACAACCACCAAAATATATGAAGAATATTTTATTCATCATTGTTGCATCCAACTGGTCCATCATTTAGGTCTGAATATTAATTATTTAGCACAATTTTTGGTTTTCTCATGTTAGAGTGTTGCCATCAACACTAATTATAATTATAAATCAAGTCCAGTCCAGCAATTTTTTTGAAATGTCAGCTTTTTCCATCATGTTAGGGGACAAAAGTTTTCATATTTACAAGAAATACTTGAGGTACTTCCGGCTTCAAAGAAAAAAAGTATGAGATCAAAATTAAGTATGTGAGTTTGTATATGCAAGTCATAGCTTTTTTAATAGTAATTTATGATATTTGAATGCTATACTTAAGGTTACCCATACAACATATCTTCTTAGTAATGCCATGTTTTCATTAAATCTGAATATATTTAACAACATTTTGTGAATACCACTTATTTAAAACAAAAATATATTCTTACCTCAATAGAAACTATTTTGTTTCATTATTCCAGTATATTTTGCCTTTAAAAATGACTAAATTAGAAATTAAATTTCATTACAGTATCCAAAATATCCTCACATTTTCATTCCTTTCCATTCGCTTGATCTACTAAACAGCCCCATATTATCACTATGTCTGCCAGTGACAACTCATCACTGTTCAAAAATTATTTTAAGAAGATTGTTAAAAGTATGAATAAGACTGGACACATCTTGAAAATTGACTCTAGCTGCTTTCCCAGGGTGATAACTTTTAAAATGTATTTATGATTTCTTGTGAAGAATTTTCTTGTTCAGGCAACAAAAACAAGTCACTCAAATTTTTTCATTAGCACTTTTACTCCCACAGGCTTGGGAAAAATATGTTTTGTACCTTCAGTAGTAAATTCTTATTGCAGCAATCTATGGGTTTTATACACAGATATGAAAGTATAACAATGTGAAAGTGTTTGGAGAATTGAAGATACATCCAAGAAGAATGAGGTTACTGCATTTCTGACTAATTCTATTCACTGACATTACAGTGGCTGGAAAGAAGGCAGCTGCATTTGAAGCGAAATGTAGGATCAACAACCAGGACTGTTCACTGGAAACGTGCTGATGTTTCAAGATGTGTGATGTTTCATTCCCATGTCCGTACAAGACAGAAACAAAGAATAACCAAAACAGGGCAAGACTACAGGTGTAGCTACTCACTAGAAAATATTTGAGTGCATAAATCCCACTGCCCTTTCTTGCACAGTTACAGATTAGAGATGCATCTCGTTCTTTACCCATAACTCCGGAAAGATAAAGCTGAATAGAATCTGGGTACATCTGTCTTCAGAAGCAAGTCCAGGAGGAGCTGAGAGACATCCTTGAAGTGTCACCTCTGGAACATGCATGATATAAAATTAGTTTGACTAAGCCATCATCCAAAAATGTAGGTAGTTACTAGTTTTTATGTCATCTGTATAATAACCATGTTTATGTTTCAGGTATTCATTTGGTAGATTTTATAAATAGTTTTCATGGGGTGCTCTGGAACAGCGGCCCTGTTCTCTCGTAGCATTTTGGTGCAAACGTTTGTGGAGATCCCAATATGAAGAATTTCTCAAGGTAACTGTTCTTGTTGTTGTTGTTCTTATTTCTTCCCTTGGTTAAGCAAAACTAGCCAATTTAGAAGAATGCACCTGGTCTGGAAAGCTGTAATGTCATTAAATGCCTTATGTCTCGATACTGTGTACAACAAATTGGCATAACTTTTTTGTCCCATATTTGGGTGTATTTCATTCCCATCTGCTTATTTTCTTTGATGTTCCCAGTAATAACTGACAGTCACTTGGGTCTCTTAGCTATCATCTGCACAAATAAAACTTGACATTGCTTTCATAAAATAATGTCAATAATATATCAAATTCTCCAACATATTCCCTGCACAGCTGCACCAAGTGACAGAAACAAAAACTGCCTTCAAACGTAATTTATAAAATCATAAATGTTCTCCCTTTTAAAAGCAAAGCTTAGCTAACTTGTAAACAAGATGACAAATCATGAGCAGGTTGGGTTAGGGTTTTTTTTTTCCAGGACAGAAAAGGTCACAGGAAAGATTTTTTTCTCATCTGGTACTGCCTTGCCAGAGGCAGCAACATATAAAGCAAGAACCATGATCAGTTAAAAGTCTCATAATTAAAAAGAAGATTAAATTCCCACGCCTTCCACAATTTAGAAAAATAAAATAAAAAAACCAAAATAGATGCAGAGAGAGATCCAAGTGCTTTTACGAATATGACAGGTTTTATTCTCCTTTCCATTTGAAATCTACTCCTTTCAGTTTAGCACAGCCACAACTTAGACGTGAGTCACAATTGCATTTGGGATCTTCTAATGTTTAACATTGATGTTTTTTCCCTCTTGCTAGAGAACTGGCATATCAGTGTAGGCTTTTTTCGTAGTTTGTTTGCCCAGAACAAGGCCAGGTTTTGGTAACAAAAAGTAAAAAAAAAAAAAACAACAAAAAAACATAACATTTGATTTGTTCACCTTTATTCCAGATGGAATATCATCATGTTAAAAGTATATTTCTAGAAGATATTTTAAAATCACGGTCTGACTTTTGTCAGTCAGGTGCTTTTTTTACAAAATAAGATGAGAAATTTCTACACTTAGTCTTTCTCAAGCAAGCACCATTACAGAGACCTTTACCAAAGGCAGCAATTCATTAAAGATCATTCAAATACTGAAAACAGCTAGACTGTAAGTTAGCATTTTTGAACCCAAAGACACATTTTTGTATATGTAAACGGAAGTAATTTTAAGCCATGAACAAGTGACCTAATTAGCACACTGGAAATCTTTAAATGCTCGGAAAATTGTGAAACTGACTCTCCAGCAAAGAGAGTATAATAAAGACATGCCACGCAGGATCATAAGGATTACAATCATTTTGCTTCCACATGATCTTGAATTCTGAGATATCAATTGGTATATTTTAAAGGAATCTGAGAAAACATGTTTTTCAAACCAGATATTCTTACAGAGTATCAAAATCCACAGTTTAGTACCAAGTATTCACACATAGACCAGTATCATTATCTGTGCTAGAAGTGTAGGTAGGTGAACAGTGGGTTCATCTTTCTGTACCACTGCACTTGTAATGGAAAGAAGCATGACTATATTTTGGGCAAACTGCTGGAAATGTCAAAAACTTTTCACAGCTTTTTTTTTGAAAGTTATATGTCTCTTTCCTTATAATGACTGCTGAATAGCTATGCAAAGCAGACTTGACTGGGAACTGTATACTATAGCTATACCTAAATATTATTTATTTAGCAGAAAATTGCATTGGCATTTTATTTATGTTGAAACAATTTCTAAAAGAATAGGAAAGGATGCAGGAAGACTCAAAGAATGTCCTGCCTGTGGCCTTCTCAGTGGCTCACAAAGCTAACTAGGTGCTAAGGAGACCAAGTCTTGCCCACTCCTAAAGGTCTGAAGACATGGCACTTATATCTCTGTTACCTCCTAGAACATTCTTGATGTGGAGCAGTTCTGAAATGCCTTCATCTACCTCTTAATACAATTTCACCAGTCACAGTGGAACTCTGATCTTAGTTTGAGTTTCTGTACTCCGCTATAATGTAAATAATTAATAGGAATAATAAGCAACTTGCTTACTGCTACTCATGACAAAGACAGGATTTGAATTTAGATGAAAAAAATAATATGCCAGCAGCCTGTTTCAAGCCTTTGAGAATAAGACACGTCTTGCCTTTGATTTGTAAGACATGATACTAACACTGCAATGTGCCATATTTTAAACTCAACGGTTAAGTAGTATTTACCATGACTAATGTAGCAGCATACAAAGAATACTTGTTTGTAGATCTTTTTTGCAATGTTAAGTTTTACTGACAATTCAAAATTGTGAACATGAAGGAATTTAGTGAGCAGCCCTGATGAACTGTTCCTAAGGTAATCCTTAGGAACAAACCTGTCTAAGCTTCAACGCCACACTGTACATTAACTCTCTCTGTGAGAGAGCCCTTTAGAATAAATTTGTCTCCTATATAAACATCTTTTTTTGGGTGAACATAGACATAAACCGTGTCTTCCACCACCCAGTGAGACTCCACTCTATGCCATCTACACAGAAGAAGAAAGGTGCCCTCCAGCTCTGCATCCCAGACCACCGGCCTCTGTTTTTCCCCTCTGTTTTCCAGAAGGCTGGCATGTCCCTTTGATCTCCTCATCTTCTCAAGCCACAGAAGAGCCAGACCACCTGGGCACAATGTTGTTTAGTCCCTCAGAAGACCTGCCTTTCCATATACCTCACAGGAAAGAAGGGTCCTTTCTTATCTTTCCTCAGACACAAAAACAAAAGCAAGTGGAAAAAGGGAACCTTAGCAAGGGAACCAATCCATTCAGTCCCTTGCAGTTAGAGATTTTATATATATCCTTGTGACTGCAGCTACTTTATGATATAATACAATGCCTAAAAATTTTTTTCATAACTGCCACAGTTCAATTTCATTACTTACTAGTACTCAGAAATCTCTAGGTAATTTTCTTTACCAGAAAGCTGAAAAGTCTTCAATCATTCTCATATATTGCAGCATGTTGTTTTAAAATTGTAAGGCTCTAACTTTAAAATATTGGCCTACGGGGCTCTGGCACACACATGTGAGACCTACTGGAAACTCTGAAAGGAACAACACTTTCATGAATAAAAAGGATGTTAACAAAAGGCTGTACTTTTATAATACTTTTAACCAGTTTAAGAGTTGACTGATGCTGGAAGAACTGTGCACCACAGCATATCTCTTGCCTTTGGCAATTGGAGGGGGAGACATGTTCGGAGCTAGAACTCCTGCATCAAAGAGTGGAATCTCAAAAGATTTGGTTATGCTCAGATAATGATCACCTTAAAGATTCAATAGTTACTCTAATACAGCCAGATCTTTATTCCACCCCTTCACTTTTTCAGAAAGTGAGTTGAAAGAACCACTTCCTCTACCTTTAGAGACTTCCATTGGTTTTTGTTTGTTTTGGTTTGGTTTTTTTTTTAGGGTGAAACAACAAGCTGATTAGTAACCCAGTGTTTTCCAGGTAAACTTTTGTGAAGTATATTTCCCTGAACAGTTCTGTTAGAATTTGCTTCAAGTAAATTGCACATCAGAAAACAAATAAGCCCTGAGTTAACTCTTTCTTGTGAAAATCAAAGCAAGCATTATTACAAAGCAGCTATCATTATCTTCTACTTGGTACAACAAGATATTTTAAAGACATGATCTTGGGAAGAATCAGCTCTTACAAATGTTCATGAGTATCTATTTCATACAGTCATTTTTTCGACTAAGGTTAGTCTAACCCATATTTCAAAACTTTTAGACTATTGTTAAATATTAGGTCTATAAAATAGAGCTGTTTCCATGATTTTGTTATTAATACATGTTATAAATTTGTTATTAATAGCTTTGCAGGTACCATGTACAGACACATCTACGGTGTCCAGTCTGTATACATGCCAACTCAGCCAAAACATTCACATATTCTATTCACAGATTAGCGCACAAAACGTTTCTTCTTTGATTAGCATAATATTATCATAACATCTTCTAGTCAAGGATAAACTACTATATATATTATACATATTTAATAAACATAGTACGTATATTACACATGAACTATGTAACATGTATGACTTAAGGCATGGCTGTGTATCCTGCTTGTTATAGCGATCCAGGAAATAGGCTGGAGGATGTTGTAAACATCCTTGTTTCCCACGCATTGGTTTTACTTCCATGAAAACTGTGTGTGCTTGTGTGAGTGCATCTGCGTGAAGAGATGAAAAGACCATCAGTGGGTCTCCTCCCAAGAAGATCCTGGCTATTACGAGATTCAGGGATTCAGCAGCAGTCTCTGGGTGCATGAGTTATGAGGTAGTGTCCTGTTCTCCCTCTGGTTCAGACTTTAAAAGAAGGAAAAGGTTTCTACTTAATCTCGTGCTTCTCAGAGCTTCTGATCAAATTGCTTAAAAAACCTAAAAAAAAATGTAATAATAAAATAATTGCTTGGGGGCAGGGCTGAAAAGTTTAATTGGATTTTGATCTTGTCCACAAAATGGAATGGTCACCTCAGCCTGAAATTAGATGGAAGATGAAGACAGTTTTTCCTAATTAGACAGTGTCAATTGTGAGAAGACCTTCTTGGGGATATTTCCTTAGAAACTCTGTCAGATATACTTAATTATGAACAAAAGATCTGGATATTTAAATACCTTAAAAAAGAAAGGCAACTTCCTGTTTTTTCTTTTCTTTCAAAGCAAATCTGAAAAGTATAATTATAAGAACTGATTTGCAAGTGATGAGGTTCATAATTATTTGAGTTGTTATTGAACTTATACTATAGCTACAGAAAAAATATAATACTTTTTAAAATCTTCCATTTTCATATAACAGCAAATAGACCAAGGGTTAGGAAACTTTTGAAGAACCCAACAGCCTTTCAAATAAGTATAGAAGACTGTAATGTGACTGAACTAAAAGCTCAATATTGTTGTAGATCTTTTGCCCAGGGTTACCAGATCTAATGAGCCAATAAATGCTAATAGATCGAACTCTAGTTTGGCCTAAAAGGCCTAAGCAGTTTATTTAACGAAACAACAGGCATGCGTAGACTTACACTACAGTTGTTGATGATGTATCTGGCTCAAAATTTTAGATAATTTCTATTTATAAGGCAACCCCACTAAAAAGCTGGATTTAGAGAATATAGCAGTTAGCATCTGATAAACGCCAACCATTAAGGGAAACAAACAAACTCATAGGAAAGTCATCAACCTTCAGAAAATGAGTTATTTTTTTCTGCCTTGATTGTCTGAGAGCTGTTGGTGAGGTGAGACTTGTCGCTGTGTTTCAAATGACAAGATAGGTTTTGTGAAGCAAGTCCTTCTAACCTTATGGTTTTAAATTTGTATCTTAATTTATCATCAACCATCTCAAGATGGTCTTGTTCCCTGCACATACACAAAAGGCAGGAATTGAAAGCCACATGCCTGGTCAAACTCACAGGATGCTTCACACTCGTAAGTGCTAGAAGTTTTTTCCCCGCTGGATGTACAGGTGGCCACATCAGTATGCGTTGTACAGGAAGAACTGGTGGGAGTGACAGAGAAGCCTGTTCTCTCTTCTACATTTTCTCCTTTCAGCCCAAGCGTCGAAGCAGTGCAGGTCATTGCAGGCTGCATCCACAGGGATCCCTACAGCATTCCTTCGCCTCCAGGAACTGCAGCACTCCTGACACACTACGTTGTAAAATAATTACTTAAGATGGTAGTCAAGGTGTATCAAGAACAAGCAGACAGACCACAGAAGGAATTAGTTAATTTCATCTCTTATAATACCTATTTCTGTTCGGTAATCATTGATATGCTACGCCTTACATAATAAAATACTGAGATTGGTCCTTCTTTAAGTATACAGCTGCATTTTATTTCAAGACATGATAGAGTAATTTGAATTAGTTTCCTAAACTTATTTTCCCATTTCCCAGTAGAAATCATTCAAGGAAGTATCCAATTTAATTTTTAGCATGCACAAAGTACACGTTTTTAGCTCTTCTTGACATATACTTCAACTACAGTCCCTAAGAAAGCACATCACTTAAGCAGAAATAATTAAGGCCACCAAAATTAGGTCAACTAGTTTTAGGACAGCTAGAACTTTTGCAGCTGTTGCTTTTTTCTACATCCACCCTCATCCATCTCAGCTATCAAGGAAAGGGTTATTAGAGAAATACATGGTTGCGTGTAGTCAGGTTTAAGTTATTTGTTATCTTTAGATTTAATGGGAACTGAATTATATTTTACAGCCACTGGTATCATTTGTTTACTATAATCAAGGCACTGTTTCATATGCATGACACATACCATTTTTGCAATTTTTTTTGGAAGAAATTAACACAAAAATGTGTGTGTATTACAAATACTAGGCACTACTGTCATCTAAGTTCTTACAGACATGAAAAACAGAATTTAAAAAACCCAAATCTAACTTTAAAGTATACTTTAACATTCCTGCACCTCATCTGAGCCAGACGTTTAAAGTCTCTCAAGACTACCACTCTAGTGGTAAAATATCTCCTCTATCAAAACATATGCAGGTGATAATGCAACAAAGAGCTCTTCAAAATTCACAGCTTCTCTTAATTTAGGTTTGAATATGTATATATATATACACACATGGAAATCATCCTGATACAGTCAACAATAAAACTTACACGTGTCAAGAAGCAAAACCTTCCCCTCAGGTGTCCCTTTTTTCTTGAAAGGCAGCTTGTAGTAATCATCCTCTAAAAATTACAAATGCCAATCTTTAGCTTTCAGCTGAAATTATTTCAGCAGGTAAGGTTATTCTAGTCCTACGGGGCCAACAACAGCAGGTGAAAATAATTTAGTGAATGAAAATCCTGTTTCTCATCCCTGAAGCAAAAACTAAGGGGAAAACAACAACAACAACAACAACCACCACCACCACCAACAACAACAAAAACCAAAACATCAAAAATGTAGGCAAGAAATGCAATGAGAACTACCATTTTCCTCATAAATGAACATTGCTGGGACTGCTAAATATAAGCATGTTGAAGAAACAATGTTTATTGAGGAAAACCTGGTAAACCAATCTGTTTTACTTATATGTTTAAGAAAACTATTGCTCTTTATTTGTTGTCAGTGAGCACAAGGAACTGCCAATGACAGGTCCACATGGTTGTTACTTCCTGACTTGTATTCTATTGCATGAAGTGAAAGCAGGTCTAGGAAAAAAAAAAAAAAAAGGAAAAAATAAAAGGAAA
>VWYH01009117.1:1455354-1503557 GCA_013399365.1 Pampusana beccarii
AAAAAAAAAAAAAAAAAAAGGTTAAATCAAGAAAGGAGTTATTTTTGTTCAGCTGAGGTAATTTTCCATTGTGAAAATCTAAATTTGTCCTGATCAACATTTCACTTTTCTAAAAGAAGCTGGTGTTGGCAAGACATGAAGAAAAGGTCAACAGAAGCCACAGATCCAAAAGAATCAAAGACACTGCAACGTGGAGTGAACTCAGCCATGTAAATATGAAAAATCATAGGCTACCATAGTTGAGGTTCCCATTCCTGGTTTTTATTTTGTCCAAAGTAAGAAACAACTTCACTGGTTGTGCAACGAGAGATTGCTTCTTTTTCTCCACTGATTCAGCTACACAGTAGCACTCTCACCTGCATAAAGGAAAAAAAAGGTCACCCTATTCAACCAGCTTGCGTTTTGTCCCAAGATCCAATGATCAGTTGACCTAAATATTGTCCACGTGTTCAAAGAGTAATGACAATCACTTGTCTCAGTAGGCCGGAAAGAACAATATAGAGGATTTGATAAGGCATAAAACAGGAGATCTTCTAAAATCATCTATGGGACATATGAGTCAGAGACTTAAATGTAATTTTTGCAGTCTGAATAGTCCAAGTTAACTTTCGTCATATCTTTCTCCTTATTATCACAATACATCACAATATTTGTGAAGACTGACTTCAGCTCTTGTGTGCTTTTCTTAGTCTCACGCATCTGTGAATATTTAAAAGATGATTTAAGTAGAAGTTTGAGAGCTTGAGTTTCTGTTTTAAATATTTTGTTGATTAGTAAGTTTTAATATATGAGCAGTGGCAATGTTGAATTTTGCACGATATCATTTCTGTAACTCCAAGATAGACAGGACTTATTTGAAGTTGAAAAGACTGTTATTTCATTTGGGGAAAGATAAATACCCAAGAAAGTGCTGAGCTATCAAAACAATTCTGAGATACAAATTACATCCTGAGCTAATCATTCGCATTCACTGCCAAAAGCATCTTCCTTCCTTGCTTGCTTACAGTATTAGAAGTAGCAGCTGCTGTTGAAATCTCCCCTGGAGATTGTTAGGATCTGCATGAGAAAAAGCTGTGTGCTAGAGGCCAATTTCAGTAAATAACAACTGCAGCTTTATTGTGTGTGATTATTTGTAGATAACAATGGAAAAATGTGACACCTATTTTCATACATGTCAGCTGATGGTGATCTTTCTCATTACAGTACATCTACACAACTATGTAGATAAATCATTGTATGGAGTACTTCTGCCATAACAGGAGGCTCCATTTCCCTGCCCCTATAGGTTAGCACCTAAGGTACTCACTGCAACACATAAGGTATTGACTGTAAGACATTATCCTTATAGTGCAACTCTTGCTGAGGTCCAGTTTCTTTCTAGATTAATTTAAAATCCTCCTTTGGTTCCCAGTGAAGTAAATGAAGAACTCTCAATTCACGTCTGTTGATGTGATTGTTTATAAATACAGATCACCTTTCCCAAGGCCACAAACACTGTCAAAGCAGGTTGATGTGAGGAACCTTCTGATAGGTGCAGTTTCACAATGTATATAGTCCTTGGACTGCAGGGGTTGAAGCAATTATTTTTATTGCTATAAGATTTTCAATCAATCTTTACTGACTAGATTTCAGGGGAAATACACTTTGGATGCATTAGTAGTGCAAAAATAAAGGAAGTGCAGAAACTTCCACTAAATGAGGTTGTTTTACGGTGTCTTAATTGACCTCCAAAAATCAGACACTCGATCAACAGCTTTGGAAAATGCTGCTCAAGCTTATTTTGGTGCCATTAAGGGTAGAGCTATTTTAATCATTGCTTGTTTTAAGCAGAACATCCAAATAAATTTCTTAGTGATAAATTAAACATTGACAAAGAATATGGTATTTCTGAGCAGGCATCAATAACAATAAGAAAAGTCTGTTTAAAAAACAAAACATAAAAGGTAACCAACAGAGCAGCTTAAAAAAGTGTTTTCTTTTATAATCAAGTTATTTATCAAAGTTCCCATGCCTTCTCTATTGACTGTCTAATTTCCTTGTATTGACAGTTTTAATGAAGACTAATGGTCAGTTTAACATTTCCTATGCTACTCTTTAAAAATAAAAAGGACACAACCATCAGCATTTTCTTTTCTATCTGTCCCTAAACCATTATCTATGGAAACCACACTGTATTCAAGGAAAAGAAGTTTATAGCTTCAGCAATTTTTTAATGCAGTGAATAATTATTAGTATACTGCTCGTGTTCCTTGCTTTAGACCTTGATTATTGTGTATTCTTTATGGTCATCATTTCCAAAATTAGAGTATTGAGAAGAGGTAATAAAGATCTTTGAATTATAGAGTGCATAGGAAAATGTTGCATAATAATGATAATCCAAATATATAAAGGCCTAAATATTAATAACATGAAACTTTACTGGTAATTTGGCATGTTATTTGGCATATGGAAAACCAGGAAATTTTCTCTTTTATATTTATTCCTCAATACTATATTTTGTAATAAAAAAGAAAAAAATACCTAATTGTGAATATAATTACAGTGAAATATCTTTACAAAATCAAACATGATCAATTACCTAAACCTTGATATTAAAGCCCTGGAGAATCTACCACAGGTAGGAGATGGAAAATATACCTTATCTTTTCCTTCTCCAATTACTATGTACTTTCTTTTATATAAATCCAAATCTTTGGATGAGATTGTGACCATCAGAAACTTCTCTTATTATATAACTTAAGTTTGGCTCATTTAATATTACCCTCTTATGCCATGCATTTCTTGAGGGAGAACAGAAGTGCTGTTCTGGGAAATAAGCTATTCAGATATCTGTCTACTGGCATTGAAAGTAATCTACTTCCACAGTCTCTTCGAGTGTGTTATTTGAAAAACATAGTGACAGGAGCCAGAATTTGCCTGGGTACTCCACTTATGTGCTTATTTAGTGAAAATATTCACTTTCCATCCAATACAATATCTGCTTAGTTGTTAGCATAGTCTCCCCCATATTATTAACATCTAGTTTGACCTTGCTACTCATCTCACATTAGTCAAAACTTGGAACAAAGCCAAATGAAGTTAACAGATTTACAGTGGTGTAAATCCAGTGTAAAATAAATTACTTTTGCATTCAGATTGACTTGTATTTTTCAAATTTCTTTGCCCATGCATGTAAACCAAACCACTTTATATGCTACTCAGGTATAAAAACCTATCATGCAGAAACTGAAATTTACATCCAATTTCTTTTACCCACTAGGTCCTGTGTGTCAAAGAAAGTAAAACATAAACAGTTGATATTTCTTCCCAGGTAGATCTTTTGAGTTCTATGTTTGTCTATGTCTGAAATTGTTTGTCTACTCTTCATGTGTCAACTTACAAGTAATTTCAGCTATACATTTGTTACAAATGTAATTACTTATCATATGGAATTATAGGTGATGTTCTGTGTTTTTCCAAGCTGTGCTTTCACAATAAATCACTCTATTCTACATAAGAAATTTAAATAAAACAAATGCTACAAAGTTACACCAATACAGCAGTGTAAAATTCCTACAAAAGATGCGGTTATGTTAGTTAACAAAAACTGTTCAAATTAACTATATGAACTGAATCACTGATATTTTAAGGCAACAGAATCAGCAGTTTTAAAAAAGCAGAGGGGAGTAGTATCAGCAAAAGAAAGATATTTTCATAATGTTTGAGAAAAAATATATTTTTATGTTTTATCGTGAAAATGGTTGTACTGATAGTGAAAACAAACCAACCAACCAACCAACAAAATGAAAATGTCAAGTTATTTGAACAATTAAAAAATTAGAAATACTACAAGTCATATAAAGAGAAAGTGAAATAATTATCAAATAATGCATCTGAAAACCACTAATTCATGGCTACGCAGAAGGACAATGGATATTTGATGTGGTAAGGGTAAGGTAAAGGTATTTCTAGGAAAGGAAGGAAAAGGAAGGCAATTCTTTTATTATGAGAACTTAGTACAAAAGAATCTCACAAGTACCAAGTAATATACAGTTGGAAACCCAATACTTGAAAACAATATTGCTAAGAAGTTCATTATGTTAATCTCATTGTGCTTCACAAATAAAAATGACTGGGTTCAGCACAGTGATACATAAGCAATAATATAGTAATCCAGTGGCTACAGTACTACTGCTTTCATATAAAACATTGTCTTACTCTATATAATATCTGGCTGTGCCCACACGTTAAAGGACTGGATTTTTACCATGTGCAAAAACACTGGCATAGAAATCATGCCTTAAGTCAGCAAATTTTTTTTCGCTGGTACCAAGCACTGCGTGTGCACTCGTAGTAAAATATTGAAGAACTCCCTCTTCCAGACCTGATGGATATTTTTTAAATACTAGAATAAATACCTGAAGAGAATTCACCATTGTTAAAAAGCTCATACTGTAAGTTAGAGATGAAAAGAGAACTACTATTGTAGATTCAAGCTGAATTTCTGATGGACTTCGGTGTGGCCAAGGTTTCACTTCAAGTGCCTGGTTACACAAATGTCTCAGGTTAGAAGGAAGACCATGAGAAATCTGTTTGCTAAAATAGTTGGCTTGAGAAATAAAACAATACAATAAAGGAAGTGTTCAGATCATTACGTATTTTCTCACTGGGCTGAAAAAAAAATAAAAGACGATGAGATACGGTCAGAAGAACACTAAAAGCAATTAATAAAGTGGGACTAATCCCCAGATTACACCTGTTACAATTTTATTGTAGTTATGAGCAATATGGAGTTTCATTGATTTATGACATAGCTTCATTTGTGTCTGTTGCCAAACAGAAATTATTCCTACCATGTTGTCAACAGTACTCTGAATTTTAAGGTACAGTGCTTCCAAAAATGGAGAGTTTGTACCTTTATCCATTATTTCATGCATGCTTTAGAAATTTTAGACTGAAAAGGGTGAGTTAACTTAAGAACAGTGCCATAATAATAGCAGTCTGAAGAGAGAACTTTTTGAAGACTGCCTCATAAGTACCTAAATTCAGAAACAGGCCTTCAATCATACATGGCTGAAAGATACCCTAACATATGACTTAAAAATTCCCGAATACATATGACTTATTTCCTTAGATGAAGAGTCTGATCAAATTAATGAGGAGACAAATGGGTAGCCACTACTAAATTCAGAAAATTATAGCTTAAAATGTTTTTGACATCCATGAAACTTAATTTTCTTTAAAATTAAATTTAAAAAAAATAAAGGTTAATTCAGTATCATTCCAGATAAAGGACTGACTGGCTTTTACTTTTCCAGTAGGTCCTACAGACTTTCCTGTCTCTTGTATAGCTTTTCCAAGAATTTGACTTGTGAGGTCATGGAATCCAAGAAACTTGAAACAGTACCATTTTCCACTTTTGACTTCATGATAGTCTATCTAGTTCTCTTATACTCATTAGTTATTTTGAAGCCAGGTACTGTATGGAACATGCAGTTTCCATAGATATTGTACGTTATGGACACGTGCATAACATGAAAAAGTAGGATAAAACAAGATGACTAAGAAAGCGACTTTCGTGGGCAATCAAGAACATTTAATGAAAATGTAGTAGAACTACTACAGTAGCCTGTAGTAGAGCTACTGAAAATCGGAGAAGATATATTATAAAAGATAGAAGAAATTAAAGACTACAAAAACATTGGAAATTGTGAGATTAAAGAAAGAAAAAGAAAGGAGGGAGGCAAAACTGAAGCTAGCAAACCCTTACGAGTTGAAACTCCAAACTAAAAAATCTGAGAATTGCTATCCAGGTTTCAGTTTCCACAAACTGGTTTTGTAAACTTACCTATGTAGGGGAAGTGCCACAAGACTTAAGTAGTTTTTACCATTGTTAAAAAAAATATAAAGAGAAAGCTGTTTGCACCAAATGGTGCTTCTGCATTCCGTTTCCATGACGGCAATGACTGCTTATGCTACTGCACTGATTGTTCACTGTTATTCTCTCATCAGTATCAGGCTCCCAACAGTTCTTTCATACTGTTGGAGAAGATCATCAGTGGTACTGTGAAATGCTACTGCTAATGAGGCCTACTTCACACGAAATAAAATGAAGTTATTTGTAGTCCAGATCAGTTCTTATATTGAACTTCTAGTGCATCATGATAAAACAAACAAACTGAAAAACCCAACCGGGCTGGGAAAAACAGATGGCAGGGTAGGGGTGGCAACAAATGTCTGACAAAGATGAGGAGAGAGGTGTAAATTGCTTTAATCCAGAATCACTTCAAAGGATATGATTTTGCTCTTTTAGACTGCAAGAGAAAGTAAATGGCACAAAACCTCTGAAGCGTAAGAAAAGAAAAAGACAGGACTGGGGAGATCAGAGGCAGAGTGCATTTGTAAACAGAAATAGTAAGCCATGTGAAGAGGTAAAAAAAAAACCATCTGGGTAAACAGCACTGTTCTCTTACAGTTCTCTCACTGTGTGTGACTCAGGGAACACAGCAAAGTCTGCAGCAACTCTGCAGAAAGAGTGTGGGAGGAGTAAGCAGCTTATGCAACTCAGAGGAACAGAAGCAAATTAATAAATCTGTGGGACAAATAAAGAAATAGCCAGTCAAAGATCATAACCATAAAGCACAGAGCAAGCTAAGGATTACAAGGTTAGTGGCTAGAATCAAATTCAACACGATGTGTAAAGGCAATAACGCAACAAAAATGTAATTCCAGGAAGTGAGAAAAGAAATGCTGAGCAACTTGCTGGATATTTTTTCCTGACACTAAACAAGGGCACTAATGAGGCCATATTTGAAATGCTGTATTGATTTTCTGTCTGATTCATTATCCTACAGATAAATATGACTTTACAGAAAAGCTACAGCTTTGGCAGACATATTGGTAAAGTAAACAAGACAAGGAAATGGGCTGTAGCACTGGGTATGGTTGCCCACACTGTAACACTTAGCTTGCTTTCTGGCACTGTAGTGTCCAGCAGTTCAGCTGACTAATCAAGGCCTAGTTTAACATAGCAAGGCTCTGTGACTCTTCCTCCATTTCACTACAAAAGTAGCAAAGGATAACAAAAATAGCAAAGTGAAATAGTGTGAGAGTCTGTAAATTAAAACAAAGCAGATCAGAATAGCAAAAATGAAGAAACGAAATAGTACAGGTGGTGATCCTCATTGCTTCATCTGAGGATGCATTTCAGCTTCCACCCATACCAACTTATTAACTCTCATTCTATATACAGCCCTGATTTTCTGGGCAGCCTTTTAGTTATGTACAAGTTCCTTTCTGAGATCCCAGATTCCTGTGATCCCTTTACAGACCTTGCAAACTTCACCACAAGAATCATTAAGTTATGCTTCATGCAGCAAAAGCAAAGTATTTTTTGAGCATCTGGCAACCAGGTTGTGAATACATCTGCTGACACAAATTCCTGAACTATTGGCCCTTAGCCAGCAATAAATAACTGCAAGATGTACAGGTAGACTTTTAGAGTCAGAAATGTTTTTGGATGCATGCATTTTAAAGAAGATGAGAATATGCCATGGTCTTTGTAAGGATGTCCTGTGCTTGTACCAGGTATAAGAAGCTTGAGAGAAACTAGCTAGAAGAACCTTTGCAATTGTATTAACTGAAAGACCGTAAAAATATATTAGTTTTAACATTTAGACCATACAATGAAAGGACACATAACAGGTTAAGGAGAGACTTAATAAAATATGAGATCTGTATTCAGTTTATACACATGAATAATATTTCTTTACATCACTTTCTTATAAGAAAACTTCTTCCAAAATGCGAGAGTCTGTGTTAGCACTGTAATATAGATCTTAAGCGGGTGACATAGGCAAGCCACAAAATATTTGTCCATGGACAATTCAACAGTGGACAGGTATTTTTAAATGCCTTGGGAAGTTGAGGACAGGACTAGCAAGGAAAACAAACAAACACACACACCAAACAAACCAAAAAGCCTTAAATTACACTCTGGACAGTCTGCATTGTAATTTATTGAGCACAAAATAATGACCAGCGGGATTTGCCCCTGTGGAAACCGCTTTCATGAAGGCAATTACACATTCCAGGTAATTTCTAATCAAATCCCTCTTAAATATGCATGAACTAATTCTCTCTAATGGGTAAATATCATCCAAGAATGACTATAAAGAAAATATATTCTGATTATTTCATGTCCGGATTGATTGGTTTTCCATGGCTTTTTCTGACTCTACTGTTCGTATTTGAATGATTCATATCTGAATGACATAAACCTTTTGTCAGTGGGAGACAAATTGACTCTCGAGCAAGTATATTATCAATTTCTAGAAAATCAAAGCTAGTGCTATATTTAAAACATCTTAAAACAATTTGAGGAAATTTCTCTCTTTTACTATACCACAGCACCTCTAGTAATTTTATATCAGTCTTGTTAATCCTTGACAAGCTGACAAACCACGAAAATCAGCATTATTGACACGGTAAATCCATGAAATCCTTCAACTGCTACCATGATCTATACAAGCCAGCATATGGAAGTATTAAGTAATACTGGAGTAGTATGGAGTTATTTGAATCACTGCCAGATTAGTTTCTGCAGGTATAAATAAGAGAAGACCAAGTTTATCTATATCATCTACTCAGAAGCTGTGTCATAGGGTGCCTGCACCTGGCTTTTAGCTAACTTTCTTCTATGACCTTCAATGATAACGGAAAGAAACGTTTCAATTCTGTCAAGCATCACAAGAGGTTCCTGGGTTGTATGAACCTTTTAAAGCTGCCATCTAACTCCTTGGCCCTAATGTGTTTAAATAGTGATATATTTGGTATAGTAATATATCTGGCATATACCCACACCTTTTGTGCATATAACTCACAAATCATGTATAAAATAAGTTCTGGTAATCAGTTGTAATGCAAATTGTACTATCTCTAGACACACTAATCCGAGGAAGACCTCAGCTTCTGATTTCCAGGTCTCTGTTTTCTGCTTGTTTTCAACCTCCACAGCATCAGCAGCAGTGCGTTGGTATAGAATATATGATGACTCACTACCAACACCTGTGCTTTTCAACAGGGTCCCTTCATACAAGTAGTGTAGAAGAGCATAATGTAGCACAAAACGACAACCTTAATTTCCTTTAAATTCTTACCACACTCGAAATTAGTGGAAAAGGGAGAAAGTCTACTCGAGAAAAAGAAAAAATATACACAATTTTAAAGATATGTGATTCTATAGGTGAAATTTATGTAGAAACACACTTCTAAAATAAAATGTTTCAGCCAGTTTTCCTCAGGAATGAAGGACCTGGTCTCAACTTCTGTAGTTATTTCTTCTTCACATGAGAAATCTTACATATTTGTTAGCTCCTACACAAAATTTTCTTCAAGGCTTTAACAAATCCTGAAAGCTTTGTGACCTTTCTCCTGAAGTTTGATTTTCACCTCTGACATTCAGAAGTAAATGCAGGCCCTTGCTCTAAAAGAGATATAAATAAAGCTGGCCCATAGTGTTTACTAGCTTTTTTCGGTTGATGAGAACAATTAATAAACCAACTCTGTACTATTTTTTTAAATTAATAGATATCACAGATTCTTTTTCAAGAGGTTCTTTGGTAGGCAACCGCAGTTTAGACAGTAATTCATTAATGCCTGTAAGGTGATTTATATCTCCACTTTGAGTGTGCTGCAGAGGTATTAAGTATTATTATTATTAGGCGTATTGCAACAGCTGCAAGTCACATACACATATTTAAGATCACAAACTAAACCAGATGCATATAATATTTGTCTTGTAGAAATAAAAACACCATCTGTCTCTTCCTCACTGTTAAAAGCATTGAAGGAATAGACATACCATATGATATGCGACAGATTCATTTTTACAGCTTTTGAATTTATTGCTTGGTGTCCTTTATTCCATTAAGCAGTGGCTTAAAGGCATACAATTAACATAAACCAACCTCTGAAATACCACTGTTTTAGGAAAGACAGCACTGCAGAACAACATAAAGGTTTCATCCCAGACATTTGCCGCTCTAAGGTGCAATTGCACAGTCACCATTTAATGGTGAAGTCCTGCTCTGATGTGAAGACCAGGTAATTCTCAGGGTTGCTTGTGATTCTCTTACCTGCCTGCAACCATCTTGCCCCCTTGCTAACTGCCAGCAGCCTCTCTCACTTACCTAATCCTGTTCATGACCCCAAAAGAGGTCATCAGCCCCGAACAGACTACAACCCTTTGGTCCCTGGATGGTTCTCTCCAGCTCCACTGAGATTATTAGACTGGCCAGTGTTAGAAACAAGGAATCCACTGTCTGCAGTGTGTGCAATGCCCTGCTTGCCAGGGAAATAAACAGGAGGTATGTGCTGGTCAATGTGATTAGATGACAACAGGAAGAGGCCCATAACTAAACTCTAAACTAAACTGAACTCTAAATTCAGACATATTCCTGACTGATTCATATATGAGTGAAACTAATGTAATATTCCTGAAATTAAGATCCTACACAAATGCACCTCTTTATTTTACTCTCATTAAAAAAAAGTTGATTTGACAATTAATAACTATAAGCTGCTGATTTCACTACCAACTTACAAGCATCGAATCTAGATCTATCTTAGCCAGAGATGCTGGTGGTATTAAGAACAATAGCTTTAACAGGATTATTATTTTTAATTTTTTTTTTACAATTAATATCTTACAAATTAGATTAACTTTTTTTTGTGGAATTTAAGAGTAATAGCACAAATTCTAAACCAGGCACATCTCTGCAGCTCCAAGTCATTAAAATTAGTCATGAAATGCCAGAATGACTAATTTATCAGTACAACTACTCCAGCCATACCATAACAACTAATGCTTTTTTTAATATGCTATTGCTGTCATAAAAATGCAACCCACTCTTTAACTGTCTGTAACAATTTTTATGGATTTATTGCTTAATTAGGTTTATACCTTTATTTGACACGGATTATTGAATATAGTGTATACTCCTCTCAAGTCAGTGTAAAAGTCAAAGTCAGTCTTTATGGTAGCCTATATTAAAGTGCAATTCAGTGGTAAAACAGGCTGTCTTAATTCACTTCAGGGAGTTTTAATACGGTCTATTATAGCAACTAGCTGTTTACATGTTTTCCTTATTTTCCAGATATTTTTTCTGATTAAAAAATATATATTTTAAACACTAAATGATTATTTTTCTCCCTCAAAACCTCATCTGCTCTGGTTAAGTAATGGTGTTGAATTTATGGTACTTTCCACAGGGAAAGACAACAGGTACCATAAATGTATTATAAAAATTCCATTTCTCTTTTGGGACAAGAAGAAAGGGAACACCCTTTATCAGCTGACTTCTAATCCAACCCTTGACTTCACAGGTTAACCATAATGGAGCAAAATAAATATTTTTGCAAACACGTACGAAGAGCAGAGAGAATCATCCACACCAATAGCAGGAGTAGAACAATATAATCCCTAATTAGTTGTGTTGAATTTTTCTTTCTGGAAGTTAGCTGTGTGTTGATAACTGAATGTCAAGTAGAATCAATATTTAGACGTCAAGCCCAATTCTGCTTGTCATGCTCAACATCTATTGCTTCACTGAAGTAAGCCGGGTGCAGATTTGCCCTCCGATGACAGCACTCCTCTCCCACCTGTGCAAATTCCTGCTTTCCACATGGTAAGAACCTGTTGTTCAATCTCTCCGGAGATCCTGCAGCTGGTTTTGTGTCAGCCCAGTGTATTGCTGTGGGAGAGTTGCTGGCATTTCTCACTCAGCAGAGAAGCCTGCAATGTGAGCACAGAAACGGAGGTCTCATAAGCATTTCCGAATCTCATGGAATTATTCTACCCAATGTGATATTTCTGGCTTGTAAATAGTGTACCTCTCACATGAATTTTATTGACCCTGGCATATAGATGGAGATATACCAATAATAAATTTACAGAGGATGTGAAAACTATGAGGCAGAAATACAAGGATTAATAACAAACTGTGGTGAGTCTTCAAAGTGCATTGAGGTCTCTCGTGCTTAGAATACAATCCAGTCCTGCTGAGGGTACAACAAAACATTCATGACTCACTGCAACCTTGTTTGGAAAGCCTAAACCAGTTTTTTATGCTTCCCCCTTAGCATGGGTATGAATTTCCACCTTGTACACATAATCTAAAAAAATTTTTTTTAAAGCTGAATGAGAAAAAAGAATCAGAGAAAATAATTGAAATAATTTTGTACTTTAAAAAAAAACAAACAAAGAACAACAACAAAAACCAAAAACCAAAAACAAGAAAACCCCACTGAAAGTGATTTGAAATCTCCAGCCAGAAAGAAAAGATCCATATACAGCCAGTGTAAGTAGTGAGAAGCTTCAGTGCAAAAGAAATGGGAGCAGTTTTCAACACAGGTCTAACATTTGGAAATAGGAACAGTGGAAAAAGGAGAAGAACGATCATAACTATATCTAAACAAATATTTTTTGGAATAAATTTATGGGCCTACAAAAAAAGGTAACCAGGATGAAAACTCACAAAATTTTGAACAGATTGTTTCTTAAGTTTCTTCAGGTAGAGAGAGGTCCTTGGAAAGCAAAAACATTTATAAAATTTCTATTAGTGTGATAACAATGGGGCTTGCAAAGCACTAAGGAAAAGAGAATGAAAAATGCCATACATTTCACCTCAGAAACTGGAAGCAATTGAAAGATTGAATAAGAAAGACTTGCAGGTAACAAGGATTCCAGAAGAACCTACAACAGGCTAATGGTAGGCAATCATGCCCACAACAGGACAAAATTATTTCCATTATTGTCCTAATGGACTGGGTGTTATAAAGTGGTATTTGACTGAAATTGTGACACTAGACTAGACTGTTTCTCCCCTTCAAAACCAGGTTTGAGAGCAATATTTTTTTAATCTGCTGGTAAAGATTTTTCAAAAATAAGCCAGAGTAATATAACAACAGCCTGTTAAGGCACGGGCTATATTTCTGTCTCCATATAGAGAGGCTTCTGAAATTATGAATGCAAACACCGGGCTGTTTTTCTCCCTTGTAAGCTCCCCTCCTGGAAACTCCTAGCTCTTTACTCCTATGACCGTATGTAACAGGTTAAGATATACACAGGCAGGGAATCATAAAGAAAGTAGAGTTGTTGGCCAACGCATTGGCAGTGGTGTCCCTGTGCCCTTGGGTTTGAGGGACAGAGGTTATAGCCTATCATCTCAACCCAGGACCTGCTGTAGTATAGGCTGTTATTTATGTTCAGTGAGATTATTTCAGTGCATTAATTTATTTACTGCTATGAATGTTGGTAGTTATGAAAGTATGAAGGTGTTACAGAGAAAAAAATAGACCATGTGAGCATAATGACTGTACAAAACAGGATGAGCCTAGCGTTGCTGCTGTTAAAAGGGACTAATACTCACTTTGATTTAATCAGTATCTTTTTCCAGCTTCGCAATCTAATCTTCAGTATCCTTTATCAATTTGTGTGGAGCCCTTTGAAGATTTC
Organism: Pampusana beccarii; assembly: GCA_013399365.1. Lineage (NCBI taxonomy): Eukaryota > Metazoa > Chordata > Aves > Columbiformes > Columbidae > Pampusana > Pampusana beccarii. The sequence goes on from VWYH01009117.1 coordinate 1,468,850, forward strand.
AGAGCCTCAAACTGCACCACATCAGTTACAATTATATTTCTGAAAGTAAAGTTCCAAATTTTTTTTTTTCTTTCTTAACAATCTTAGTTTCTTTAGCAACCTTGCAGTTGGCACTGATGCTTCATAATTATGAAGGCTTTTACACAGAGATGATTAAGTTTGGCCTATATAAGGACATTAGAAGCAAATCATACCTGGAATTTACCACTGACAGAACAAGGACTTGTAAGTCTACATCCATAGGACATGATCACACCAAGACTAACATCTTAATAAAATAAGATTCTAAAATTTTAAAAGGTCATGAAAAACAAGTATCTTCAAAGAGAGAACATTAGCAATTTAAAATATTATAGATGGAGCCGGTTTAGTACCCATTCAAACACAGAAACAATACACAGCTTTCAAACCACGTTTGAGTTGCTTATGTAAACATTCCTCATCTTATTTGCAGCACAGAGGGAAAAAAAAATAGGAGAATAATTAGTGAAATTAGAATATTTTTTCTAGTGATGAATATTCTTGAGCAAATAGTTATTCCTTAGAATTTATTTGTTGGAACATGCATAACATATACTTTTTAAAAATTTTTTAATTTGCAGATTGTTGAAAGGTATATATGGCATCTGCCCGTCACAATTACTCAAATAGGTACATAAAGTTGTGTAATATTACTTCTAGTTCTTCACTGGACAAGTGCAGCTACAGAGCTGATGAAACACTGAATCCTTTAAATGAGCAAAACAGATAAATGGCACTAGAAATTAAAAAATAATATATCTCTCCCGTTGCAGTCCTTGCTTGAGGCAGGATTTGTTGAAAAAATAGACTATTGCATAATTTATTGACTGTGTTAGAAGTTTAAATTTCATTTTGTCTCATCACATTCATATATAGTAATTCTCCATGTCTGGTCTTACCTGCAACAATGAAGCTAGATGCCTTTGTGTTTTATTTCATTGTCTAAACTCTGGCATAGAGAACAAGGGCTTTGGAGCCCTGGTCCCCCACATATTTTATACTCTTTCAGTATGCATCTGTTTAAAATGAAATACCAGTTGCACATGAAAGTTTAAAATTTACCCTCTATGATCATATCCTTATATAAAGTTCATTGGAGAGCATATATAAATTTGGAGCAAATATACCTGAAACACATGTATCACTTTTGTGAATACTCCCAGACAGGTTTTTATGTTAGGAGCTCAGCACTGATTTATTCTTTCAGGGATACACTGTCTGACCTGCCAGGCTCCAGCATCCTTCTTTCAAAACTCCCTCGGGATCTATCCAACACACTTGACTGAGCTTATTTGGGAAGCCATAATCTTTTATGCTCAGCTGCTAGATCTCCTTAAACCAAAATGGACCTCTATGGCTGTTTCATCTGCCTGCCCACATAACACAAGCACAGAAACCTCCACTCATAATTTCTACCTCAAGCCCATCACTTTCAACTGAATGGTAGCTTCTCTTTTATAGAAGACACATAATCCTGAAAGCCAAAAAAGACTGTAAAAGTGGGTATTTGTCAATGATGGTTAAAGTTCCTGGCTCCCTTAAGCCTCAAGCAAATTATTTAATCGAGGATCTCAGCATTGCAGCTGTTCTCTAGGAAATACCTTTTTTTCTATCACTTACTAAACAATCCAGAATTTGTTTTTCCTTCTTTCACACTGCTTGCATACTTTCCACTGGACACACTTAAATTCACCTTGCAGCAAGCAATAAACGTCTTTGTACCACCTCTTATGGTGGGTTCTGCATAGCATGGAAGGAAGTAACGTACAAGAAGAACCTTCTGTCCACAATGCCCAGCAATTTCTTACATGGCAGGAAGCTCTTGATCTTCAAACACTTCCTTCAGTGTCAGTGTGGGAAGGGATGGACAACTAGCAGGGACGTCCAGTGTGTTTATGCGGTGTATCTCCACACAGTCTCTTTACGTTGCTACTTTTTGTTTATCTAAATGACAGGAGCCTTTGAAGAATCTCCGAATGAGTGCAAAGAGCAATGCTACCAGCGAAAGTGACTGGAATTGGCAGTAAGGCAAGTGTAGCTGGTTCATTTATACTGTCAGTAGCTGCTGCAAGAGAAAAGAGAGGTTTTACTCTGTCATGTATTGAATGTTCTAGCTATTATCCTGGATTACTTTTGGACATATTATGGATTACTTTTAGTTGTATTAAGCATCATCATGGCCTTCAAAAGGGTCGTGACTACCCTAAATCCTCATATTTTCCCACTCAAGAGGTTATTTACATGATTATGGCATTTAGCGTTTGAGTCAGTTATAGACTAAAGGTACCTGTCTTGGCTGTGTAACAGGAACAGAGAGAAAACAGAGCAGCATGGAGAACGATTTTACACTAGCAAGAATGAGAGTGCATGCAAGCCTGGTGCAATCAGTCTTCTTTACCCCAAAGTATGGGATAATCTTGCAGCTTTTCTACAATGTACTTCAGACACGCCTGTGCCTCCGCTTAGAAGGTATCAAAGACAATTTTCTGCAAGACATTTCAGTTTCTTCAGTTTGCATTTTTCATTCATGTAATGCACAAAATATTGTTTTAGAAAGGAAAATTGATGTCTATAACCCGTATTACAAATTTTCCCGATTAAGTCATCTACTAGGGTCATCTGTAATTCATAAAACTGTAGAAAATTCAATCAGGAAGCAAAACCTACCTAACCCAAGTGCCTCAAAAGTACGTAACAAGTCCACATTTCCAAAACACTCATGGACAGAAGAAGTTACAAACCTAAAGACAACATGAACAAGAACTACTATGAAACAGGGAACAATCAGGTAAAACAGTGAAGTGTAGTTAGGTTCACAAGTAGATGTGATGCCAGGCGTCATTAATTAATGACTGGATTTCAAATACTACTGTTTTGGGACAAAATTAGCTATATCTTTAAAGAACATATTAATTATTAAGTGTTGAAAATCTGTAAGCAATGAAAAATAGTGCCATCTACAAAATAAGAACTTTTATCACTATTTAAAGGAAAGGTAGCTAAACTTATAAGAGTAGAACAGAAGTCTATTTTATTCTATGCCTCCAAAACATTATTTGATGAATGGTAGAATTGGGAAAACCATATCTTAGTGTTTACACTACTTGTTGTAAGTCCAGCACTGATAATATCATTCCTTGCGTACAGTTGTTGACATGTTTACACAGTTCATTGTGGTGTTCTAGAAAATCTCTTGAGAAACAAACTGAAGAGCTTAAACAAATATGCATCAGAGTGAAGGAAATTATGAGAACATTTTGTGATTGTGTTTTGGGGGCTTGGAGGTTATTTTTCTGCAGGAGGAATAATTTGCTTTTTGTTGGATGTATAACATGCAGATTCACAGTAAGGAAAAGAAAAAAAAATATTTCTAATCTAATAAGTAAAGAAAATCCTTGATAGTAACTGAACAATAGTTAATAAATTAATTAGCATAGAACAAAGGAAAATAATAGCCTCATTTAGCAATTTCATGCACTATTTCTGCAAATTTTCAACAACGTTTTAAAATGTATAAAAGTAGAAAAGAAGCAAGTCTTGAATTTTAAGTAATGTATGAAAAAACAGCATGATGTTAAAAAGTGTTAAAATACAACCGTATTCAGAGATGCATCCAGCTAGCCTCTTGGTGGGTAACTGAATAAATCAACAGTGGTGGAAGAAGAGTCCCAAAGAGCCCACACACGGCATTTGGAATCCATTTTTTAAAATCCAAGTTTGTATTCAAAATGTTTTGTTTAGGTCATGGCACAGTCAGTATCTAACAGTTTTTTAATGATGTGATGCTGAGGCCCTCCTGCAATTGAGATTCAGAATCTGACAATTGTAGAGTGGTATTCCTCTGAAGGGAATTGTGCAGTTTAGGCCTAGTAATGCTGTATTGCATGGATACTATTCACTCGTATAAGTTTGCCTAAGTAGAGAACTACAGAATCCCATTTCACTTAATTCACACAACAATGAGGTGTATGTTGACAGTTCTGCCCTTTGTATTATAATACACGATAAATGGTGTGTTGTGGAGTCTCCTTCTCTGGAGACATTCAAAACCCACCTGGACACCTTCCTGTGCGATCTGCTCTGGGTGAACCTGCTTTAGCAGGTGGGTTGGACTGGATGATCTCCAGAGGTCCCTTCCAACCGCAAACATTCTGTGACTCTCTGATTCTGTGAAACTGTATTTCATGTCCACTTTGTTTATCTTTCTGAAATTCTGCCACACGTCTGTGTCATTATTGTTGCTTATAATGTAGTATTTATGACAGGTAGGACCCCAGTTCCGTAGAGTAACTAATGAAAGTGCTTTTGATTTGAAGTATCTTGAGATATACTATTTTGTTGATGTTATTATGGAAGTTACACGTTGTTCTTGATTATCTTATTAGCAGCATCGAATCAGTAGACACAATTATTTGGGGTCATTCCTCAGCCCCCAAATAAGAAGCATCAATGTCAGGACTCTCCTAAGTGCAGCAGCCAGCAATCATGATCAATAGGGAACGAAGCAAAATCAACTGCTTGTGAATGGCATATCTGAGCAACCTATGCCAAGACTTACAACCTAAATAGAAGATAAAGCAGCATGATCCTGCTAGAAAATACCAGAAAATGTTTATACTTCACCTTTTACTCTAATTTATGGGCTATAAAAGGTCAGCAGTCTGTGTGCACACAGGAACCACTTGTTTTGGGGGTATCTGTTCAACATTGTAGGCTCTTAAAGTGCCTTTTTTCCTCGCAATAAGCTGTAGTTTTCCTTCTCCAATAGAGATTAAGGACAAAATATATGAAAGTTTAGCTCTGAATATAATTTAAACTCTAGGGAAAAACATACTCCTCCTTTTAAATGTGTTCCAATTAGGGGTGACATTTTCAGTTGAATTTACAGATATGATTGTATATGCACACATGTATACGTATAAATATACACATGTGCACTCCATACACAGGTGCTGTGCAAGTTAAGTGGTGTTGTCATATAATGATAAGTATATACAGCTGTACTTGATAGTATTATCTGCTTTGCCCAACAAAGAGTGTTAAAGACAACAAGGTATAAAGTGTGAAAGAGTCTGCCCAGTCACCTGGTGGCCAACATACATCCACTGTTCCAATAATTCAAAAAGAAAAAAAAATTCTCCTTCCCCCTTGAATTAGCATGACAATTGGCCTGTCCTGAATGCAGAAACTTGGCAACACAGGGCAGCTAAAGAGGATGTATTCACTCTTCCAGAGGACTACAAAGGTCAGAGAGATAGTAATTTCATCTGAATCAGCCAGTAGCTAGGAAATGTGAGCTTAGACTTGCCTTAAGTGAATGAAGCTGCCATTTTTAAAAGTCCCTCTCCTCCACTGAGGTGTGTTCTTGTGCATGATGAGCAATGCATTGAATTGATAAACTTTTTATTCTCTTTTTTTTCTGGTAATGAAACTGTGTCCCTTTTATGAATCTCTGCTTTTTCTGATGCTGGACTGACTCTGTGATGAAGAAAGTTTACCATGGGAAATTATCAGTCTACGGTAACCTTTCATAATCTTAAAATGTGTTTTAGAAAAGATTACACTGAAAGGCAAGTTTCTATTATGGTACTGAGAAACCCGATCTTTTACCACATTTAACCTTGAGATAAGGAATGTGAAAGATGGCAATATGCAAAACTTATCATGAAATACTGCTCCCAGAGAAATGTGCAGTGCCTTTACTTCTGGCAGCACAACTGGAAAGCCAGACTGCTTCTGTTGGCTTTGGAAAACCTCTCCCAAAAATGCAGATTCCTGTAAAACAAACCAGCTGTCAGATAAGTGAGAATAAAAATACTGATTCCCTTGTACCACTGAATGACTTCCACACAATTTTGTAGCAAAGTGCTACTGGTGATTCAGGTGGATTAATTATACGTGTATGTACACACAGAGACTATTGTCTGGAGAAAAAGAACGAACAAATTATTCAAAACACATCTTTTGTTTTCTATCTCTGTGAAAACCAGTCTTCACATAACTAAAATTTGGGTGTAAACTGCCAGAATTCTTCACACAAATTATTCATAGTTAATAATTTCACTGGCTCTGATACCAGAACAAATGACACACTTAAAATATTCTGCAGATTTATATGAGCCAAAACAGTGGCACTTCCAGCAATAAAATCACTGATGGTCTCCTAAAGACTGTTTGGCTAGCCTCTTAATGACATTCCCATCAGTACATCCTCTGAGAGGGGACGGCAGTTTTGAATAGACAGGTTACCTGCTTGACAAAATCCAACATCCAACATGTGCAATGAAGTAAACAACAAAAGGATGGTATGGCCAGAGTGAGTGATGAGTAGAGGGCAATTTGTAGAAATGGACAGTATTTGTGGCAGATGCTGGAAGCTTGTCTCTATCCCCCAGTAAACTGGAAGACATGGTTGAAATCAGAAGACATGATTGGAGTAACAGAATCCAATTCTCAACACAAAGGTCCTAGCAACAGTGAAAGGTCAGCCTTTTCCTCCACTAGCTACATTTTTTTCTGTATTTCCTACAGTCCTTAAGATTTCAGTTCAGAAGTATCAAACATTTTCCTTGTTATTTTGTACTTCCAGAAGTTCAGCTTGCTACATTCCCACAAGCAATGCTTCCAACTTGATCTCAGATCTTGCTATTAGTAAGGACAGAAGTGTTCCAGCTAAGAAAAGGACCGCCAGTTTGCAGCCACATTTTAGCAGAGTAAAAGGCTTCTTTATCATTATTTTCTAACACAAGGTGTACTTCAGGTCCAGAAGAGAAACCTGTCCTAGCTTCTTCGAGATGGCTTCTTCTGATTAAGTAAAATCCTGAAGTCAGCAATAAAACTCCCTCTTATCCCAATGGGACTAAGGATTTCACTGATAATGAGTGTTGAAAGTATCATACTGTTCAACTTGTCAGCATACGAGCTCAGCTCAGATAGGTATTCAAATGGTACTGTCAGCCTAGCTGGATGAAATCTAAGTGTTAATTCTCTATGGGAAAAAATATAATAGGTTAAGTTCATACATTTGTCTCTATATTGAATTAGGTACAATATTACAATGAGGTGATATGTAGCAATTGAAACACCACTCGTATGGGGTGCAAGAATAATGAAGATTGATGAAGTAGCATGGTATTAAGTATTGATCAAGTTTAATAAAACTGCTTCCACTGTAGAGATACAAATGGTAAAAAAAAATTAGGTGGAACATATTTTCTTCTAATTAGAGCTCACATTAATCTCTGCATTTAAAAAAAAGGATATCAATAAATTAACTATACAAAAATGAACCAGTCCAGTGAATTTTCAAAGAATACTTTGCACAGTATTTATGGTTGGCAGACCATCAGACAGCTACAGCCATCAACAAACACTAAGAAACTGTCAACATCAAGCTTAAAGAATTAAAAAGCCCAAATGCACAAACCTCTGTTTTTTGAAAGTTTATTAAATTTTAAATAAGTTCACTGGAAACTAGAAATCTCACTTGTTTTGATCCTTTTTGTGTCATGTTCCCAGACTAATGTAAAACTGTAGCTTTTAAAGGCAGGTTTACTTAACAGCCCTGCTTCTCAAAGTTAGTTGTACAAATTTCACTCTACCAGATGTCCATGCAGCAATCACGACTGTATTTGATGCTGTAGAGCCCATCTATTCCTAAATGCAGCTGCATGTCAGAGGGGTTGAACATGCTCTGTATCTCACAGCATCAGTCCTCTCTCTAGCTGTCTCCTTCTTATTTGCTTGACTTTCTTCAGAGCTATGTAAGCTTCCCCAGTGAAGTGGATAATCTCAAAAAGAGTTAATGTCTCCTGTTGCATCTGTTTGTGTATATGATGTGGTGTCCTATGTGACTCCTGCCCCCCACCAAAGGCAGGGCCATCTGTAGGTAAACTGTACTCAATCTGATAAGGCCCCAGCAATACGATGGCTCTTGCACTGCTGCAGAATTGTGTTTCTGGCTTTTCCCTGTGAACTGGCAGGCTGCAGCTGCAGGGCACTGTTGCTGCATTTCATGGATGAAAAGAGAGCATTCAGAACTCAACTTGGCAGCGCTAAAGGTGGTGTCTTGCTTCCTACTGATCTGACTTTAGCAAAATTACCAGATCTCCATCAAATCGCTCTGTGCCCTCAGTTAAAGTTAATTGCAAACCCTTGTCCAAGAATGCAGATTATACCCCAATGCTATCATAAAGGACTTGTACTGGCATCTAAAATTAATGATGATTTATCATGTTCAGTGCCAGAAAATGTTAATATTCTGTGGTAACAGTTAGAGGTCTTCTCAGAACCACTAATTGCTACATATATTTGTTTATTATCTATTCTATTGAATTTATTTTTTATTAGTTTTCAACACCTTCTATACAGATTCTGAGATCTGATTGAAGTGCAAAAATTAATTTCTGCATGTACCATAATTAAGAAGTCCTCTTTTTATTCCAGAAGAAATCTCATCTCCATATGAGTCAGTGCCAAAATTGAGTTCATTGCGACTTTGAATTTCTGTGCTGGTCTAATCATGCACAGAATGCCAGTCTTTCTGAAGTCCAGTGTAAACTACAGAGCTAAGAATGATGACTGAAGAGACTTTGGATGGGAAAAGAGAAAAAAAAAAAAAAGGAACAAAATGTAAAATATCAGAAAGCAAACATAGTGCTTTGGAAGTTTATTTGTTTGGTCACTGTAGCCCAGAATTTATTTCATCACTTCTACCTTTATATTGGTTGCTTATGCTAAAAACCAAAAACTTTTGGCTGCTTTTCAAATGAAGGGAGAATGTTCTGACATTAATTTTCAACCAATTTGGTCTGAGTCTCTTGCAGATACGGAGGTTATCCAGAACTATAAAATCTGTTTGCACTGAAGGAATTCACTCATGTTAATGAGAATCAGCCCAATCTGACTGGAGAAAATAACTTGAGAAATGTGTTCAGTAATGTATGTGATGTACTGAATGTATGTGATGTACTGAATGTATGTGTATGTATGTATGTATGTATGTGTATGTATGTATGTATGTGTATGTATGTGTATGTATGAATGTACATACTGATGTATGTAATGTATGTGATGTACTGAAATACTATGTATTTCAGTAATTGCAAAGTAATACTGAAAATCTTTCATTAAGAAAAACGAGGCTAGATCTCATCAGCAAAATAAAGACTATTTTAAGGGGCATCTCCGTAGTGTAAGTACTATATAGTCTGTATTGCTAGATGTGAGAACAACTTCAGCTGAAAAAATCACTCTGTAAGATGCTGCCCCTCCAAGCAATTCAGATGTATGAGTGCATTAGGAATTTAAGACCTATTGGTTTCAAGCCATCTCTTATTTTCAATAAATTGGATAGAAACAGAAGGCAGTTTCACCTTTCACTAAGCTTCTACAATGTTTCATGTCCTCTCTTGCAACTTCAGACAGGGAGCTTTCTCTTGGCTATTGTAAGTCATCCAACTTTCTGCATTCATTTTCAGAAGAACTCTCAGAGATCATATCTTTCATCGTCACACATGTTATTTCAGTGGTTAAGTACCCTTGTACTTGTTGTTTTGTTTTTTTTCTTTTTCTAGTGACTTCCAGAACAGTCATATGCTGCTTTCTATGAGCCTCGAACTTCTTAATTAGACTCACATTTAGAAAACACTTCAGGTCTGTTTGATTGACAGTTTCATCTTTACAACAGTGTTGTGATTTCATAAAGACAGAATATGTTGCTGCAGAAATAAATGGAAATTAGCCCATTAGATGCTGGTATCTGGAAAAGAGAAGATACCTTTTATACATACCAAATATTAAGTTTCTCCTCACATTCTCATTAGATGGTCAACATTTTACTACGCTAAATTTTTTCTGACTAAAATGTTAATAGGCAACTTTCGTATTTTATAGCTGTGTATTACCCACAAATTATTAGGAAAATACATGATTTAATTAATTAAGTATTAATAAAATAATAGCTACTGTGAGGTAGTGTGGTTCATTGGATAAGTCACAGAATCACAGAATATTAGGGATTGGAAGATAAAAGATCATCTAGTCCAATCCCCTTGCCAGAGCAGGAACACCCAGATGAGGTTACACAGGAAGAAGTCCAGGTGGGTTTTGAATGTCTCCAGAGAAGGAGATTCCACAACCTCCCTGGGCAGCCTGTTCCAGTGCTCTGGCACCCTCACTGTGAAGTTTCTTTTCATATTTAAATGGAATATCCTATATTCCAGTTTGCACCCATTGCCCCTTGTCTTATCATTGGTTGTCACTGAGAAGAGCCTGGCTCCATCCTCCTGACACTCACATCATGAGACAGGAAGTGAGAGAAGAACATATCTAAAATAAATGAAACGTACAAAGCGTCCCTCAAAGTACACATGGAGTCAAAAAGCGTGATAAACAAAGCTGCATGAGAAAACTAAGCAAATTCAAGGTAGTCACCTAAAGCTAAGAACAAACACTGTGTTAGCCGTATGAAAACAAGAAGGATGGTAAATAGAATTAGAGAAACTGTTTCTGAAGGGACTTGCTTTGAAGTGTAGAAGGTGGTGCTGAGGAACTAGTACTTTTCTGTGACTGGAAATGTGTTCCAGAAACTAAAAATTGACATTGTCCTTTCCACTCCGTCTCATGTATTTCTGCTGGTTGGTTCATGTACCTGCAGTAGATTCCCTTTTGACATTAGAAACACTAATTAATGCAAATGTTTCAAATAGGAGCATACAGCACTAGATACTTCAATAACATCACTCCTCTTCTGAGTAAGTTTCTTAATATTTCTACCCTCACAATCATATCCAACACCCTGACCATTCAGCAATCTAGTCCCCCTCAATAGTGTGCATGGAAGTTAAGAATATATCTTGAATTTGATATAGAAAAATTGCAAAATGTCATGACTAAGGTGGCTTATGTTAAACACCAGTATAACCAATGACTTCTGCCTGTCTTCTCTCCAGTGGAAGGGTCGGTCTCTTCTGCTTGGCCCACAAATACACACAGAGCTGTAAGACTCCTACCCTTCCTTCCAGTTTGATAAAAACTAACAAATAGCTCCCGAAGTTTTTTGAAAGAGAAGAAAAGTTCATGAAACAGGTGGATGAACGAATGGACATCCTGCCAGCACTGCGACAATAAATGTTACTCCTTTAGGAAATCAGGTTAAAAATACAAACGAACAAATACAGTTTTTGAGGGAGATATCTCACCAGTGTGTTCCAGCGCCTGGTTTAATGTTGCGTTGCTTATTTTGTTGAATGGATGGGGAATGTGGAACTGAAGAGAAACACTCCTCACACACACAGTTATCAGTAAGAATAACCTTAATGCTGAGTATGGCGTTTTTTTCCTTACAGCTGCAATTTCTATTCCTGTTGGGTTAATTTGTTGTTTGGAGATGTTTTTTGCATGAACGAGCATTTTGCTAGTAGAGAATGATTGTGCCCTAGAGCTCTGCCTCTCTGCATTTCATCATATTATGTAACTACTTCATGTCTGTAAAAGCTATCTTCTCGTGCAGTGTGTACATACCTCTTCCCCCGAGGACACAGATCCCTCCATTGCTGACAGCTTTTTACCATGTGCACCGTGTTTCCTTCCCTCTTTTTCATCTAACCTGGGAATAAGATCTACCTTTTCCTTCTAGCCTTGTCATGCCTTTGGAAGGTGAGTGGGATTACTTGGAAAATTTCCTTGAATCATTTAGTAGCTTTTTTTCTTTTGACACCTTATTAAGAGAGAGGGATTTTTCTTAGCAAGACAAGTATTTTGAGGACAAGAGTTGAGTCATGAAGTTAATGAATAAAGACAGCATTAAGTCCAGCCCTTATTACGAGGCATTACAAATAAAATGACGGTCATGCTTCAAAACTTCTAGCTACTATAGGAATAATTGTCTTTCCTTCTCTCAAATTCAGAAGATATCAAGGTAGAAAAGTGGATGTAAGAAGTTAAAAAAAAAAATCTACCATTCAAAAGCAAGTGGAGATGTATTTTCATAATGAAAACAGCATCGCCTGAAACATTCTAGGAACTAAAATATGATTCACTTGACAGTGCTGTCTCACACATACATGAAGACAGTGAATTTAGTTGTGGATTTAGTTGTCTGGTTTCGGGACATTTTTGATCACTAACTATTTGCTAATAACTCGTGCTGGAAGAGATCACATTGCCAGTGGCATAAATCAAAGTCTAGTTATGAAGAATATTTCCAATATGCTACCCCTTATGTGAAATCAAAATTATTACTCTGCCTTCCTCAGACCAAACCTTGATATTCAGCTACAAAGTAGAAACACAAGACAAAATTAAATTTAAAACTTTATTGGGCTCTCAACTTCCTATTTATGAGGACAACTTTAATGGACAGAATGAGAGGGAGCTCACAAGCAGTGTGACAGCAGCTGGGGCTTCTGACACAGTTACTTTTTTTTCAGTCAAGGGGAAAGAATACGGAAGAGGAAACAATACCCATCTGTGAGATTAGTTCATATGTACCCGTTTTTGTCTTCACAAACAGGGGTAGCGTTTGGACAAGAAAAGTAGTTTGAGGTAGTAGACCATAAACGCATGGCTGATGGAGCCTCTCATTTAGGGTGCTGGAGGCAGAAGTGCAGTTTTAGGAGGTTCTCACAAGTGGAGTTAGGAAGAAAGCTGCTCTCAGCTCCAGGGACTTGGACAATCTGGGGCACAGATCTGACTCTTCCACTCAAGCTCTTTTCAGGGGTAGAACAGGTGTATAGACTGATGTTTTCCCATGCTTTTTGGAGTTGCTCATTAAGATAGTAAATGTGCTTATTTCCCTCCACAGAAGTCCTCCACAGCCATAGATGGTCACAGTCTGTAGAAAATATGCCCCAGTATGAAGACAGACACTTAGATGAGCTTTTGTCTATGCAGAGCAAAAATACGAGGTTTATGTAATCCATACAGGGGGTAAAAATCAGATGCTTTATGAATAATTTTGTGAAATACTCTGAAGTTTTCTGGATGAGCAGGAAATCTTGTAACACTATATCTCTACAGAAAAGCTTCATAAGGGGAATCATGAAAGCACAATCCATATGAAAACTCAAGTTTAGAGGGAAGGGGTTGATGCAAATGGAGACAGGCATACCACCGCTGTCAGACTGGATTAGGACTGTAGCTAGTCCAAGAAAATGCCTGCAGGAATAATCAGTATCAGTGGCCTCACATAACTCCCGCTACAAACAACACTCAAAGATACCTCTTGGCAATGTGCAACAGTTCAAGTTTGTCCTAGGACCTAACTATTGTTATTTTTGATGATGCTCACTTGCAAAGAATACCTCTGACATGCTTCTCACGTCATGATGCACAGCAGCCCGAAGGATACCAAGACCTCCCCTCTGCCTTGGAGCCCTATACAGAATACATGGCAACCCTCCACATGATAGGGGCAGGGCCAGAGGATGAGGAAGAAGGGCCCACTCAACGTTTGTCACTCAGCAATTCTTTTATGGAGTGCTGGGAGACCTTGCACAGCGTGACTGGGCCCCCCTTTCCAGCCTACAGGATGTCTGGATGCTTTGCCCCCTCGCAGCAACTACTGAACGCAGGTGGCTGTGCCACTTGATGGAAGCCAGATCGGTGTGGGGTCACTGTTGCCATCCTGTTATCCAGGCTAGCCCAGGCATGGGATGAGGAAGGGGCTGGAGCCCAGGCACACGAGGGGAGGTGGAGAGCAATCCCTGTGCTCATGGGGCATCAGAGTGACACAGGGCAGCAATAGCCAGGAAAGGGGCCTTCAGCCCTCCTGAACCTCCTCCTCCCACAGCAGGGCATCTTTCTGGCCACATAACCCCCATCTCCAGAAGAGACAAATTTGGCCACATGCATCACCATCACAGTGACCTCCTTATGCTACAAGCCACCTCACTGTCTTCTGTTCCAGGTGTGGCAGGTGCACCTTACCTACTGCCACTGCTCAAAACCACCAGAAACTTCTAGACTGATGGACCACTATGGTCATGTACATGTCCCTTAGTAGGCAGACAGGACTCTTGGTCAATGAAATGCCGCGGTTGAGAAAAGTTTCTAGACCACTGACCACATATGACCACAGCTTAGATTTAACTAGGGTATAAATTGACTTGATGGAGACCACATTTTGAGTTGGTCTTCTTCAGAGCAGGGGTCTGCAGCCAGGGACTCTCCACTTAGGTCAGGATGTCACCTAATGAAACTCCACAAGTTTGAGAGCCTCATGTAAGTGAGTGAGTGCTCCGAGACCCTAGAAAATGGGATGAGACAAGCTGACTTCCACTAGGCAGCTGTGCTGGGTGACAAGAGTCATCCCTGAGAAGGTCACCGAGGAGAGGTTTCTTCAGTCCAAGGATGGGGAGGCTGCCTGACTAGTGGCTGAAGGTGGAGCGAGCCTCTCCATAGTGGTGCATGAAGAATAGCAACAGGTGAAGCAAAGAAGTTAGAGGGACAGCTGTTCCTCTGGAGAAGTAGAAGACTTGCAGTTCCGCCAGAAAGAAGTGCTGGCCTTCAGCATTAGAGTCCCTCATAGCTTCTTCATTAAGAGTTCATTTCAGGATTAGGANAGACTGGATCAGATTGACCAGAGAAGTTGTGGATGCCCCATTACTGGAAGTGTTCAAGGCCAGGTGGATGAAGATTTCAGAAACCCAATCTAGTGAAAGATGTCCCCCACCCACGGCAGGCAGGTTGGAATAGATGATCTTTAAATGTCCCTTCCAAGCCAAGCAATTCTGTGATTTTATGGTTTTTAGGTCAATCTGTGATTTTTTTTTCCAACCTAATTTATAACATCAGGAAGTGACTTCTGCCGTAATAGTCCCATAATACTGAGCTGTGCCCTCTGATAACCTTTCTAGATTAAGCTAAAGAAGGTCATTAGTCCCTTTCCAATGCTCGCCTGTGAAAATAAACTTTTGAGGCAGTGGATTTGGAACAACTCATATCTAATGCGATTAATGTGCTGCACTGTGGATGCATTAGTGAATGTGGCACAGAGGGCAATGCATGCTGAAATTTTGTGAACTATCAGTCAGATTTGCTCAAGTTTCTCACTTCTGTTGCCCTGTCTGAAATTGTCATGCTTCACTCAGGCATGGTAAAAGCCTGGAGAGCTGTTTTGAATAGCTGAAATGAATAATGGCCTTTAATATAATGGCATGAGGCAAAGAACTCGAAGTACTCTGTGATGTTATGGTATTGCTCTACTTCTCCTTTGTCTACAGCTAACCACACTACTTACAGTGAGTATTAGACTGCTGGCTCTTGACAAGAGCACCTCACAAGAGCCAATTTGCATGTCTATAGGCTTTTGCCATATATTAGCAGCAAATATGTAAAGTATTATTCAGAGGTTTGCACACAGAGAGCCTTTCTCTAGAAACCCCTAGGATTGCATTGCTATTTCTCTTTTTATTTTATTAAATGAAACAAATAAAAGTGCCTCTTCACGAACTCAAATGAGCTAAAACTACATTTTGCTCACCTTACAATAAATAAATAGTATCCTAACACAGATCCTTAAATCTTTCCATCAGATAAACAACACTTAGCACATTTTACCATTGTACTTCTTGAGCATGATTCAAAATACGGGAGTCTTAGTGGAAGAGTCCTACTTTAGAAACTCCAGATTTTTAATCAAATTTCAGTGTAAATCTGAACCTGTTCTTGTAAAATCAGTGAGTTTGAGAAAGGTTTAAGACTGGAGCCAAATTAGAGTTTCATGACCAGCCTTTATATCTGCAAAATTAGAACCCATGTTTGACTTTTAAAGATATGATGTAACTAGGATTTTGATGTTAGGGTTAAAACACATATCACCTGAGTTAAAACTGTTACGACTCAGGTCTGAATTCTATGTTACAGTCTTGTTACTTAGTATGTTGTAAGCACTGACAGCATGCCGCTGTTTTTTTTTTCCCTAATTATAATCTACACACTTAAATTGAATTCCTCTTCATTTTAGCCAACGTCTATGCAGTCTGTGATCACAGATTTCCATACAGTTTATACTTAAATGTTTTGCTTTATTTGTTTGCCAATCATTTTTATGCATTTAATTAGATAGAATAGAACAGAACAGCAATGATCTCTTGTATCAATTGTTCATGCTTGCATCACATTGCTTTCATTTTTGCATTTCTAAACAAAGTTGTAATATAATGAATAAATGTCCTTTTTGTTCTTACTAATTTCTTAAGCCCTCGAATACTGGTATTCCTAATAAAAGACATATTATTTAAGATAGTAAAAACCTCTTTAACCATATCACTGACCAATTGGTACTATGCTAGAATTTTTTAGCTTTAAACAATACATAGCAAAATGAAACCAATAACCTAATACAGCAGCTCTCATGAAATATGAATGTAAAACCTGCTAGAAGTGGAATACCATAAGAAGAATGTGATAAATAATCTTGAGAATATACCTCAAGATTCTTAGGGGGAAGGAATTTAATTCTTCTAAGTTTTATGAAATTTATTGCTTCCTCCTCTTACATCATGATCAAACCAACACTTTCAAAATAATATTTTTACCCCTTCACCATGTCACAGCTACTCTTCTCCAAAGATTAATATATTCCAAAGAGTAATACTTAAATTCTTAAGTATCTAAATTCTTAATAAGAAAGTGCAATAGTTTCAGCTATGATAGTCAATATGTAAGAGGTACAGGTTTAAAACTTCCCTCTATGCAGAGCAGATACCACAGACTCAAACTTAGTTATTCCATACACCAAGTAAATGCAGATGCCATACAAGTGCTTTTCTCCTTAAATTTTGACCACAAGTTGAATGCTGGATCTTAGAGACTTTTCTCTGCCTAATGGTTATGTTCTTGCAGAGTAAGTTTTTTCTTACAATAATTCAGCATTAAATGAAAAAAAAGTGGATAAAGTTTCCAAATAGAGGATGTTTACTGGTGCAAGTGGTCAAGGTTTGGTTTGGTTTGGTTTGGTTTTGGTTTGTTGTTAACATCCCTTGATCCAGCTCTGCGGTCTGTGGTCATATGCATAGTGCCCCATAATGACATGTTGTGTATTCTCAATAATGATATAAAAACCTATTACCTAATACATGGTTGTTTTTGTTGTACCTTGGATCTATTTTTGAAAGCTTTCATTTCTGTAGCAAATGTACACGAGTTATAGTTTTTCAGTTTCTGAAATGCAACAGGACCATAGCTAGGGCAGCCACAGGGGTTTCAAAGCATTGTTTGAAAGTGAAAGAATTTTCTTGTGCATAAATGGAGCAGACATCTTCTTAACAAA
Source organism: Pampusana beccarii (assembly GCA_013399365.1). Lineage (NCBI taxonomy): Eukaryota > Metazoa > Chordata > Aves > Columbiformes > Columbidae > Pampusana > Pampusana beccarii. Next base: position 1,486,146 of record VWYH01009117.1, read on the forward strand.
CTTTTACTTGAAGACCAAATTCCTTTGTCTGGTTTGACTACTATTATCACAGCCTGCATCCTGAAATGTATTATAGTACATGCCTCATTACATGCCTGTCATCTGGGCCTGAGAAATTTAAATGAATTATTGAATTTACAAACACACATGAATATATTTTAAAATATTAAGGCAAAACCAGTTTCCTGAATCTTCGTCCAGATTACAGATAGTAGGATTTATCTGAAGGAAGCTTTTTGAGGTATGTTTGTTTGTTTTTTGTTTTAGCAACTAAAATGTCAAACTGAAAGTTTTTACTCATCTATCATGTTGTTTCATCAGATGGATAGTGAAATTTCTGCTCAAATGAGAGGACAGAGCTTGTTTTATCTTTATCGTAGTAGAAAATCCTGTTCAGTTCTCCAAAATCCCAGGTAGGACCTGTAGTCAATGAATTCCAGGTAGAACCTGTAATCAATGTGCGGCAGAACTGGCTTTGTACAATGTTTTCTGTTGGAATATCTCCTCCTAATGGTAATATACATTGGTAGGAGTATCAGTCTTGGAAGAAAAACTTCACTTGGTTCTCTCTCACCACACAAAAGTATCCTAATTTCTTGGTGCTCAGTTATTCTGAAGGGGTTCTGTCTGTAGGGTTTGGTGAGAGACAAAAATTGGAAAAGTCTCATTTACAGATTGACGTGGAGCCAAAACTAACTCAGAAACACGAAGACCCTTATAAGTGGAATTATGGGGACTGTTTGACATTGTTTGCCTTCTGCTGAGTAGAAAAAAAATGATAACAGAAAACAGAAAAACAACCCCTCTGCTTCTCCTCCAGCAAAAGGAAAGAGAATCTCTAGCTTATGTGTCCTTACAAATCGCAGCCTTCTGCTCTGCATGTTCACATAAAAAGGCTACTTTATACTTTAAAAAATGCTTCCCTAACAAACAATTACATATAACAGTGCTGCTGTTTATACTGCGGAAACAATGTAGACACAGACAATTTTCTTTCCCTGCAGCTTTTATTTCTACAGGTCATTTGCTGATGATTTAGTTTACCAAATATCTCTGAGAAGATATATATATATATATGTATAAAAAAATCCCAAGAACCATGTAGTGCTTCAACATGTTTTTATACATGTTATTTTCAAATGCCACAAAATTCCCCTACAGTCAGTATTCAGACGTCCTTGTCTCTATTACCATTCCTTGATACGCTTTGGCATCCTGATCTTGCAGTGTTTTGTCTGATAATTTTCAACTTTTCTCTCTTTCAATCTTAATTGCCTCTGCTCTGTGAGTTTTCTCATACACCACTTCTTACAGCACTTGAGGCAGAACTGGCAGAGATGTCATTGCTACACAATAGGGGTTTCAGCTGCTTCTAATTTGCTTCCTCATATACGGAAGTGTTTTCTAGAGGCACTGTTTCTTGTGATTATGTAAAAATATGACTTATCTAATGGAAATAAGGGAATGACAGACGTAACGTCTTTCCAGCACTAGAATAGATGACTTTCAATAATGAAATAATGAATCCCTGATACTATGTAACATTTTACTTCTATATTCCAACTACAATGTTAAAAGCAATCAAGACTCTGCAAATATTTTACATTTAAAATAGAATAATGAAGTAATATTTGATGTTCTTTAAGCCAAGCTTTATAATAAATGCACTCTGTTTGATTTTTGTCTCTCTCTCAGTTATTGTGTTTACACATACTTTTGAATCAATTGGGCTTCTGAACTAAAAACAGCCCAAAACTTTTCAGGAAAGGCAGGATCTGCTGGGGAAAAAAAAAATAATAAAAAAATGGAAAATTATTAAATCAGAACCAGGTTAAATTCTTTGTTCCTCTAACTGTTTGGGATATCACCACGATGTTTAAGAGTAGAGTGACTTATTTTTTTTGAGTCTTAATTGCATTTGTTTGATATTAAAGTAATATTTTGTAGTTGTCTGCAGCAATTTGAAAATCAACACAAATAATTGATTTTTTCTCTTGTTGATATCTACAGGAAAGAAGGTGTTTTTTTCCCACACACAGAGTAATTAATTCTAGAAAAAGAAAAGTAGGTTTTTTGTTTAGCAAAGATATGTACTAAATACAGCAATATGTCCTTCTACAATTATTATTTACATGTTTAATTTATAAATTATCACAATCAAAACTACTGTTGCCACCAACAACACCACCATTCTTGATGATCCATTGGATTTACTAACATTGCTCAAATGTCATAAATAAATCAGATTGCCAGAAAAGCTCCAAAGAGAAAGTCAGAACGCACCACATAGACCAGATGCCATTTTAATGTAAAAATGTGGATCAGGTGTGAAAACCAGCTTTCTTTCTCTCTTTTTCCATTTATAAAGGAAACAATGCAAATGGTGTGGAAACCCAATGTCCTGATACCTGATTCTTTCTTATCCACTTTTTAAAAATTTTCTGTACCCAAACCTTGCATGTTTTTCATTCTTACAGCCTGTATATTCAGCTGTAGCACCACTTGAATCCTTCCCATAAAGTCTGTGGTTCTGATCAGGAAAAGAGATTTCTGTGCCTTCTCAGTAATGATGGCCAACCAAAGCTCAGACTTAAGTCGGATAGCTGAAACCAGGCCAGGCCAGGATCCATAATCAGAATACTGAGTATTCCAGCCAAAGTGGTTTGTTGGGGATGTAATCAGACCAGGGATCCAGGAAAACTAACAGAGTCTACATGAACTACTGAAGGGATTAGTTGAAGGCAAACTTTGTGTCAGGCTGAAGATGAGAGAGCCCAGGGAATTAAGCAGTAGTACGTATCTTCAGATGAAAAACAGGGCCAAAGACAAGAGCCAGCCCAGGCTCTTGGAGGATACAAGGAACTGTGATAAGATCAGAGCTGGCACCTAAGGTAAGACCAGAGTAGAGAAACCACAAGAAACAAGAATCTGAAAAAAATACTCCATTTGAACTATATCATGAAGCTGGTAGAATTCCCTAAATTCCAGCTAGGAAGGATAGAGAGTAATCTCTGTGTTAAAAATAACTGTGTGAACAGACTGGCTGATTATTGCCAAGGTGGGCCTGACAGGGGCTGACGGTCATGGGTCTGAAGTCTTTGCTTTAGAAAAAAATAGGGAGCAGCCATTCTGTTTTATGTTTCTTGTAAAGGATGCAGGTATTCCTTGCGACTTCGTGAACAAATACTCTTCTAATTACTTCCAGCTACTGACACAGCTAAACTTTATTCCATACACAGGCATTCCCTATGATGGAAATGATCTCTTATTTTTCATAGCACTTAAGAGAATTCCAACTTTCAGAAACCATCAACAAGAAACACCAAAAAAAAGCAAATAATAACATAGATGATTCCTACCTTCTGTAGGATGAGCAGAGATATCCTTTCTTCTTACTCAGATATAGTAAGGGTGTTTGTAGCCCAGATTCTCCCAAGAAGTTCTGAAAATCTTATTAGACCAACAGAAAATAATGAGCAGCCAAATGATTGAAGTCTGGTTGCCTACTGATTTTAATTTTTTACATCCTCTGCATGTATCACTGTGACAATTCCAGCTGTCTGAGCTGTCTGACCTTCTAAGCCCCTCTGTATTATTAGCACCTCCCTGAGGTGGCAAGAATCTGATTCACATAGCAACCAGCTGCAGAAGAAGAGGTGGCATGTGTTGTGACCAGCTTGGAGATACGTGTGTATTAATTAGACAGCTACTCTATGTATGCTAGTCAGCAAGCCAAGCAAATCAAGTAATTGTTAGTTTCTCCATGTTGCCACTATGTCAGGGGATTGCAATGATGCTAGTCTCTCTCCTTTATCCACCACCAATTTTCTGTGATCTTAAGTAATTCAGCACCTTTGATCCTGGTTGAACGTGTCCAGCAGGCATAAAATACCCCTGCAGGAGAACTGAAAGACTGAAAAGCTGGCAGATGAACAGTGCAATCCTATATGCTGCTTTTCCTTACAAAAACAGGCCAAAAAGTATTCCAAACCCATCTCTTGAATGTTAATCTTGCAGACAAGATCTGTTCTTAAGGAGCTGGATGTAGCTTGCTGCATAGCTGACTAAACAGATGCACAGGGTGCATCGGAAGATTGTATATAAACACCAAAAAAAAAAAAAAAAAAAAAAGCAAAGGAGTTCAGTAGCAGGTTGGAATATGTCTTTCTTTTCATCTTTTAGAAACCTGTCACCGTGAAATATGTAGTCACCTCTTTATATAGAGAAAATAGAGCAGCTACATGGGTGCTAATAGAAGGTAGATTGTACAGATGATTAGAAATACACTATGTGGACAGAGAACTCTAAGAAATAGACCTTAACCTCAGCAGCATGCAAAGCTTCTGTTCTGGTTGAAGTACACATTTGTTATTTCTCTTCTAACCCATCTGCTAGTTCCTTCCTCCCAAGCCTGCTGCTTAGTGCCAATACTGTGTGCACAGAGTACTCTTACATACCTAACAGAACCTCTGGTTATTCAGCATTATCTTATCCTCATATATTTTAGACCTACCGAAAGAAATTAAAACTGAAATAAATGACATTTTTAAATTGTCACAAAACATTGCTATAGTCACACACATGAGAGAAAAGAAGCCTTAGCACGTATTTCCTTATCACTATGTTTAAATAGTGATAGGGCATATACTGGTGTGTTCTAGTGTTCAAAGATGGGAAAGGTGAGGAAGAAGCAAAATACACCATCAATACACTGTCTACAGACAAAGCAGACAAAATTGGTTTGTTTTTTTTTTTCTCACAGACTGTGTGTGGTGCACAGTGCAATTTCAACCTCTTTTACTGTTTGAACATCACATAAATATTTAAGACTAGCTATGAGCAATGAACGCTAAAAACTTACTCTGGAAAGGGTCACTGATAGCACTACTTTGCTCATTCAATTTGCTGAACGGAAGGAACAATTTCATATAATAGCCATCGAATCACAGCTTACCGCTCTGATCTAGTGAAATGGATACCAAGATCTTTATCCTGAGAAGAAGGATAGATGCATAAGGTAAATTTCCACATATGATGAAATTCTTCACAATGTGAAGAGGTAGAGTTTGCAGGAAATCATGCCCTTCTTCCTTGTTTCTTATATCAGTTTTAGAAGAAACACAAGACTTACCTAAATAAAGCAATTCAGGAAATCTCAAACTCTTTTTCTCTCCCCTCTTGTGAGTTCTATTTTGTTCTATTACCCTTATTACAGCAGTCTTAAAAGACAGAGGCAACTGCCCTCCATAATATTAATGCTACCATTATCTGCCTCACATTTTAGAAATATCTTTTCAGTAAGAAAAAAGGATGAAATTTTTTAACAACTGAAAAACTCTCCTGAAATCTTGAATTGTTAAAAACAAACAAAAAAACTGTAGTGTTTTTTTTTTTCCTCCTTCCCTTTTCCCCTGTTAAACTCTCCTAAGCCACTCTGTGTGGGTTAACATTTTGTACAGATCAAAAGAAAAACTGAGAGTTTCATTTCAATTACAGCTTGGGCCAGCATCAGTTTCACATCTAACAGTAACTGCACAATAGGAAAACAGTAATCAACTGGAAGAAAACAAGGACAACTGCAGACTATTTGTGTACCTGTTTTCAACATTTTACATAAGACCTGTGCCATATACAGAAACATTTGCATACTTAGCCCTCTGTTTCTGGCCTCCTGATGACGAACTCCCTGACATTCCTTTTAGTGTTGTAACTGTCCTGTCATATGATTATTAATGGTTCTATGCACATCCTCTGGTAGGTAGAGTTTGATGTGGGCAGAAAAAGTTTGTCACACACATGCAAAAAACCCACATTTGTTTATAAACAGTAATGACATAAAATTGTTTATCCTATTCATAGTGATAGCCTCCTATCTAAACTAAGAGGAGAGTGAAAGCAAAATATTTGAGAGTTCAGTCCTCATGTTAGCAGAAAGTTTATGTTCCTTTGTTAATAAATAGAAGTGGTATTCTAAATGTTTATCCATCTGCAGCACTAGATGATTTCTCTAACCATTAAAGGAGACCTGTGGTTCTATTCTAAACTGTAGAAATATCATCAGATGCAGACAGACATAATTTCCTCCGATACTGCCCCCATCTCTTATTGCTCAAATGTTGCTGCAGCTAGCGGAATATGGGCTGATCTGACAGATTTAAAATACATCATTACTACAAACAGTTTGGAAGACTATATTTTTCACAACTGTCAAGTTCAATATTTTCCTTCAGACATTAAATAATATTTTGTTCATAATGGAGAAATAAGTTTAATATATTGGCAATTAATATACTGAAAATTAAGTTTCAAGGGAGTTTAAAAAAAAATTCTCCACCTCTAAAAGAAAAGGTTCGAGCACTCCTTGTCCAGATGGCAGATACATTTTTCTAGAAGTCACACTCTAAAAGGCAAGTCAAATACAGATGTCTTGCAAATGCTATGGTAAAAAACTGTCTAGTATGGTAATCTGCAGAAATATCCATTTTGATACCATTCCAGGATGTTGCCTATAAATTGCCTATTTCTAGCCTTATGAGTGCAGAGTCACAATGAGCTCTTGTCTTGCTTATGTCTCCTAAACAAGGGAACTATGGCCCACTAAGTAAGAGCACAAACATACAACATACTGGTTGCTCTCTACTGCTTGCAAGATGAGCCTGCACACTCCATGTGCAAAATACCGATCTTCTGCATTAAGCACCAGTACTCTGTGAAAAGTGGAACCACTGGTGTGCTACAAAGTTCCCCTACCTGCTTATCAACTCATAACCTCCTTAGGAAGAAAGGAGGCTGTGCAGATAGTGCTTTGCAACCAGCACATTGCATAGAGGTCATGCAACCACTATTTAACAGGACATGAGGCAAATATATGTAAATGGGTGAGAAAGAATACTATAAGGGAGTAGACTGAAAGTGCTTTTAATAGGATGGAGACTGTCACTGTTATAATACAAAGTCAGTTGTTGAGTTGAAGTAGTTTTCCATATAGAAATTGCCTCTAATTAGAGAGATGATTTCTGTCAATTGGGATAAACCTCATAGCACTGAGGTAATGTCTGTTTATGTCTTGTTCTGCTCACTGTCTCATCTCATTAAAATTCACCCAAGTCCCAGAAAAAATATATATTATAGCAAACTAAGAATATGTATAAGCTATCCCTCTACTTTGAAAATAAACTGTGCCCTCATACTATCAATGCTTCCACATTTGAACTTTCCAGCCTTTTCTTCACTCTGTTATCAAGCACTTCATCTGCCTACTCTTTCCCTTGCAGTTCCTTACAGATACTACTTCCTAGCTGGCAGATGCTTCATTCCTCTCCCAGAAGAAAGACAGGCAAAAGAAGAAGCAATTATAAAGAACTAGGCTGAATATGTTGTTTTGGCTGGGAAAAAAGACAATCTAACACATTACAAGAAAAAACTCCTATGAAGTTTCCGGGAGCTAAGAGCACAGCTGCTAAAACAGGCAGTCCCTTAACTTCAAGAAATCTATTCCCAAAGTTACTTTTTCCCCAGACTGTCCAAAGTGCTCAAAATGAAACGACATTATTGACTACTGAAAAAAAGGTCTTTAAGCAACATAGAGCACAGGCTGTATTATGCAGTTGGTTGTCATTTAGCACACGTGTAATGTGTAATGTAATGTCATGTTGTAATGTAAATTGATGAAAAGTCTAAATAATACTAAGAAAATGTTTTTAAGACAACCATCATTATGTTGTTGGCAATTTGCTTTTATTAAGCACATGCTAAAGGGGAACTGGGGACACCTGGCTACTTGGAAACAGATATATCTATTTGCAAAGATCTAAAAGGCATCCACTAAGCTTACACTTTGGTAACCGCTAGTATTATATGACATTAATTTCTCAGCTTCCTGCAGAAGTCCTGAGAAATTTGCAATCACAGGACAGAGCTTTTAGAAATACACATTTATAAAGTGCCTGGGTGCTCTTGGACCAAATTGGCTTAGCCATGTAAATATCTCAATAAAACCCTGGCTCTATATAACTACATATGATCCCTAAAAATGGTAATTATTCATTTATTGAAATCACTGGTCACCAAACTTTGCAATTTCTAGGAAACAATACATTTGTTGAATCAGTCTACAGACCTTCCTTTGGCTCTAACCAAGAGGTTTTTAATAACTAAGCAAACTTTGGTATCATAGCCAGTTTTAGTGTTTCTACTGTTATCACCCACTCTGTAAATGGTTGATTTTGTGATCTCAGGAGTTACAAAAAAACCCACAGCATATGCAGATAGCTGGGCCCAAGTGTTTTGACTACCCTTAACATTTTACATTGTCGTAGACACTATGATATATGATTTTAACATTTCACTAGCTTGGGTTTCGAGTTGGATGATGAGCAAATAATAAAATAAAAAGTCACCAAGAGCACCCACAGGTAATTTCCAATACTGTTTTATAGATCTCTGAGCAACAGTGTGATGCAGAAGGCGGTTTTAAGTTGGAAATCAAATTGCAAAATAGAAGTGCCACATAAATGCCTACCAGTTTTATCTTCAATATTTACAGTAAAGTCATTCTGTCTGAGACACCACAGTCAAAACTATCCTACCAATTTATCAACTGTCCAATCAGGATCAAGAAACTGTATGACAGTCTACCTTTGTTCCCTGCGTAGCTCATTCCATATTCTATAAACACATGAGCACTAACAAAATCAAAATTCCTCAATTGCATTCTCCAATTTATTTTAAGAATACTGGAGTAGGAGTTTCCCCCCACTCCTTAGAGTACTCGTTAAGGAAAACTGAGACTGGTTTCAATCTTCCTGAAGAAAACAGCCTCAGCTCTTTTCTCTACCTGCAAAGAGGCAAAGTGGCATCTCCCTGAACCCAGCAGGGTGAAATCATAATCCAATTAAAGGTCACAATAAATTTTGTGGAATTTTCTACCCAATGGTACTCCTCTAAGATGTAACAAAGAACGGAACATTCTGAACCAGGAAGACAACGCAACAGAGGACATAACTCAGCTGAGACAGAGAAATCCTCCTTCTCTGAAAACATACAGTTTCTGCAGGTTATCTCGTGATTATATTTGTTCATATTAACTTAGTATAGAAGAAGCAGAATGAATTGTCTTTTACTGTTTCCTGATTCAATGCTGCAACTTGTAGACCTTCCTACTCCAATGACCATGCTTCCTAATCCGGTGGTCAATGCAAGCAACTGAAAAGAAGGAAATAGGCACCTGCCTCCAGAAGAGAGTTCAGGGCCATGGTAGGAACAGCATTGCTTTCCTATATGAGTCTTCACAGATGCAATATTCAAAGTTGAGTCCTGGGCATTATGCTTTTATGCTATCTTACACTATATAGCTATTCACTAGGTAAGCTAACTAGATTACGGTCTACTGAATATGTTGCCTTTTGGGGATCCTATTCAGACGCATCCAATTCTCCCCTTATATAGGAGGTCTAGGAGATAACTTACAGGTTTGGATTCTTCTTTTTAGGTCAGGAATTTGAAAGAGTGGTGGTGTTTTATCTAACTTTTAGATTTTGCAATCCCATTCAAGCCTGGTCATAGGGTGCCCCTTCTGTAAGCAGCTCAGGTTCCAAGTAATTCCCAATTAAATCAGCAGACGCAAAGGCAACAGACTTACCCTGTAATCTTTCTACACCTCATAAAATTTTCCCAGAATTTAGACAAATCTATGAGCAACCAGAGTTTTCAGTCAAAGAAACAAAATAAATTGCTGCTTTTTTAGACACACTGACTTGTTATGTGATTCTGGCTCCAGGTGGTCACAAGGGGGAAACGAAATAGCTGTTTAAAAGCATTTAGCTACTATCTACCCCATTACATGGAAAACTAAAGGGCTAATGACTTCTTCTGAGCTGCAATATTTGTATTGATTATTAATTTCTGGATGGGTTATTGATCTCCACTGACACTAACCTGTGCAGCTCACCATATATGACATATTTTAGATTCAGCTGTGAAAAAAGACCCAGTCAGTAACAGAGAGTTAGGAAATTATGTTTCGTAAGTGTTAGGAACTGTTTTAATGTAACTCATCATGCTTCTAGCAAATCAGTCTTACTTATAGTTGGAGAAATTTTGACAATGCCTCTTTCTTTTGGTAGTCATTAATGAAACAGAATTAGCTGTCTAAAAGAAAATGAAAACTTTTATATAAAATTATTCTGGTGAGTGTTTCTCAGCTGCTCTAGTTATGGAGAGATCACCAGATATGAGAAAGTACGCTGCCAAACATAGCTCTTTGAGAGTTCAGGAAGGCAAAAGAGCAAAATTTAATCACAGGGATTAAACATCCAAGTATCTCCAGAAAGACACTGTTTTGACAGTGCTGTCTAAATGAGAAAACAAAAGCAAGTAGAACTGGAACAAACAGATAAACCAGGTTCCACTATTTTTGTGTCCCTCTGGTTGCATCTGTAGAACCATTAAGTCTAACACTCAACAAGCAGTTTTCTTTGTTGAGAAAAATGACAGTTAGGATATAACATTAAACTGGTGGCTGAAACCTGTATTTTCAACAACCTGTGGCTGAAGACAGGCTTCATACTTCCTAAAGTGATTCTGAGACTTCTTGTTTACCAGCAACCACATGGATTCTGGGACCCAGTGGAAGGTAGGAGTGAATAAAAATGAAAAGCCTTTCTGTTCAAATCCCAAAGCTAACCTTAGCTAAATCCAGAAGATTAAGAGAACGGCCCTCTGCTTCTACGATATTTTTCCCCTAAGAAGAAATAATACAGATCATCTGAAGATTTGAAAATGCTAGGCTGAATATGCATAATAGAAAATCCCATAAGGATGCCAGCTGTGTATTTATGGATGGATGAAAAGTGCGGGCTGTTGGTTGTGCAGTCATTTTCTTAGAAATATTAAGATCTACTGCTAAAGAGCAAGAAAATGCAGTCACAGAGCCCACAGCTGACAAACTCTACTGATGAAGGACTTGTTTTTTTGCAGAGGCTTGTTTACTAGATATCTGAGGAAGCAGGAAGGAGGTAAAGGATTGACATGATTGGTGAGTTAGACTGGAACAAATTCATGTCAGGATTTTTGTTCAGAGGGCAGTGGTGGTAAAAAAATACCCAGGTTTGTGATGATGAGGAGAACGTGAGACAATAAAACTGCCTGAGCTCTTTCCGGGCCAGCAGTGGGGAAATCTCAGGCTTCATGTCAGGAAGCAAATGGGTATTTGGGGAGCTAGGACTTTTAACAAGATAACAAGATAACTTTTACAAGATAAAATTGTGATAGATATGTCTACAGTGATAAAATGATGTAATTTAGTTGTGTTTTGAGCCAAGACAGGAAGGAGGGAGGCAAAAATTTCCATGGAGGTGCTGGGTCCCTGCTTCCCCTCACACAAGCTCTGTGGGGCAACCACACGGCATGTGGGTGGCTGGCTGCCAGCACAGCACTCCCCTCTGCCAGCTGGGACACTGGCTGCACTCCCTTGGGAATGTATCATAGAGTCATAGAATGTCCTCAGTTGGAAAGGACCCACAAGGATCATCGAGTCCAGCTCCTGTCCCTGCACAGGACAACCCCACAGTTCACACCACGTGTCTGAGAGTGTTGTCCAGTCTCTTCTTGAACACTGTCAGGCTTGGGGCCGTGACTGCCCCCTGGGGAGCCTGTTCCAGTGTCCACCACCCTCTGGGGGAAGAACCTTTTCCTAATGTCTAACCTTAAACCTCTCCTGGCACATCTTCCTGCCATTCCCTCAGGTTCTGTCANGACACTCTCCAGTTGCTTCATATCTTTTTTATCCTGTGTTGCCCAGAACTGCACACAGCTCTCCAGGTGAGGCCGCACCAGTGCAGAGCAGAGCGGGACAATCACCTCCCTCGCCCGGCTTGCAATGCTGTGCTTGATGCACCCAGGACACAGTTGGCCTTCTTGGCTGCCAGGACACTGTTGGCTCACGTTCAAATTGCTGTCAACCAAAACCCACAAATCCTTCTTCATGGAGCTGCTCTCCACCCTCTCGTCCCCCAGTCTGTACGTGCAGCCAGGGTTGCTGTGTCCCAGGTACAAAATCCAGCACTTATCACAGAAGTCTCCCTGAAAAACACAGCGGCAAAAATAAGGCCTAGGAGAGATTATGGTGAGACTCACTGGTCTGTTAGATCTGTGCTCTTCCTGTCAAAAAATGTTGCCTTTGATACTTGAAAAACACAGTAGGAGGGAGATTGATTCCACACCAGCCAAGTGCATCTCTGTATGTATTGGTGGAGGGGCCGGAGGAAACGCTAAACTGTGAGATTGTCACATTTCCTGAACAAAGAACTCCTCCTTCCATTCCTCACATTTTGTCTTCTCCAAAGTGAATTCACATTGCTCTCCTGCTCAGTGCCTGTCAGAACTTTAGATTTAATTTAGCCGATAATAGAACAAAGAAGGCTTCAAAATATTTGCAAAGCATTCATTGATTAACCTGAAACGAAAATGTCACACTCTTTAAGTCAGAAGTCTAGGACAGAGCTGTCTGTTACTGGTGTAATTCAAATTTTCATTTAGTGTGACAACACTTGGTCATAGTCTTGTTTAATTTACCTTAAATTAGGATGTTATTATAATTAAATTCTATCAGAACTATTGGTTTACATTGCAGCTGAATACATTGAGGGATTTATACAGCCTCATTTTTCCAAAAGCAGAAGGAAAAATATATAAACAACTCACTTGATTTCTTTGCTTAAAAGAATTGTGAGGAAATGCTTTGGCATAGACACACATCACGTTTTCTTGGAAAGTGCCCATACACACAGGTACACACAGAAATTGTAATTTTTCTTTGTCTAGGGCTGCTGACAGTTCAGAAGGTGCTGTCTGAGTCTTGTTTGGTGTCTTCTCATCCATGTTTTCTTCCTTCTCAAGTTTAACCACTTGGGGTAGCTTTTCAGCAGAAAGGTAATCCGAGAAGGTTAGTTAGTATACTACTGATGGCCCAAGCCTGTTTTGCCTGACGAACAATTTGTTGGATAACTAAAGCATGCCTAAGTTTGGTGTCACTCAGCTACAAAATTATTATTTGGTCTTTTACTGTTTCATCTTGATTATGACATTCTTTCTGTGTATTTTTTTTTAAATCATTAATGGCCTGCGAAAATGAATTCTCCTCATTAGTACCTAGGAAGTTGTGGTATGATTATAATCAGGCGGCTCTCGCAGAGACAGGTGATCTGATTAGCTAGAGAGAATCTCTGCTGCAGAATCATCAGAGATTATAAAGTTCTTGTTAATTTAGCATGGATTTTGAATTAGTCTCTCACATTGTTAGCTACATTCAATGAACACAGGCCATTTTCCTACTATGGGATTCAAAACAAGATGTCTTTAAGCCCCAGGATATACAATCAAAGTGAAGCCTCCCTGACATGTTATAATGTGCTAAAAACGAGAGAAAGAGGAGAAAACCTGTAATTTTAAAGTAAGCACCAGGATTTCATTATGCTGTTACCTTATGTCCTTGTGAAAGATCCACATCTTATTCTCATACATCTAACTTCCAGAAATATGAGGGATTGATTTCCAAAGGTATAAAGGGAATGGTACTGTGAAATGAACTGCATCCAAATTTTTCTGCTACGATGCATTGCCAGGAGAAAACATAAGTGAATTGCAACTGCAGAATTATGTCTCTGGCAAAACAGTAGTTTAAACAGGATCAATGAATAGGGGAATGTAAGTGTTAATAAAATAAATTTCTGACTCACTAAAGGACAAAGCACAGAAGACCTTTTCAGAAGATCACATAAATTGCATGTCTGCGGTATATATGACATCTCTGAGTAGATTAATTCAGAAAAATAGACATAAGAAACTGAAAGGTGACTCATGTAGCAGTCAGCTAGTGTCAATGATATATAGTGTTCCATTAATCTCAATGGTATGTATTTTCATGTCCTAATGGAAACTTTTAGGGTTAGATTTTTATGTGAAAGAAGTAGAAGTACTTTTCCCTCAATCTCATGCTGTTATGCTCAACCATTTATTAAACTTTGTGAATCTGGCCTGCATTTCAAAGAGGAGATATAGCTAAACAAATAGTTAGGGTGATGTTGACTGTAGAGAAGGTTGGGTTTTTCTACTTACAGAAATACAAGCTGGGAAAAATTACTCCTGACAAGTTTGTTAAATAAAGGTGGACTTAATGGAGGGTCTAATATTGTGTGGAAACTATTTTGTTACTCAGAAAATCTATATTGCTCGTATTTATTGGGTAGAAAACAAAGACACTATGTTTTTGTTAAGATAAAATATTCTGGTTGCTTGCTAGAATTACATTATTAGTAATCCATCTGTAACTCTTCTAATAAATTATGACTGTTTAATAAAATTATGGCTGTGCTGTTACGGTAAATAAGTGCTTGGGTAAATCTGACCTAAATATAAATACTGATTTTATAGGAAATAAACTCCAGATTCCAAAGGCCTGGTTAAGAAATGCTCCTTGTAGGAAAACGTACAGCAGACTAAGTATAAAAGTTTATGATTCTTTGGAATTTTCCTGAGGGGAGATAAATTGCTCCAACAATGTCTCAGTCACCAGGCCAAAACAAGTAACAGGTAACAGAAAATAAAATGTTTTCTTCTTTTTTTTTTCTAATAACTAAGCACTCAATAGTGATTTTTGTTTTATAAATAGCTGATACGGTTTTAGAATGTGCTTAGAATAATAGCAGAGAATAATGGAATAAAATACAAGAACATGTTTTCTAGGGCCTGTTTGAATCAAGCTCCTCTGGTATATGTGGACCTATGTGAGCTGCATGTGCCAGTGAGAAACCTCAAGTCTTTCAAGAAGACCCCATTTCTTCAGGCTATCTAAAAATGCAGACTATTTGCAGAATCATCTTAAGTGTCACACTGCCTAAGACCTCTCTCTCATACAAGTTTTGAAATGAGCAGGGGCCAATTTGAAAGACGAAAAAACCCACACTTGGGTCATAAGTCAATTATTTTTTCCTCATTTGAGAGAGCTCATTTATAGTTTTAATATGATTTCTCAGAATACCGTTCTATAATAATACGTGAAATATTTTTTTAGTACATTAAATTACAGTCTAATGGCCACAAAATATCACATTTACTATTGGCGATCCTTATTTTATATTCTGATGTTATATCTTTGATGTACAAGTGATAACTATTTTGGTCTGCTTTGTAGTACAGACTTTCCTCTAGAGGCTAGCTCTAAGAAATAGCAGATTCTTTTCATCACTTCTAGAAAAATGTGGATATTTGATCAGATGAAAACAGCTCTCTTTCTGCCTCCGAAGAACTTGTATTGGGACATACAATGTGCCAAAGATAATTTGATACCATTCATATTTGATTGCTTTGTTAGCTTGAGTTTGAAAGGAAAACAACATCTGCCTGTTGCCAAAGTCCATTTCCCTTTGAACCATGCTTGGATAAAACTCACAGCTGAAGCAATTTACAGCATGAAAAAAAATCATCATTGTTTTGCTTACAGGACAATTATTTGTACCTTTGATAATTTGTACTACGCTTAAAATAGTGGAGAATATATTAGATTTCTCTCTGAATATCAATCTCTTACTGTTTTAAAAGTAACTTTGTAATGATAAGTTAATATTCAATATACTGGTACTTCCCCACCAAGTCTGAACAGAAAAAATAGCATGAGGGGGACATTACTGGTGTCTGAACACTGTGTATGGCCCAACATCACAGGAGAGTCAACCCTCTCTAAATGGAAAAAAAATAATAATGGCACACAGCCTGTCTGTAGGGCACCCTTTCAGTAAGCATAGAAGATCATGGAAGTTTGGGATGATTTGTGTATCTTCTTGATTTAAAAAAATTCATGGTCTTCATTACTGCACAGTGCGTATCTTACTTTACAACTTCTATCGCTCCATCTTAAACCTGTCTTCACATCGATTACACCTGCCTGACCTAAATCTTGATGGTTTTAACACCCTGAAAGATCAGCCCATAGCTCTGAAGAACTTAAAGGTGAAATAACACAGGCCACCACAGTGTTAGTAGTTCTAAATGAAAGGCACTAGAAATAAGCAGGGATCAAGAAGTCGTACAAAATGACAAAAATAAATATATTCCAGGATTCACTGTTTGAGATCTCATATGATAAACAGTGAATGGACATGAACTCACAGACAAAGTATTCTCTTTTGTGAAATTGATTTTAGCCATTGTGAATTAAATGTATTTTGATTTTATTTGGGTTGAAATTTCTATCTATGAATAAATTAGACCCGTGTGTTGCTACTGGATTTGGACTTACATAAATTGATTATGGGCTCACAACTGTGATGAACGTAGATCATAGCATCACTGTCATAAGTTAAAAAATAAAATATTTTTTTGAAAATTAACAGAAAAGTTAAAACAAATTATAAGGTAGGCTAAAAAAGTGTGACTTCTTAACAAACATCTCTGCTTAGTGGAAATTTTAATATATTTCACATAAAAATTACAAAGATTTATTAAATTTCTTTATGAATCACTGTTTGAAAAGTTCTTAAATATCACTTCAGTTATTTATGCTACACTTCAGGAAAGGTGGGGCAACAACAGAAGAATGTACACCTATTTTTCCAGTCTTATTCTGCCTTGTCTATTAGTCTTGTCCTAACTCACCAGCACAGTAACAGAAATAATTACTGGATAATTCGCAGTTTCACCTTCTGTACCACACTGCTTCTAATTTAGTTAACAAACCTGGAGATAAAGGCAAGGACAGAACCTACTTTTAGAAAACTTCCAGTGGTACCATTTTCCTCCAAAAATATATACATGCTGTTCTCATTCATAAACTGAAAGAACAAAAGCATTCCTACAAGAGATGGGAAAGAAAAAGTGCCCATATTTTCAATTGATTTCCTTGGGATCTTTGCCCTCATATGACGTTGAACACAGGGGCTGAGGCACAGTGTCCTAGATCTTGACATTGGCATTGGTTTCTCAGATGTAGGAAGGAAAAATGACTTTATCAGCTACTCATTTGTATATTTTCTTCATGGAGAAGCAAGGGACTTTCTGATAGTTATTGCTGATAAATGGTGTGTCCCATCCCAACAGATGGGATGAGGGATGAGTTAACTCTGGACGCGACATGCACCCTGACTCAACAGATGAGATCAGGTGTGAGTTAACTCTGGGTTAAATCTGCATGGTTATGCTAAGTGAACGACAGACAATCACTCCGGGAGGGTCCAATTCAATTATGAGTTTTACTAAAAGTATGCATCGGAATACTAGTTACAGCAAATAATGCCTTGGCAAAAGTATTTTATGATGTCGCAGAACTGATCAACACATTAACAGCAAAAGTCCTTCTATGAGAGATATATCTGCAACCATTAGTAGCTATGATATAAAATTTGACAAGAATCCAACAAC
>VWYH01009117.1:1503708-1645270 GCA_013399365.1 Pampusana beccarii
CATGAGGCCTTCACAGCGATTAACAAGGTGCTTGATGCCATAACCATCTACCTCTTCTGCCACCAAACACAATACCTTGGGAAAGATAAGGGAGATGGCTGTCTGCACAACCAGCTGCCTTGTCCTTCCAAAGCAACAAAAACTAGTCGTTTAAGGCATAACAAGGTCCTTTGTTCTGCTAATGATGGAGGGGAAGCGCTTCAAGGTTCTCACGTGGTGAAAGCACATTTTATCTTTATGGGAGGCATTTCCCTGTTATTACAGGGCTGGTCTCCTACACTCTGCTCCTGATGTGGAGCAGGCTTGAGAGTTCCCAGTTACAGAGTCACTTTGTTGACAAATATTTCATTACTTTTTCTCCAAAACTAATTGGTAATTTTATACTTCTAAAAACACATCTCAAAATCAATTCTCTCTACTGTAAACGAATAAATTTTGGTAAACCTAGCTTGCATTTGGGCTATTTTCCTCATATATAGGAAAGTCCTTGTTGGTTATCTGTGGTAATATTTGACATGTTCAGTCAGGAACACTTACTCCACTCTCTGAAGCATTGATAGCACTTAGTCATATTAAACTTGATATTATTTTGATGTGTTTCATCCAACAATGTTTTCAGAGTATGCAGCTTTACCTCTTCTCTTTTTCTGTTCTGTTGCCAATAAAGATGGCTACAAACAACAGCAAAATTATACCTAAAGAGAGGCATAGTGTAATATAGAGTTTGTTACCTTCAAATAATTCAGGTACTGCTGACTGTGACCAAAATTCATTTCCATATGTCAGTAAGTAGATTTAATTTAGTCAAACATGGCAAACCCTTTCTACTAGACAGCTGTCCACATAAACCACAGCACCCCACATTGAAAAATCTCAGCAGAAAGACCAGTAAGTGGATAAACATGGAGTATTATCCCTATCCAGAACCAATCAAGAATACATATCTTTTATTTTGATATAAATATATTTTAAGTATATATATTATAAATATATGTATACTGAACAAAAGTATTTTCTCATATTCTACAAGCATATGCTTAATGGAAAATAATGTTAAATAATTATGATCTTGTTTTTCTTACACCAATATCTCAAACTGCAGACCTTACTCATAGGTAGATTAATTAGGAATCTCAAAACTACATCCCCCCAAACTTACCAGTTCTTTTGCATTTTTCATTCAAAATTAAGTGTTAAAAATATCACTGTGGGACCCTCACAAACCCATTGGTGGAATTTCAGACACTACAGTATCACATTCACTTCACACTCTCTTTTTGCAGTTTAACTTAGCTCAAGCGAGGATGACCTGCTTTTGCAGGAAGAAGAATTTGTCAGTAACAAGGAGCTGATAAAAACTGTTAGATCACATCTAAGTTTGACTGGATGGATACAACACAAATATTTACTAAAATAAAAACTTACTGAACCTAACAACCTTTCAAGATATCACTTATACTAAGTTTGTTATCACTTCTGTGCCTTGAAATGTCAGATCTGCAGAAGCAGACCAATTCATACTCAATGGATGGAATCAAGATACTTTTCTGAATGCATAAAAGTATGCACTTAACTCACAACAGCGAGCAGAAAATCTCTCATTAATGGTAGCCGAGGAGAAGAGAGACTCTCATGTCACTACTGTAAACCACCACGGTCACCCAAGCAACCTCTTCTCTTTAACAATACCAGCTTCATATTTGTATTAAGGGGTTTGGTAAGTACCCACGCTTAACTTGAAAAAAAAAATGCCCTTCCTCTAGCATTTTGAAAACCTGAAGTTCATAGGTAGGTGATCATAATTAGACTGTGCTTCCTGCTTGCTTTGCTCAGCTTCAGAAGCTCTGTTCTGAAGCAAGGGTTAGCCAGTAGGACCATGCATCACAGCTGCCAGTTAAAAATATTCTCATTCCGCTCCCCACAAGTCATTTCAACTGTGTTCACTGAAGTCTGGAGCTTTCAACATTTACATATATTTTACATTATCTTTCTGCTACTAGTAATTTTTCTATATTCATCCACAATTAAGTTTTTTCATGTGGTAACAGAACTTACTTTTCAGTTTCCAGCATAGTAATACATATTCATAGCAGCCAGAAACTACAAGGAGAAAGTTTAAAACTGTTTTACTCAAACATTAGTGAAGATAAAGTTAGCTAGTTTATAATAAGACCAGGCCTACCTTCTAACTTTGCTGCTGCTGCTACTTTTTTATGAAGTTAATGATACTTTCATGCTTTTATTTTGTACATTGTCCATCAATCTCTGCATACTAAGTAGTGTTCAGACCAAAAGAATCAGATCTCCCATGGGAATAACTTGGCCTTACTGCTGCCACTGCTAAAAATACCATTCCATACAATAGGTCCATACCCATCCCTACTCTGCTTATTCTTGTATGTTACTCTTATATAATATTTAAGAGTGATATTGAAGTTGCTGTGCTTCTTACTTACATAAAAAGGGCAGGAAAATGGCTCTCTAGAGCTGTAAATCGATAGTTCAGGCATAACACACTATAAGCTCGCTGCACAAAACTTCAACATTTAGGCTCAGCAAATGTCCATTTCAGGGCCTGATTTAGTTCTGTAGAAGCCAAAGGTTGACAGTGACCACACTTCAGATTCCTACAAGGTTTAGGTTTGAGCTTCCTTCAAATCATTCCTAATTAATACACCTTCATGATTCATTTATCACATGTTATTAAACAAACCCAGTAGATTTTAAAGATTTAAACAACTAAGGACTATAACTTTAATAATTATTATGATAATCATGAAGAGGAGGGAGGAGAGCAGCAAAAAGCAAAGTGTACCATAAAAAATAAAGTTTTGTAAGAAAAATAACAACAAAACCTGGTCTTTTCAGGAAAAGGCCATTTTTATTTTATTCTTGCTGGTTTTACTACCAAATTTCAATTTCTCCTTAAAGAAAATATCTTACCTATTTTCAGTCTAGGGACATAACACAAACTATCCAATGTGATTTTGGAGTTTAGTTTTTTTCTTTGCTTGAGATTACTTATTCAAGGCTCTTTAAGATCCTCCAACTGAAATAAATTATGGAGACTTTTGAACCTTTTTTTTTTTTATAGCTGCTGTCATGATATAGGTCTGTCAGCTTTATGGCTTATACATGCTATGATTCAGAAATTGTAACTCAGCAATTCTCATGTATTATGATTCCCATTTCAGGGACTTATGAGGAAATTGAGCTCATTGGCTAACTTTGAAAGCTTAAATAAGGGCCTCTGCTTAGACAACGCTGATAGATTAAATTAATGCTGAACATAAATCAGCTGTCATAGCGATTGTTTCTTCTCTCCACACTTTTGGAAAGATGAGGGTGCAGACTCTGCCAGCCAGAAAGACTCCATAAGAGGAGGAAGATCCTGGAGATCAGGCTATTGGGTGGCCATGAATACCAATGATCACCAAAGGACCTTGACTACTAACACCCAGGACTGGCAGCTTTGAGCAGCAGCACAGCACAATCTGGCTGACTTTCTGCCTGACCTTCCCAGAGCAACCTCCCTGCAGAGAACGAAAATCCAGACCTAGGAATATAGCCCAGGAGGAAGCAGGGGAATGAGTGTGTGGGGTGATCGAGCAGGGTAAAAGATCTAATCCTGCCGGTTCTTAAATACACACCAGCATCCAGATCCACTATGGGTTAAAATTTACTCTGTTTCATCTGCAACAGAAGAAAAATAATTTCTAGAATATGTTTCTGGCAACGACTCTTTATTATCCCAATACAGCATCTGTTTGGTTTCGTTTGGTTTGGTTTTTTGTTTGTTTGGTTGGCTACTTTTTTGTTTGGTTGGTTGGTTGGTTTGGTTTAGTTTCTTTTGTTTAGGAAGAAAAAAATCAGTTGCAGACATAACTTGTCAGAAAATGTGATGCTTCAAGGATGACCCTCTCTTTCCTCTCTCCTTCCTCTCTCCTACATGGCAAATTAGTTAAATCATCAGAAAAGACCTTGGAGTGGAAGTTCAGGAGGTCTAAAAGCTACTTTTTAAAAATTATTGTTACACATTTTTTATTTAATGGGAAATGGGTTTGGCTGGCTGTGCTTCAACTGCTTTGCGTGATAAGACTGATTGCTCAGCAGAAGAAAAAAAATTAAAAATAATCAAGTATTGCACCACTGAGTCAGTTTATAGCAACCAAAATTTGAATTGCTTTTGGAGCAACCCCCTAACCCAGAACAGGTCTCTGAGCAGGGTATATACCACCTGCATATAGTCATCTAACTTATAGCTCTGAGTCATCTCTAAGAGACACCTGTTCTCCTCTATTTACTGCTTAGGTAATTAATTACACCAGAGTTAGATACCTAATATAAACTGACATGGATAGCTTGGAAATCTCTGTGCTTTCTTCTTGCCCCTTAGAAACAGTAAGACACCCATTTCTCAAAGACTTACATTTATGCCTGTATACTGGGACCAAAGTCCCAGCCCCAGGTAGTCCAGCACAACATGGAAGGGAGTGCCTCTTTTCCAGTCTCCCTCCCATGCACAGATGCCAGTTCAAGAAATAACCCCATCCACAGAAAGAGTATGTTAAAGGATTTATTTAGTCATCTCAGCCCATCTGCGCTGATTTTTGAACTTGCGACATCAACAGCATGTCGTATATAAAATATTTTGGCTATAGAGTTATATTGAATGGATGCACTTTATAACTTTTTTCCTCCTAAAATATGCAGGGTATAAAGTTATGATCTGTAACCATAACTGCTATATGATCAAAACCAGCAAAATGAAATAAGGAAAGAAATCACATTTTTCCTCAGTATTTATCTCTCAAAAGACGAGATAATGTGTTCGGAATTACTTTGTGAGGATACATGATCTTGACAGTCAAGCTTTACTGAGGGTGATTGCTGATGCTGTTCAAATAATGTGAATTTTTTCACAGAGAAGTAGAAAAACAGTGGTTCCTTTGTTAAATTATTTTGATCAACCTTTTAGTTCAATTAATTCCCCATGCCTCAGAAAAAAAAGAGGGCAATTATTACACGTAAGAGCCATAACTTCAGAGGCAAGAATTGTTGTGTCATTCTGCCAGCTGAGTAGCCCGGGGCAGTCTTACATACACCAACAAATAGCTATAAATGTACTTGCCTACCCACGCTCTTTAAAAGAAGGCTGTAGACTTTCAGAGCCAAGAAAGGTGATTATGATTTAGAAACACTATAGAGAACAGAGTAGGTTCAGTGCTTCGTGGAAATTTCACTAGGATAGGAGTACCACAAGTGAAAATCCTGAGTGACCTTTTGCAGCTCGCTGAATCTCCTCTCGACTCATCTTTGGGCAATCCAGGGCTGGCTGAGGACCTGGCTGTTTGCTGGTGACTTTGCTGAATCCCTTCCAGTAGGAGTAACACAAGCAAGAAAACCAGCCAGTGCTCACACAGAACCTGGTGAGCCCTGAAGTGATCATGTGGGATAGAAAGGGCCTGGAATAGTATGAGTTTCTCCAAGTCCTGTTTAAGCATCATAGATATAAAACATTTAAGAAAGGAAAAAAAAATATGAAAAGGTACTTACATTTAGCATATCTGAGACCAATCTCTTCCCTGCTGTACTACTGCAAGATTCCCATTCAAGCGGCATGGTTTGGTCTAACACAGCCGATGTGCACCACTTCCAGGTAAGTCTGCTTGATCTTTTTTCTAAGTTAGCAAGGATAAGCTCATAGGATGTAAACAGAATACAGTGTGTTCAACTTGCAATGTAAGGCAGAAAATATTTTTCACCAATGAGAGAATTCCAGCTAAGCCACATGTGTTTTTTTTGCTTAGGTTTTCTTTAGAAACAAAAGAAACTGTCAAAATATTTGTTTTAAAAGAACCCACAACATTTTAGTGCTTTCAATAGATATTCATTTGTTCTTGAAATAAAGCAGTACTTCCTGTCACCCTTTTATCTTAAGCTCTTCAAGCTCTCAGTATGTAAAGCCAGTCATAGATTTGAAACATAAATTTCTGTGTGTATACAAGCTCTTTGTATAAAATGCAGATAAGAAACACAGTATTGTTGCAGCTGTATGCCTACGCTTGCTTAAAAAAAAAATCTCCAAACTGCTTTAGCATTCACCAGACAACTCACATAATCATGTAAGTATATATGAGATTATGTATAAAAAAACCTATTTATACTGTTGTTACTGAAGTAAGCATGTAAAGACTGTATTAGACTGATGAGACACTAAGTTGAGAGTCTTAAATGTGAAAAAAATAATATTCTAGAAGTTTTTACAGGCATATTTTATAACAGACATGGACAAATTACCTCTGTAGTGTTGCCTACCAAGAATTAGCAGTTTTATACAAAACCAAAAAAAAAAAATCCTTCACTCCAAATTGATTAACCTAGGCAAAAACAAAAGCATTTATGTAGCTGTACTGATCTTGAGCAGAGCTTGCATGAGCTGGGCCTTTAATAAATTTACATTCCAAACCACAATGGGTAACTTTTGGCAAAAGCAAATTAAACATAATTTGAATTACATCACTTATCAAAAGCTTGATAAGTAAGTCATGCCTACTGCTGCTCTGGCCTTTGGAGAAATGCCAGTCTTGGGAAACGACAGAGGTGGGTGGTAGATCACACGTTTTTTAGGTTTTATGACACAATTCAGGAAAGTCTTATGTCACTGGACGTTGTTGTTGGTTTAAGTTGTAAACGGGAAAGCAAATCGATGGTGATTGAAAACTTCCCTACAGGACAAGAACAAAGACGAAACTGTTAAGCAGAGAGCTTAAGACTTTCAAAGAGACCATGAAGAATGGGCATCAGAGTGAAAGGACCTTGGGCCTTGCTGGTCTAGAACAGCATTGCGAATGCTTCTTCATCATGCTGCGTTGGAAATGCATAGCACACGACTCTCTTTACTCCTGACATTAGACTTATTATGTAGCCAGGCAGGCCTATCACTTATTTTTGGAAATGAGTCAGAGGGAATGTCTTCTTCACTTTTATTTGTCTATCAAGGCAGAAGTTACTTGCTAAAAAAAAAAAAAAAAAAAAATCAATACTCCTTTGCACAAGAGTGCCATAACGGTAAGGTGTGCAGCTCTGAGTCAAATCAAGGTGCAGGTCAAGCAATCAAATTTTCAATAAAAATCCCCATCCACAGCACAAGGGATTTCTACTGAAGAAGAAAAAAAAAAAAAAGAAAGAAAGAAAATAAATCAATGCTTGACTATAGCCCCAGGTTCTGCTGAGTAATACATGCTTGGTACTGGAACATGAGATATTATTATTAAGAAAATGTGTCTATTGCTTTCACAGGTTGAAGATCCCCTGAGAGGAGAACTAGGATAGAGGCAAAAAAGGGCAGAGAGGTAGAAAAATGAAAAAAAAAAAAGTGCTTTTAGAATTTCACTACTGTGAATGGCAGACGTCTAGCTGGTATAAATTCACAAAACTCCGCTGATGATGCTGGGCCTGACATCAACTGAGGCTCAAAGTTTTGAAAATGGGAGATTTTTTTTCCTTATTGTGGCCTGTTGGAATAGTATGCCCACCATGTCTATCGCTTTCATAACACTATCATGCCCATGTCCTGATGTTGCAGCATAAAAGTTGAATGGCTTTTTAAGTACAAAATTAATAGGACTTTCATCTCACATGGTACATCCTCATTGATACTAAGTAGGTTAATTATGATGAAAATATTGTAATAAATATTTTAAGGATTAATAGTTTAACACCATAAAAGTATTGCCATTCTCCACAAAATTCTGTGTATAAAGCTCACCTAATCACCATTTGAATTGTCCAGAAAATTCCATGCACAATAGCCCAAGGTTTGCACGGCCCTTATTTTGCACATTTAAAGTTTCTGTTACGCTGATTTAGGCCCTATGAATGTGACCAGATCTCTTTGACACAGCTCTGCACCTGGTAGTTACACAAACATTGGCTAGTTCCCAGTTCAGACTCAAGATTTTCCTTGTCTTTAAGTAAATGCTATGGTTCCAAGCTAGAATACAGAATTTGTTCCTGAAGCTAGTCCAAGTGTAACTGTACGAGTGACTTCAGGCACAGGAGAAGACTTTTTTACATGAATTACAGATATTCTCTGACAGTGATATTTTACTGCTTTTGGACAAGGCCTAAGAGAAATGGTTTCAGTTATTGGTTTGGATGCCTGGGTGAAGTTGTCCATCTGCTTATTCCTCATTTTGTCATTGCCTGTGAAAAACTGATAGTGATAAATCTTCCTTCCAGTCATCATCTCTGTTCTGTATTTAGAACATAAACTCAAAGATGAGAAGGTAATGGGGAAGGATCTAGGCATGCCCCATTCCCATACTTTTGCCTAAGTATCTTCTATTGTCTGCCACCATAGGGTACAGCGTTTGGTGTACCTTTGGACTACCTAGTACAGAGATGCATGGCTGAAAAATGTAGAATAAATATTGTCATTATATGCAAAGAAAGAACCGAAGACAAAAAAGGGATTTGGAAAATGAAGGTCAGGGACCTTGTGCCACCTGCAATATAAGGACAAGAAACTCAAAGGAAATAATAAACTAACTTTCTTCCCGATGGTACACATGACATAGAGCTATTAGTTGTAACAACATAGTTTTCCAGAATTACATTCACACAAAACCAGCAGTACTGGAGCTTGAGATAGCGCATGAACAAAATCCATTAGCAATTATAAGAGCTGAACCGTACTGACAGACTAATTTATCTCAACAACAGTTCTGGGCTGATGTGTACAGCATTTGCCACAGTATTGCACTGAGCAGCACTGGCAGGCTTGGCACAACCTGCAATGAACACATCCAGAAATGTCAGTATACAACACCTTTTTTTCTACTGGTAATGACGAAAGTGCCCAAAGAGCTCAAGTGGGAATAGGTCCTACATGTATTAGAGAGGTGCATGTTGACTTTAAGAAGGCATATATACCATTTAACATGCCAAAGGGCGAGGGAGGTGGTGACTAATGTCTAACTATACGCACCTGGTCACTACCTCTCTGGAGGGAATATCACTGCAGGGAAGAGGTATGGCTGGAGGCAGATGTCCTCCTCATCCTATAGGTCATCCAGTAGTGCTGCCCTCTCTGCTCCACAGCCTGCTGGAGCGAGGGACAAAACCTAGGGTCAGTTAGACAAAAACCTAGTCATTTCCATGCCTTTCACAGAAACTCAACACAGTTTTCTGGAGAAAAATAACATGCACCCTAGCCGGGTGAAATATATTGGTAATACCTCTGTAGGTATACATTACAAAAATACGATAATTTTCCTGAAGGCATCTGACAAGCGGTTTAGCTGAACTGCACCAGTTCCTGGTAACGAGTCTGAACAAAGATCGTCAGAACTCAAACATGTGGGAAATTCTGACACAGTGGCCAGCAGTTTTGAAATTAAGGACTCTGTGCGCCTCACTATCAGGCAGTCAAGCTGTGATAAGAGATTTTGATTTCACAGTGTGCTGAGCACTACTTTAAAGTGGATGGTAAGAATCAGAGGACCCTAAAGTCAACCTAACCAGAATACATGTCAAAATTTCACCTTTTTAGCCTAGCTCTCACCTAGTTTATACAACTACCGCTGGCAGTACGTGCACTGAGAGGCAAGAAAAAGGAATTTAAAATACAACAGTATAGTCTTCCTACTTTTTTTTATTAGCCTCATAAAGTAATACTAATTTTTTACTGTTTGCATATAAAAATACAAAGGCTTTCTGTTACAAAGAGAACTGGCTTTTCAAATTATGGATTGTACTCCAATTAAAATGAAATTATGATGTTGTGATAAAATATGTGATATGCAATATGTAATAAAATAAAAGAGGCTTATTTAAAGGATAATAACAATAACAGGCAATATGTCACAGTATTTTTCCTTTTCCTAAAGCTGTTCCTCTAGCTATTTTTGCCATGGTTAAAGTAAATCTTCAGAGACAGGAAACTAGAATGTGACTGCAGTTACACTATTCTCATTTGTGCAGGCACACTAATTTGTTATTGCAGACTTATTGGTGACCAATGAGTTTGTAGCACTACCTATTTGCTTTCAATAAAGGAGTATTGGAAGATTTTGTTTAAGCATCCTATATACATGAACAGTTCTTCAAATGTTATGGCAAGAGGTAATTCCTGGTCATAGAGTCTAAGAAAGGAAAGTTATATTTCAAAGGTAAAAAACATCTAAACTTTTTTGTAACCTTGATATCACTGTAGAAAGATCTCCAATGAAAGATACAGATACAGTGTAAGACAAACAGTAGAACAAAGATCTCATCTTCGAGTGCATGACAGAAAAAAACAAAAAGACAAAAACAAAAAGAGTGCCCACCTGCATTACAAGATCATATCCAAGTCCTTAATAGTATTTCTATCAAGTCTTTGGCGTTTTTTCCAAAATCTCAAATGTAGCTATGTTTTGTGCAGCTGGGGTCCAAAGCAGGAACAGAAGATAGAGTTTGAGAGCAGATACGTAAGGTGTTCCCTCTATAACATGCAATATAGGATTTGGAAGCAAATGTTTCTAACACCACAAGTAGAAAAAGGGCTGTATTAAAAGGAAAAGCTAGGTTACAATGCATTTCTCACTTTGAAAATGTTTCAGTTCCTGTGATTGTCAAATTGCCTGTTTTGAATATTAATAAAATGAACACAGAGGGTCAAAAAGATTTTTCATTTAGCATTTTTTTTTCTTTTACTTCGTCAAAGACCTATAAAGAAATTCAGACTGCACAAAATGTCCTGAAACATTTTAGAACTTAATTGTAGATTCACATCATTATTTATTTTTCTTTCAGCTTTGTTTTGAATTTTGTTTTCTTAGTTTCTTTTGTTTCTCTTTCCCTCTCTTCTGAGTAAGTCTTTACTTTTAGATCTTAAACAGTCATCCAGCAGAGGAAAACAGCTTCTCAAGTTTACTCTATTAGTTATTGAAAATGTTTGTCCCACCTTTTATTTCATGGTGCACTGAAAAAGTGGGAAAAAAAAACACTTTTCCCCATTAATTTCTTACTAAATCCTAAAACAGTGTAGTGTTAGAAGAGTATCTGTGCTTAGACCAGAATCTTTTAGCCATTTTCTCACAGTTTCATAACTTATTGCCAGCAGCTCTGAGGAAGATGCTACTGCAAACGTGGCAAAGCAGATGAGCTGCAATTCCCCTCTAGCAATCCAAGGATATATATTTATGCTGTCAAGAATGCAGATAACATTTTAAAGCCCTCAGAATTCAGACTAAAACAATGAAACTGTAAGTAGCAGGTGGGAGTCAACTGCACAGGTTTTGCAACACATGGTCAACAAGAACAGATCATGACCATAAACATACATGATGTTTATCTGTGTACATTTTCTGAAATAGGTGTAGAAATGAGGTTTTCTGCAATGGATCCTGTTTGGGACAGGAGGGGCTGGTTCAGCTCGGGAAAACAGGGACAATGTTGGGCTAGAAAGCAAGGCTGGAGATTGAGTTTGTCCTGCCCGGACAATGTGGGCCTGGGGAAGATTTATTTTCACAGTTTCCTTTAGCCTCTCTATTTCAAGAATTGTTTTGTTTCAGTGGTATGTTTATGTCCTGATAAACCAGCCTTTAATAATTAGCAGCATTTTGGTGGGTTTGCTTGGCTCACTTTGAAAAAAATAACAACAGTAGTTTCACCTTGGGATGAGAGCTGACTCCTGGTCCCTTTAATCAAACACACAACAAGCTCAGTCCACCTCCAGGGACACAGATATATACTAAAGAGGGACTCATGGTCTTTTTAGAACAAAAGTGGAAATGAATTTGATATGTTACCTAGGCAACAAAACATCTGCAGCAATGGTAAATGATACAGAAAGCTGGTCAGCAGGGAATGGGTCTAGTGACAATGTCAGAGAAAGAAGCAAGACTTTCCCTGTAGTAGAAAGAGAATAAAACAGAATATTCCAGAATTCAGCAAACATTTTAGAAAAAAAAAAAAAACACCAGCTAATTTTATCCAGAGGTAAAAAGGTGCAAGACATACTTCACTGCATTTTTGTACAGCTTGGTCTATAATGAAGTGTGGCTACTTTTGAAGGACATCCTTCCTTGTATTTGTTTTAATAATTTAGCAGTGCTTTTAGGATGTCCATCACCATTAGGCACAGCTTCTAATACTGAGAGAGGGATATGCAGAAACAGTATAATCTAAAGAAAGTTTTTTGAACTATATTCACTTTAGACTTAATAGCAAAGGTCCCATTGACTTTATAAAAGTGAAGATATTGGCACTTTAAGACCAAATAGAAAGTCACTAAGCTCTGCGGAAGGCTTGCATTCAGGAAGGGTGACTTTACCAACTTTGA
Organism: Pampusana beccarii; assembly: GCA_013399365.1. Lineage (NCBI taxonomy): Eukaryota > Metazoa > Chordata > Aves > Columbiformes > Columbidae > Pampusana > Pampusana beccarii. The sequence continues at coordinate 1,516,040 of VWYH01009117.1, forward strand.
CTTAGGCCATGGCTGCAAATAATTTCCTTTCTTTAATACCCTTTTTGTAATATCAGGAGGGGTTAAGTTAACGCTACTTTCAACTTGTATATTTTCTAACTTCATATCCCTCAAATGAGTTCGAAAAAGTGGTTTTAAAACAACAACAACAAAACATGTCATTATGGAGGAAAAAAGAAGTTTCTGTGACTAAGACATGAAAAGATTTCATAGCTCAACTCACTTCCACATATAATGAGACTTGGGCAAATTAAAAGGTAAAATTTATTTTATCTTGGCATTAAAGCTAAAGAACTATTTGAATAGGGGAGCTATGACATATTCAGTGCCTCATCTGTTTATCTGCATGTGGTAATCTGAGAGTTGTCAGTGCTATGTGCCAAGACTTTATGTGTGTGTATTCATGAGTGTTTGGGGGAGGTGTGTGTGTATATACAATAAAAACGATAAGTGGAACAAAAGAAGAGAATTGAAGGGCTTCAGATTGATAATGTGACTGACAAAGAATAAGATAAACAAAGGACAGAGAAATCAAATTGACATAATTTTTCTATTTACTACATTCAAAAATATCCCAGTTTCGTGTGAGAATGAGGTTGTAGAAATGGAGACAGAGGAAAAACAGCCTGTCAGTTGGTGACACAGCCAGGTAAGTTAAGACCTGATGAATTTTAATAAGTGTTTTGGCCCTGTACAAATTCTTTTTAAGATAGTGACAAACCTTCTGAAAGGAAATAAGATGACATTTTTCATACTGATTATGTAGCTTAGAATTAGGTATATGCCAATTTTACCTTTCTCCCACACAGAACCCCACTCAAAACAACCTGAAACCTGGCATTATCCTGCATACAAAGAATATTCATTATTAGCAGGTAGGCAGAAATTACAGATGACTCTTTTGTCCTTCATGTCCACTTATAGTACTTTTTGTTACACTAGAGAGGCCATTTTGAGGTGGTGTACAATGAGGCAACCGAGAGGCTGTTAGTCACACTGAGCTCTTCAGTTGAATTTTTTGCTGTAGCAGTATGGAAGCAAAATTGGTGCTGTGTCAGCTCTCTGAATGTAAATCACACAGAAAGAAGGAAAATGTTGTTATAATGCAACCCTTGGGAACAGAGAAGATAAGGTCAGAGATGAGGCAAGAAAAAATTCTAAAAAGTATGTGATGAGCAAATTTTCAAACCTTGTGCAATCTAAACCTCCCCTCCCTGATAAGCAACTCCTCCTGTACTCTGTCATCCTTGGAGATATCCATCTGACCTGAATCTGCAGTCATCAAGGACATTTAGCTACTAGGGACTCTGCTTTTCTGGGGGAGGGCTTGGGCTTGGGGGAGATGAGGAGGAAGTAGTTGACTGACAAGAATAAAATCATGAAGGTCTGTCTTTCTTTTTTAATTTTTTGTTGGGCAGATGGTATCTCTGTGAAAGAATTTACTCATTACTTTTTGATCCATCATTGGAAGACTAAATGGATTCTTTAACTGTGTCCAATCCTACTCCTTCCCTATTCAGCTAAGCAACCAAGTGCCAAAATACGGGTACTAGCTCAAAGCTTGTTGAATTCAGTGTACAACTTTCTACTGAATCTGTGCTCTCTCTATCTGCCCTAACATGAACATAACTAGATGAATATTAACAACTATATGCAAGAATTATTCCCAAAAATGCATTTGTCCAAATATCTACTTAATTGTTTATGAATGCCATACGTCTTTCGCAAGGTCCTGACCTTATTGGGAAACCTGTTTTTGAGGAAATGTGTGTACATGACAAAGGATATTGAATGAAGTGATTATAAATACATTATTCTTTTCTAGTAATTACTGATACCCTTATGTATAATTTGTGAGTGACAGAGTATAGCCCACATGTGAATGATGGTTGTGAGGTCATCAGTCATGGGCAGAAATTAATTCTGTTTCTACATGTGCCTCATTGCACACTGTGTCAATATTTATGATTTTTGTATTTCAGGATTTTTCTAAATTTAAGTGTACTGCCTTGGGCAATGTCAGATGGAAAATATATCCAACAAGCTTCCATCTAGACGTGTGCATTTTTACCCAGAACCCTGAGTCATCAGAGTATCATTGGTCTTCATATTCTGGGAAGGGACAGATTATTCCTACAGGAAGCTCTATTTATGTTAATAGGAGCTGTGTCATTGAATTTTTAATAAGGATAGTGGCTCTGAATTTAAGAGTAATCCACATATTTGGAAGTCGCACTTGAAAACAAGTTTACTAAAAAATACCTTGTTTTTAATTTCCATAAGAACAATTATTAAAGAATTTAAAAATATTATAGTATTTGATCATGTTTAATATAGTAACCTAGATACTTTCTCAGTGCACTGCAGCAGTAAATTCATTCCATACTAAAAAGTAATGTTTTGTGTATTAAGAAAGAGCTGCTCTAACATTACTGGTGAATTCCTGATAGAAGAAACACTTTTGCCCTTGAAAACTGCCTCAACCACAGATGAGGATTTGCCTGTACTAAATATTCAGAAAAAATATTAGAAATTAAGAAAGCTCAATTGACTAGATAGATAGATAGATAGATAGATAGATAGATAGAAACATTCAACATTAATGTAATAAGTTATCACTGTGGAAGTAATTTGAAGCCCCTGCATACAAAAAGACTTCAAAAACTTAATTTAGATTACCTAAAATAAAATGTACTGCTAAGCGTATGAAAGTAGATTATTTCAATCAAGTTTTGCAAATAGGAATACTCTAAGTAAGAATTAATGTAGCCGATGGCAATACATTGAAGCTTAGTTATGACTAAAGATGTTTATAGAGGAATTTAATATTAATCAAGTAGAAAATATTTCCAATATATTTTACTGAGACACCTCGTAAAGACAAGTCTCCAGCTAAACTGTATTGTGGTCAAGTTTTCCTTAAAATCCAATTGATGTCCTCTATAATCTAGATTTATCCAGATAGAATAGAAAAAGGCTTTAATATCCAGCCTGTTGAAAGTCTGGCTTCCAAACTGAGGTATTCTGCAGATCTCTCTCTTCTGCAGTTGTTCCTCTAATGTCCTGACGGAACTCGAAACACACTTAAAGAGATAGTTCAGTTGAAGCCGCAGATTTAAATAGCTCAAAACATCCTGCACAAACTTCAGGTTACAAAATCCTGGATCAAGCAAAACTCAGATCCTCTGAGGCTTTATTGGGAAACTTGCAATTGAGAACAGCTTACCAGGAGACCTTTCAGATGAATTTAAACCCAATAATGAAGAGACATGAAAGCATTTGAGTTCCACACTGACAGCTGTGCAAATCAGAGCTCATCTGAAATGAGAGCTTGTTTGGAGAAAAACATTCCAAAAGTTGTAACCAGAGACAATATTCACCCAAGCAGTGGTGGAAAGAAGCTACTACACATCAAACACCTTGACTTAGCAGCAGTGGACCCTGTCTGCTGCATCTCAATGCCAGTAGCAAACCACCCCTTTGTTTCTACAGGAGCAAGGTTAGACACGTAATTACTAATAACTGGGATTATTAACAATGAATAAAAGTTTAGCTTTATATCTAGGCTTTTTTGTTTAAAAATAAAAACATATCAAGAGATAAATAGGCAAAAAAAAGACCCTCAGAAAAATCATCACAGTATTCCTGTACTTAAAGGCAGCTACAAAGAGGACAGAAGCTCTCTCTTCCTTCACAAGGAGCCACGGGGAGAAAACAAGGGGCAATGGGTACAAATTGCACAAGGAGAGGTTTCATCTTGATATAGGAAATAAATTTTTTACAGTGAGAACAATCATCCCTGGAACAACATCACCAGTGATGTGGTGGAGTCCTCTTCACTGGAGGTTTTCAAGATGTGACTGGAAAGGGTGCTAGGTAATCTCACCTGGACTCCCTTTCCCATGAAATGTTGAATCAGATGATCTTTCAAGGCGCCTTCCAACCGGGGTTGTTCTATCATTTTATGATTCAATCACTAACTCAGTTCATCAGACAGAACTTTTCAACGAATTTACAATAACATCTAAAAAAACCATAATTCCCCAAATTATTTAGGTTTTCAGGAAACTGTCTGATAAAGAGTGAATTTTAATTGGAATTGGCTTTCTTGTAATATTTGCTGTTTAAGGAAAATAAAGTTGAAACTAGTATTCCCCACAAAACATTTAATGAACAAAACTGCCAAACTATTTTTCTTTAAGTAGTTAGTTGTTTGGGTTTGTTGTTGTTTTGGTTGGTTGGTTCGGTTGGGCTAGGTTGGGTTTTGTTTGTTTTTTTGTTTCCTTTTACCTAGTCCTCTCTACATTTATTTATGACTCTCATCAAACCTAACATGGATAAACAGAAGAATCTCATTATGTTCTTATTAGTCCTTAACACACTACTTTCAAAATACTCCTTGAGAAAACTCCCATGAATAGAAGACTGCAGATAACAAGGTCTCAAAGACAGAAATTTCTGCATCCTTTCTTCTGTAGTTTAAAAAGCCACAAACAGATCAAGCAAATGAGTAAGTACAAGTTCTTTCTTCCCACACGAATCCAGGCACATATCATATCACTAAATGTTTGGACCCCAAAAGAAAGTTCCACAGAGTTGCAAGTTACCCCATAGCAGCAACCACGAGATCTGTCCTTTGGGCTCGAGCTTAGTCTGTGGCTCCCATAGAAAATACAATGTTTATTGAGATACTTTTACCTTCTAGTGAAAGATTTATGTGTTTCCTCAGGTGATTTGCAGTATGCTGCTGGCAAGAATGTGCACTTAGGTAGGTTTTGTAAAGCAGTTGATGCAAGGTAGTTTTTACAACCACACAATAATCTGTATATGCATCAAAGCTCTACAGTCTCAGAAACAGATTTATTTCTGAAAAATCAACATTAATTTAAATACAAGCTTTTAGTTCCTGATTTTTTCATAGAGTTTGGGTATGACCTTAGGCAAGATGCTTAAATTGTGGGACCTGAGGCACAGGGAATTCATGAGAGAATAAATCTATAAGTAGTTACAGATTTATAGACAGATTATATGCTGATTGTGATTTAAGTACCTCTTTACTGGAGTTTGTACCTTTAATGCATTTTATCTTTAAATTCACTTATTGTGATGGTAAAATAAGTGAAACAAGGCTTCTATCAGTAAATTTAAAAAAAAATAAAATTCAACAGATGATGAGATCTCATGGTAGACTCAGGAAGAATAGGCAGTAATTTCAAAGCCCACTATTTTCCAAAGAAGCTAAATGAAATTAAAATGTACATCAAAACATGGAAAAATACCTGGACTGGATCATAAAGAAGGTGTAAAATAATTAAAGTAACAGGATTTAAAACTGATTCTCTTGCCACATAAGGTTTTGCAAGATTTTAGGTAAGATCAGCTTTAAATTTTAAAAATCAAGGTTTTAAAAGTTAATTTGATTTTTTTTTAGCTTGATTCCTGCACAAGTCCCCTCTAACATCAGTGGGCTTATCCTTCTGTGCCATGGTGCAATTAACTAGAATGATTTAGGTAGCTCCACTTGCAAATTAGGACTGTGATTTGGTTTATAGTGACCAGAGCTGTCTGGAAATGTTTCATTTGCACGTGGTTAATTTCCTACATACAATTTTCCAGGAAAAATAAATTGACATTACTTAAAACTCGCATTTCAAACTTATAAGAAAAAAAAAAAGAAAAGCAAAATTCCCCATAAAACAAAAAGCACAGCTGTAACAGTGAGCAAGAATGTTTACTGAAACACACATTTCATTGTTAGGTTTTTTTAATCTCCTTCTCTTTCATGTTTTCTTTTTTTAATTATTTTTAGAACAATATATATAGTAATTTCTATACCTCTTGCATTTCATTTGGAAAAGTGGTTTTGTTTCTCTGTATTTACACAGAGCAGAGCCTCCATTCAAATTCAAAGCTTGACACACTAACATCTAGCAAATGCATATTGTGCTACATCTCTCAACGATAGAGTTTTCAGTGTCAATTCAAAGTAAAGCTTGTGGCCTTTCCTTACTGAAACCTTAAGGGAAAAACCTTTTCTTTTTTTGTGACTAACAGTTTCATGAACAACAGCAGTGAAGATGTGTGTTCATCCAAACTCCACCTCTGAAACTCTGAGATTTCAATTGTTCAGAAGCTTCACAAAATGTTCTTGTGTTTGGATTAATCTGTGGAGACCATCTCAGTGGATAAAAAGCAATCTCATCTTGCAGTCCAGTGGGTACCACAACAACAAAGGGTAAACAAACAAATTGAAAACAGAGTGAATAGATGAAAAGATATAAACTTCTGGAGATAAATCTGATATTACACAGAAGGAGGTGCATAACAAAGTTCCAGCATGAAACAGATCTACACAGTGAAAGGTAGATTGCTTATTTTTGCTACTTCCTCCTCTTTTCAGGTTGAATATGATTCCTCAAACAAACACACAACAACAACAACAACAACAACAACAACAACAACAACAGAAACCAAACCTACTCTTTTGCTGCACTGAAGAACTCTATATTGCCTAGGTAATATTTAAATCAAAGGCAGGACAAATCTATATACAGCAAATTATCTCTCAATATATAACACATGTATGCTTAGAATAGTCATATACAGTTTTCTTGTAGTCTTGACAAGTATAAATTTGGGCTAAGAGCAAAATATATATGGCCAGATATTCAAATGGTATAACAAATATACCTGCATCAAAGCCAATGTGAGACAAGCTGTGGAACTGGTCTGCTTTCTCAGAGAGAGTTCAGTAGGAACAGAGGCTGGGAGTGGTGAGGGGATTCACTACAACAGTTACTATGACTACCGCTTGATTATAGACATTGCACACAGTATTATATAGCTCTTAATATTTTCTGTTGTTGAAAAAAACACAACAACAACAACAAAAATGTGTACATATATATATATGAAAATATATATATAAAACACCTCCCCAAACCCCAAACAACAGCAAAAAACAGGAACTTATTTTTTGTTCTAGGTTTCATGAATTACTAAAGTTGTTCTCCCTATAAAATAATCGTTAAATATCCTTATTTGAGGAAGACGTCACACCACGTCCTTCTGATGCAGATGGCTTGTGAATTTGAGTTCTTTCATCTTCCACAGTGGAAATCTTAAGCAGCAGTGGTAGAAAGTAAAACAACTAACCTGGGGTACTCACATACATTCTTTCTCAAACTTGTAAAGGCATTTACAGGTGTAAACAGTGGGGGGTAAAAGCCTCCTTTGGTTTGGTCAGAAAGGTGAGCAAATTCCTCAGAGTGCAGGTTTGACTTGGAAGTCAGTTCTCTGAGGGAGAACATAGTAGCCAGGAATTATACAGTTCTTGAATAAGCCAATGTAGAAACTGACACTATAAAGTTCAGGACTAGTACCCTTTACCTGTCATTCTTCTGCCTAATATGAATATAATATTCTGGAATATTACCCCTTTTTTAAAGCCATGCTTCAAATAATACTTCGATAATGATCCCAGATATATCATGGTAACTTTCATGTTTTACATTCCCAAACTGATTCATAAATGCCATCTGTAACTAAAATGCAGCTCCATCTGGTAATATGTCTGGGTTGAATGTAGTTAATACTTCATTACAAGTCAGATTATTTATATCAAATTTTAGTTTTAATAGAAATAACTTGCATAAAATAAAAACTTTCACCACCATTTTTGTGGATGTTTGCATATTTCTTAATGATCTGGATATGATTCATACTCCATGAAAGCTATGTGAGGTCAACTCCTTCACATATTAAAACATAAGAAAGATGGTATATCACATAATAAATCAACATTAATTTGGTAGTGAAATAATATTTTATCAACACATCTCCAGTTGTTCAAAATATAAGCACTGGATCTAGTACTCTTCACAGCCATTTGTGTAACAAAGGAGACTTGAAAATAAGTTCCTCCAAAACTAGCAATAAAAATTTCTCCTGGAATATTTCTCCAGGTTTTCGAGAAAATTAATTCAAAACTATTTTTTTATTTCAACCCAAATGGAACACCCTGACTTTGTAAAAATACTTGGACAATCTTGCAGCTGCTTCACTCCTTGATTTTTTTTCTTTAGTTCACTATTTAAAATTTTACATGAAGAATCGGCCTATCTTAAAAATCAAGAAAAATTTTAATTGTGCAAAAAATTTCTGAGTTGGTTATAAAAATGTCTTTTTTTTTTTTCCTTCCCTTCTGTGATCACTTCTCCTTAAACTCTTTTTTGTACTGTCTTATATCTTATATATAACCTCTGTACTGATTATGGCTATTTTTTTCCTAGAAATAGGTGGTACAGATTGAAAATTTAAATGAAAATCATTCTAGTGATTCAGATGAGTTTGAACAGACAAAAATATCCCTTCTTATGCCACATTTACACGTAATGTGAATTTTAGTTTAGTGTAATAAACAACATATTCAATAATTATTACAACAAAAGCTAGTAATTTAATTTTTTTTTAAGATACAGTAGGATAGACACTACCAGGTAATGCCTATATAAGCTTTAGGTCAATGACACTACTGAAATTTTATTTAGTGCCACCCACAAAAGCTTAATTTTTAAAATGCAAAGATCAAGCTTAATAAAATTGTATTTAAGCATCTAAACAGAAAAAAATATGTTACAGGGGTTCAGATACAAGTCACAACTCAGTCAAGGAATTTCCACTTAGCAATAGATTATGTTTCTTAAATTCACATATTTGTATTGTGAAGACTACACTTAGAAACGTAAACCAAGCATTTTTCCAGAATGAAGGTGACAACACGTCTTTTGCTAGCTTATATTTTCATGGGTTAAAACATAGTTAATGCTTGAGATCTACCTCCTCATCACATATTATTTTTTGTTTTCACACATACTTTGTCAATTTTGTCTTCTACATGCATGAGTATTGTCAGTACTTAGAAAAAATGCAAGTATTAAAGCATCTTTATACCCTTTTAAGCTAGATGTTTACACATTTGACAGAGGAAACAGTAGAAAAACAAACATCAACCCCATAAAAGATGGTACTCTTGTTACTCATCAAGACCCATGATTAGAAATAAAGTATTCTGTTGCTCAGTATGTTGCTCTAAGCCAACAATCAAAGTCCCTCTTTTCACTTTCTACGATCCACTGCATTTTTAGTATAATGTAATCATTCCAAAGTACTCATACAATTAAGGACTTTTAACTTCATTATTACTGATGGAATTTGGACTAATTAATAATTCCCAATAGAACATTTAGCACAATCTACATTTTGAGAATAGAGCATGAAAATTACGAGAACAAATGTATGCGCATTTCCAGCTGTCTTTGAATTATTACGGCGACATTAATAATTTGTTATATTCATTGCTCAGCATTTATTTAAACTGCTCATAGAGCATGATAAACATAATTAAAATTAATGAAACCTAAAGAATACACAGAGGAACAGATGTCAATGTCAATTGTATCTGCTACTTAAAGAGAACTCTGAAGTTGGAGGTTTGCATTTGGTATTTGAACTATGTGATAGTTGACTGGTGTATGATTAATTGATACAAGTTATCTTTCTTATTTTACTGCTACTGGAACGCTAGTAAGAGGTTACCAAAATGAAAGCAATTATTTATGAAACAATTCTGTGGTAACTTTTGCATGTTGCTCCAAAGTAGTTCTTGTAGTGATGGAACTAATAAAAGTTTAGTAACTAAAAATGAAATTCTCCTGACTGTTCTGACAATATTGTGGCTACGGTTTTAGTTAAAAGCAGATAAATTGACATGTATAATATCTAATACATGTTCATTTTAGCTCTATGTTTATCATGTAATCTGTGTTTAAAATTAAGTTTAAGATTAGGTAAATTCTTCTTTGGATACAGGCTTTGAATTCCAAGTTTAGAATAATAAGCTTACTGTTTTAAGCTTCTGCCTTGCCCATAACTGGAAAATAGAAGACTGTTTTCCAAGAGCTTGCAGCACAAAAGTATTTCCCTAGGCTACAAAATGCATCATAGGGCTTTGACTTCACTTGAATTAATCCTTTCCAAGGACGGAGTCGCCAGGTGCTATGGAAACCTCATACTATTTACAGGCAAGGCTTAAACATATGAAAAATATTAGTTGCAAACCATGCATCATAAGGTTTAAACAGAATTATGCAGCAGAGTTATGTCAAATCACTCCAGATAAGGGTATAGCTGGAATTCATCATTGGAGGCAAGGAATCAGGACTGCTGGGGTTTCACTACCAGGCCTAAATTTGCCAGTTCTAATTCTGTCCTTTGACCTTTGCTTTACAGCTACCTACTCTCTGGAGAAGCAATTGAGTTGTTACCTGAAACACACCTTAGTAAAGAGAAGAAATACATGGCTGATGTTAACCAGTTAGACTTTATCCTCTTTTTTAACTGTGTCGTCCTTAACTAATAATAGAGGAATGCACACAGATGAATTAGTTCCTGTTGACCACCTAGCCCATAAAGTGTTTACTTGTACATGCTTCTGCACAAAGCAAGTCTGGGTAATTCTTCAGTTTATATGGGCAGTTATAGCTACTTATGGATATTTCAGGGGGTGTTGCTCTGTGGGCCTACATCCATATATCCCACATCAAGAGTTTTAACTACATTTTTTTTTCTCATTCAAATCTTTTGTTGCAACTACAAAGACCTAATGATGTTGCAATGGATAAATAGAGGGCATATTCACAAATTTAAATGCCACAGCGCCTTTTTTTTTTTCTCAATTGACCTCAGAAACAAAGCAGTAGACTAGAAGGTTTACATATCACATGTATTTCCTTGCTGATAAACCCGCCAAACTGCAGCAGATCAAATTAACTGTTCATTTGAGAAGATATGCTCACCCTCCCAACCTTGTTCATTGGTAGTGGAGGACACCAACTCATGCCATCTAGTCTATTTTAAACGTTTTCCAACATGGACACTTGCGTTCTAGACTCCCCTTAGCCTACGCTTCAAACTAATCACACTGAGCCTAACTCATGTCTAGCCTGAGATAGGCCAGCCATGCATGATGCCCAGCCAACATGTCTTTTTCTATCTCCACCACAAGACTATGTAGTAGAAACTGAAAATAAAATATGCAGTATCTCCACTAGGTACTTTGAAAGTCTAGCTGGTGTGGTTGTGAATTATCTGGAGCCAGTTAAAAGAGGCTTAAAGTACTTGATACACGGAATTAACTAATTAACACTTAGAGAACTAACGCTTAAGGAGCTAACACTTAGAGAGCAAACCCTTAACCCACAACACTTAGAACCCTTAACTCAGAGCCTTGCTTAGCTTCGTGTAACTTCTCGTGAGAGAAACAAAAGTTCACTGATGACTTTACAGGCCTTGCGAAAAAAATCCTTGGATGCATCCTTGGTGCATCCTTGGGTGAACTAGATAACAGAAACTTGGGCACAGGACAGGAGACACGCCAATTCTAACCAACTCAGCAGTCTGAGTCCCAGCCAGCTCAGCACATCAGGCCAAAGGTAATGGTGTACAGTGAGAAGACCTCAGTTCATGATCACTGTGCAGGTGCAACCAGGAGGGGCCGAAGGTGGAGACTACGGAGATGATTTCCCAGAACTCATTGTAATAAGAACTGCCTTCTCAGGGACAGGTTATGAATATGTATTCATTCATAAGTTCCTAGAACTTTCATGAATATTTAACACTTTACAGCATTTAACCAAGCTCACAGCTACTGGAAATTTGCACATATCTTAGGTGGAAATTATTCCGCTGTGTGTCCAGCACTATAAATACGTATCTTCTTTACAATCTCAAGGGTTGTAAGGTCATTTCCATGCCTCAGTACCCTGCTTATGAAGAATGCAGAGGGACAGAAAAATTATAGTACTGTTTTGAAAAATAAACTTACATGTCTATAAATACAAAACCAACTAACCACTGACAAGCAATGGTTTGGAAGATAGAAAACAAGGAAGCCAACAATGACTTGTATCTCTACCTCAGAGCCTTGTTTTTTATCTGCTGTTTTTCAAAGTTCTAATCCGGGATGTCCTTTTCAGGCTGTTTTGTCTACTTGGCATATGTCTATGGCAAAATTTTACATAGCTGTTGCAAAAAAAAAAAAATATATGAAGTCAGAAAAAGTGGTTCCAAAAATAATCCACAAGTGGCTCCAAAAAAAGATCATCTTCCCATTTAGGAAATGAATACATTAAGAATCATTTAAACTGTGGCATATTATTAAATTCAACCTTCATCTGAAGGGTTTGATTACTCTCACTGTCAACTTTTTGAAATTACAATCCTGTGTACAGAATTACATTTGCAGAGAACTTGCTCTTTTATTTTTGAACACTTCCTTCCCTGAAGCTGAGTGCAAATCAAACATGTTTGTCACTCATACTCTGCAGTTTTTTTAATGAATAAGCAACAATAACAGTGTATGGAGATAAATCCAGAAGCTGCACACTAAAATTTGGCTCACAAATACAGGCAAGCAGCATATTTTGATCTACATCAACACTGTATTTCTCTGGGTTCTTAGCTGCTATTGCTTTCTTGAACTGCCACAGATTTATCACATCATAATGTAAGAGAAAAAGACTTACTCATATTGAATGATGTTTCAAAACCTGCTGACATGCAGTCCTATGAGATCTCTGATGTTCATAGAAAGTCTAATATCATTCTTAATATGAATGGAAATGTAAGTATTCAGCTCATAACTTCACTTGACTGTGCACCAAGATATCTTGCAGATTTAATAAAGAGAACACCATAGTTCAGATTTCTGAATAAATGTAGTTAATTTCTGTGATTCTATAGTTCCATGCAATTCATTTATTTCTTGCAATTTTACTTGGACTTGACTTAAACTGTCAATTATTGATTTGCTCAATTGCGTAATGTGAAGGACTCTTCATTGTGTTACCAGAGCTTTCATAAATAATGCCACAATGTTTTTTTCCTAGTGAATGGCGAAGCTGTGCAATTCTAGATTTCAGTGAAATTGAAATTATCTTCTGGAAGCTGGTTTGCTCATTTTCTCAAGCCAGTGATGAGACTAATCACTCTGTCTTATTAATTGCATACCTCTTCAAATGATTTTGCAAGCCCTCGTATTGACAAGCTTGTTTTTCAAACTTGTTTCCCTACAATGCTAACCATCCTGAACAACATCATCTGCTTAACCCCTACCTGAAATCCCAAGAGAACAGCTCCTGATTGATTTATAGTTCCTGCTGGAAAAACAAGGCAAAACAAAAATCTTAACAAAAAAGAAGCACTGAAAGGTTTCTAGATACATAAATAGTTAACAAAATTAAAAAAAAAAAAATCAAAAAGGCAAGCAAAATTTAGCATTGTTTTTCAGCAAGCTTTAAACAATAAATAAAAAGAAATAGAGAGAAGTGGGACAAGGAGGTGGGGGGTTAGAGGGGAAGGTGAGATGGCGATAGAAAGAAAAAGAAAACTTGGAATAATGCACTCCTTCTTGAGCTGATATTCTGTGATCCTCTATTTGGTTTTAAGTGATTTGTCAGAACCAATACTACTATGTTCGTTAGAACTGCATTTCATCCATTAATGATTCAGATATTGTGCCAAAATGCCAAGATACACATAGACAGCAGCGTACAGGCAGTACTTCTCTTGACAAAGCAGTCACACATAGATGCTTTTCCTGATGTTTTACTGTCAATCAATATAATGAATAAGCAAAGCATCAGTGGTTTCTGGAGCAGGCTTGAATACATATAAAGCTACTTACAAAAGTAACGAGAGGACTCTTATTTCTGCATTAGGTCATTCATTTGTCTTGTTTTCAAGAGAATTGTGAACAAAAAGAAGATAGTAATTTCATGGCTTAGGGATACAGAGATGCTTGAAACAGAAACAGAACACCTGTTGTTATGCATACATGTATAAATTAGGAGCTATTTCCTCTGAAAATGCTACTTATTGAACTACTAAGAAAAAGTCTAATTGCTGCCAGAGGCAGTGCATTGTCCACAACAAAGCTGAATAGGGATTCAGTGCCCAGCTCAGCTAACTCCCTGTAATGCTTCATCATATGCAAACTACTTCTCAGAATTTACACCACAAAATGTGTGGTTTCTTTGCATATCTTAAACTCCATGCAGCAGGAAAGTGACCAGCAATTATTGTGGTGCTCTGAGTAGAAAAATAGCTTGATGAAAAAGTATACTGTTGTAACCAAGACACTTACATTTTTCCATAGTGCTTTTGCCAAAGGAGGGCTACTTGCTAAGTTTCGTGGAACACTTCTGAGATATGTGAAAGGTTTGCATGCTAAGATACATGGACACTTCTATTTGAAACAGCTAGTACCACTATATAAAAGCAAAAAATGACTGTTCAATGACGAAAGGTGCCATACACTATTGAAAATACATTTAACTGATAATATTGGTATATATATATATGTGATATATATTTGCCATATATTAACTGAGCAGAAATTTTAAGAACTGGTTTTCCCACCAGTCATTCCCCCAGTTTATGCAGGATTTTTCTTAAGAAACACAGATAAATACAGGTTGGAAGGGACTTCAGGAGGCCATTAATCTAAGCTCCTGCTCAAAGGCAGCTATGAGATCAGATCAGATTGCTCAGTCCTCTCTTATTTCAATTTATGCCCACTGTCTCTTATAATATATACCTCTAACTTTATCTTTTTGATAATTGCCTCATGGGTATTGGAAATCTCCTAACAGGTTAATCACCACCAAAGCCATCTCTTCACCAGGCTGAATAGCCCAAATTATGTGAAACAGCACAGGTCCCAGGATTAATCTTCATGATATTCCAGTTGTTACTGGCATCCAGGCAGCATATGATCTATTAACCATGGCCCTCCGAGACCAGCCATCTAACCACTTATTTTACCTATCTACTTGTCTACCCTTTCAGATGATAATATCCTAACTTAGATAGAAAAACATTGTGGGAGACAAACTCGACAAGTCTTACTTCGAGGTAAATTACATGCTTTCCACTTGCAGAAAAATTCAGCCACTTTGTCGTAGAAGGCAATCAGCCTGGTCAGGCATGATTTACTTTTGGCAAATCCATGTTGATTACATCCAGTCATCTTCTCTTTAATGCTCCCAGAATGGTGCTGTAAGAGGACTTGCTGCTTGGTTTTCCCAGTGGCTGAGGCTGTCTAGTCTGTTGCTCCCCAAATCGTGCTTTTGGCTCTTTGTGAAGATGGGTGGGATATTTGTTTGTCTTTAATGACTGTTGACCTTCCGCAATCTCCCTGACCTTTCAGAGATGGTAGGGAATAAACTTACAATGGCATGAGACAGCACCCCCATGTACCGTCCACTTGGTTTCACAAAATTGTGCGTGTAGAGCTGTCTCAAGTATTTCCTTTCTCAGTGCCTGTTCAGCTGATAGTCAATCTCATCACAAAGTTTCAAGCAATTTGTAGTGCAGATCTGTGGATTCTCTGTGAGTTCCACCTCTATCCCAGTCCTGGGCAATCTGCTCTAGCTGACCCTGCTTGAACAGAGAAGGGGAGCTAGACTAGGTGATTTCCAGAGGTCTTTCCCAAACTCAGTGATTTTGTGAGCCTATGAATTTACTTTCTACTTTGAAACAACTTTTGCAGAAACAATCTAATAAACTATATCTGGGCCAGTCTATCTCCAACAGCCAAATACGTATGTCATTAGGTCTTGTTTTGGACATCTAGACTCCATGTTCTTTAAAGAGAAACCAGGAAGGACTAGCAACAATTTGGCTGCAGGCTATAACACCGATGATGCTGAAACATAAAATGATGACATCAAGAAAAAGCAGTGTACATATCAGAGGATTTAGAGCCTTGATATGTCCATATGTAAAGTTCAAGATTTAGTTTATAACCTCAAACTACATCCTGAAGTGCTCTGTGAAATTTGAACTGATTTTTCTCAGAAATTTTCTGGGAACAAATCTAGAAAAAATCTACAAAACATAGACAATTTTCTTCCAAAGTGAATTATATTGTCTCTAAATACTGTCACTTAGGAAAGACATTCTTGCAATTGTCATTGTTGGCAAAAGAGAGAACTGGACTTTCCTGTGTCATTTCAACCCATCCAATGTGAAGCAAGACCCCGTGATCATGCAAATTCAACAGTACCAGGTGAACTATCTACGAAAGATATGTAAGATCAGGAATCTATGTGAAAAACTTTGCCTTTGCCAGGTTGTCAACAGAATTTTAAAAAATTCACATAAAACCCTTTTCCCATCTCTGTAAGCAATAAAGGACTTTGAATAGTTTGATGGTTTTTTTTTAATCTGTGCCATTTGATAACAGTGATAAAATTGATCAGTCCTTAGAGGATGTATACTACAACAGTAAATGTAAGTATTAATCACTTAACAATAAAATACATCATATTCTTTAACATGTCTTTTTTCCCAATTTTATGGTACATTCTTATCATTGCAGTATGCAACACCATTTAGCAGCGAACTTGAGAACCAAAAAGAATGTGCATAAATTAAACAGTAAATATTAAGATTATTAGGAACTCAAAAACTGGTTTATGGACATGCATTATGTTATAAAATATAACTTAGAAAGAGCCATAATTTGAGCAAAAATATCTATTTTGTGGAAATAGGAAAATAAACCATCAGAAAAAAATATGCGTGCAGAATGGTGAAAAGAAAACTGCTGTAAAAAATGTTCTTTTTCTAATTTGATGATATTTATAAAAGCTCAACCTTATTAAAAAGTGAGTGAATCTGTGTGGATGTGTGTGTGCGTACATGAGAGAGGAATATTGACTAAAATAATCACTACCTTGGGAAAGGCATTTGATTAATTAAAATATAAGCAATTAAAATAGTCTAAATTATTTCACATTTCTGATTTAAGAGCCAGTGTTTGATTAGAATGTCATGGAAACTGTCATATGTTATTTGATTAGTATTTAACAATCACTTGCTTTAAGAATACATAGTCTCTATACAATAACAAAATCACAGCCCCAGAGGAAAGAATTAGAGATAATTATCTCATTTTTTGATGAGAGTGAATTGAATTATTATACTTTAAGTCTTGCTGAAAAAAAATCATGACTACTTCATTTTAAATTCATACAACTAACGTTATTATTACTGCCATCCAGTCTTACACTGATTACTCCAGTAGAATGACTGACTGCCAAAGCTAATTTCTAGAGGTCCTGTTAAACGAGAGCCTTGAAGTTTGGCTCATTTTGTGCTACCAACTACATAAAACTTAAATTTTTGATCTTTTACCCTCCCATCACATACCTATTACAGATATAATGCTGCCTCAAAAATATATTATCTACAAAGCATAGTACTAACTCTGGGGTCAGAGAGTGATCCAAGGGGCACTAAAGTGTAAATGTATGCTGAAGGAAGAGCAGGCTGCCTACAGCCAGAGTCAGCCCACTCCACAAAGGGTCTTCTCAAATCCATGCAAAGCACTTTGAGCTTGCTGCTGCTGCTGCTGTTCTTTTAGTGTTGGAAGGCTAAATGGAGACTAAGGACGTTGTATGTTTCTGTGTTCAGGAGTGGCACCTGCTCATTGTGTGGTTGGGAACAGCAGGTCTCAGATGACTCTGGTACTCCTATGGTTGGACTTGATGACCTTGAGGGTCTCTTCCAACTGAAAAGATTCTATGATTCCTCTCCAGTTAGACACAGGTGGGTCACTTAGGAAAGGAGTTCTCACTTTCAGGCACCTGCAGAAAGAGGATTAGCAACTCTTATTCCTGTTGCACGGCACTGACAACTGCAGCGCAGCTTTGATGCAGCAGTGGAGGCAAAAGGGCAGTAGACCCTAAGGAGGGACTAGACAGCTGGTCCTCCAGCACTGAACCTTTTGCTATGGTGGTAGCAACAGTGATCCCAGCAGGGGTCAACTAAAGCCTGATCTGCAAACTAAAGCCTGATCTGCAAACTGGACAGACTCTAGCCTGGGCAAACCAAGGAAGAAGTACATTGTGTAGAAGGAAAACACAGCTAACCTCAGTAGAGAAGAACATGATCTCCTCAATGCCACAGCTCTGCTCCCAGTTGCTCAGTGCCATAATCACCTACTGCAGTTATCCAGGGTGTGAGGAAAGGGGAAAAGGAGTCTTAGAGGATGATAGGCTTATAAGATTAAGTCCTTCGAACTAGCGTATGTTTATTGACAGATTTCAAGCACCAAAGAACATTCTGTGCCACGTTCTGTGAAAGTGACTGCTGTCACCTAGTAAGCAGGGAAAAAATGAAGCCACAGGTTGAATGGGCACCAGCACAAGCAACAGCCTAAAGTTCCAACCACAGAGGATGTTGTTCAGCAACAAAACCAGGAAACGAAACAGAACTCCCTGGACCTGAATATTTTCCAGGAAAACAATTTTTCCAGTGAACTTTATTGCCTTACAATCAACTCTACCTCAAACAAGAGATGTCTGAAAAACTCAAAATTGGGCAGCTTCTGTCACTGACCTACTGGATAGAAATGAACAAGTAATTACTTTTTTAAATGTTCTTCTTTAGCTTTGTGGCCCATAGTATTATCAAAATTATGCCTGTCATCTGTTTTGAGCATACTGAGTCCAACAGGGAACTACGTTATTAATGTTTCAAGTATTTGAAGGACTTCTTATACCGATGGATGTTCTTAGCTCTATTTTTATAGATTTCCATTTTTAATGTATACATTTCTCTCTCTTCTTCATTGCCTGGGTGATCCTGATTTATAAGTACTGCAGGCCAACTCTAAAAAAGTTTTGATCTTCTGAGATCTCTCTTTTAAAATGAAATGGCTGTATTTAGAAGTAAAAGTTCTCATAGAGCAGAGAAGAAAAGTGGAACATAGATAAATAAATACTTCCTTGTAGCCATAAAAGAATGATTATGAGGGTTATTAAAACTAGATGTGACCTCTATTCCCCCTTTTTCTGGCAATTTCTGAAAACCAGAAAGCTTTGCTGCGGTTACTGCTGAAAACCCAAAGGCATGTATATATCTATTATAGTGTTTCCATATTGAGATGTTCAAAAGCTAGGAAAGTTTATATAGAACTGATATTTTAGAATTAAAACTAAGAAAAAATAATCCTTGTACACTGAAGAGGCTCTTAAAGAAATGTATCAGGTATTGACAATTAATACATTAAAGTAGTCTGGTCAGATCTCGTCCTTATCTGCATGTGTGAACGGCACAATAAAACAGCAATTCTGATTATAAGACGCCTCAAAATAAATAATCATTATGGTGTTACTTTTTATTAGAATAGAATGCACGTAATTGTCATTTCAATATCATGCTGAACCAATAAGATGTTATCCGAGCCTTTTTGACCCTCTTAAATGTTTCAAAATTCCTCCTCTAAATTTTTTACTAGCTTTACTTTCCCCTTCAATTAGGTCAGCCTAATCAAAAGCCAAATTAAAATACTGAGCCTAAGCAGCTTCTAACATATTTAAAACATTAATTTGGTAAAAAAAATTAAAGTCAGAATACGTACAATGATCTTCCATCATTCTTTTTTTTCCACATCTTTACAAAAATGAATAATTTGTTATCTTAGATGATCTGGAAATGATCTCTACCAGAACTTCTTATTTTAAAGGGCTATATTCCTTTTTATGAATTATTGGTCTATTAGATATAGGTTTCCTTCTTTAATGTTGAACTGCAGGCATATTCTGGGACATAAACTTTATAAAATGCAACAGAGAGTGCTCATATTCATTTACTTGTCTTGATGCTGTACTAAGTCACTTTCTCAACAGTGATTTTATGTTGGAATTTCCTACACACGGCAGAAAAGCTGTGAGTATAATAGATAAGGAAGTGCTCCACTCCCGCTTTTGGTCTCCATTCCACAGGGACATTATGACTAGCAAGAGAAGAGGAAGAGGAAAAGCCACAATTTCAATGGTCTGTGCATTTCAGTTGGGAAAGTTGCTTTCATTCCTGCTCTTGTGACAGGTATTGTGGTGGCTCAGTTATTGTCTTTTGAGAGATGAAACAGAAAATTAACCAGATTTCATTTTACCACATTTAGATGCAATCAGACAAACTAGATACAGAGATACCAATGAATATTTTATTAGGTTGGTGCAAAAGCAAGTGCAGTTTTTGCATTGCTGAAATTTGCTGTTTGATATTGGAATACGTTCTCAAATAACTGTGATTATGTTATACATCATTTTAATGTACTTTTCTTTATTTATGTTTTTTTGCTGCTGACTTATTACATGGTGTTTATCTTATATTTATTTTAGACTATGGAAATGATGTTAGACAAAAAGCAAATTTGAGTGATTTTCTTATTCATGTTCAAAACGGATCGTAAAGCAGCGGGGACAACTCGCAACAGCAACAACGCATTTGGCCCAGGAACTGCTAATGAACATACAGTGCAGTGGTAGTTCAAGAAGTTTTGCAAAGGAGATGAGAGCCTTGAAGACAAGGAATGTAGTGGCTGGCCACAGAGAGCAACCATCGAAGCTGATCCTCTTACAGCCACACAAGAAGCTGTCAAAGAACTTAACATCAACCATTCCATGGTCATTCAGCATTTAAAGTAAATTAGAAAGGTGAAAAAGCTCATTAAGTGGATGCCTCGTGAGCTGACCAAAAATGAAAAAAATGATCATTTTGAAGTGTTGTCTTCTCTTATTCTATGCAACAACAACAAACCATTTCTCAATTAGATTTTGAGATGCGACGAAAAGCAGATTCGGTACAACAACTGGTGACGGCCTGCTCAGTGGTTCCCAAAAGCCAAACTTGGACCAAAAATAGGTCATGGTCACTGTTTGGTGATCTGCTGCCGGTCTGATCCACTACAGCCTTCTGAAGACCAGTGATACCATTGCATCTGAGAAGTATGCTCAACAAATTGAAGAGATGCACCAAAAACTGTACCACCTACAGCTGGCACTGGGCACCAGAAAGGGCCCGTTGAATGTAAAGTTTATTTTCCTGTTTATACAAAACAGTAAGAAAGAGTTTAGGGGAAATAACATGCAAGCACACTACCTTGCAAAACAGAAAATAATGCACCATTAAATTAAACAAAGAAAAGCAAGAAGGAAGATAAACTTCACACATTGTATAAGCTACAACAGTGAAACACTGCAAACATGAACCATAGAAAGGGGACACCTTTCATTTTACAATTTAACAAAAGTCAGCAGTTTCACAGGTAAGTCAAAAAAGCAAGACAAAGTTAACAGCTAGTCATTGAAGACCTAGATCAAATGAAGTCCCAAGAGCTCTACTCTGAAGCCAACTGATCGCAGTTTTAGAGAAATAGGTATAGAAAAAATACAGAACTCTTGTCTTTCGAGGATATTGTTGCATATATCTGTATCATCTCTGCATCAAATGAGAAATCTCACCATTGATTTGCTGGCTCGCTTCCCATACTGTTTCACCAGTGTTATTTCCCCTTTCCTCCAACTCCACAGATTATTGTCCTGAACATATTCTGTCTTTGAAGTTGATAAGATCTTGTGAGGAAGCATAATTTATGATTGTGTAAATTACATGGATTACATTTTCTTGTTAAATGTAGAATGAAAAATCAAACCCAAATCCTATGTGGTTTACTCTGAAAATTAAAAAAAATTAATCTATGGAAAACTTTAGGGAAAAGGAAGGGACAGAGCTATTATGATATCTTTTCTTGTGTCTGCAGCTATTAATGTTACTCCATTTTGGCAGCATCTGAGTTCCACCTATTTTTCACATCAGTCATATACTTCTGTCTTCTCTGGGAAAAAGATTTCCACATTTCACTACAAAAGAATGCAGCAAATTATAATTGTTAAAAAATTTGTATCCCTTAATAGTGGTTCCACTGTAGAAAAATAGAAACATAGCATGCTGTTCACATCTTACCACACTCCATATAAATGATGCAAAACGAACAATAAGCTGCTTCTTGTGAGCTGGAGGGAATGTGGAGGTGTAGGACACTTCAGGCATATTTGGAAGAAAATTCCTTAAAAGAAACCACTCTGGGAACTGATCAGGGAAACTGTCTGTAAAATAAGATAAAAGGCAACAGAAAGGAAGCCTACAGATAGGGTCCAGTGTTCACAGAGTCTGTAGCAATCTGTCCCTTTGAGTACACAGGGTTGTTGATGAGCTTGCCTACATCTCTGCTGGCAGTGAGAATCACTCTTGCTCCATTTGCAGATCAAAAAACACATAAACATGTGTGGGCCATGCTGAAGATGAAAACATCCAGTCTTGAAAGGAAACAGAAGTAATTAGTCTATTAAAAATAATTACGCATATTAATTATGCTGCTGTAACTGGCATCCGTCTTTCAAGTTTGAGGGAGGCTTTTGCAATTTCAGTGGAATGTATTAATTTTTCTTTCCCAAATGTAAGTATAACAGCATAAAGATTTGTGGAGTTTGTTTTTGTGCTGTGTAGAATGCACTTTTTTCGTTCAGCCAGTTCAAAGAGAACAGAATTGTTTTTTTCTTGGCAACACAGAGAAGTGTAATCTGTACTTCGCTACACAGCCTCCAGTTCAGCCAAATGAAAGGAAGGTTCATTGCCACTAGGGAAGAATCAAGGAATACACTCAAATTAACACAGCCTCCACAGCCTTACTCTACAGTTCTTTCAACTGAAGACCCTTTTCTAAGCATTCTAAATCAGCCAGATATCAAATTCGAAAACCTGCTTCTTTGCATCATACGTACAGTTAACATCAGATTACAGTGAACCCAGCCCACTGGGCTTTCTGGTTACATAGCCACTGAAGTTGTTTGGTCTCAACCTCACAAGAGACAGTATTGTAACGAACAAACAAAGTAATTTAAAATGTTTTTCTTCATTTACACATTAAGGTAAAAAAAAAAAGAAAAAAAGAAAAAAAAAAAAAAAAGAAAACTGCAGCTGCTTTAGGACCTGATTTTTTCCCCTGAAATAAGAAAATAAAGAAACAAACTTTCTTCAAACAGAGCAGAATCTAAACCTAATTTTCACTACTGCATCAAATAGATCATCACAGAGAAGGTTATAACTGTTCCAGTATTAGCAACTCCTTATTCTGCTCTTCACAGAGAATTACAAATGTGACCAAGAAGGGAACTAGTAGCTACACTGATCCTCCTTAAGATCTTTAAAACACAGTCAAAACCAAACTGCCACACTAGAGATGAAAAACACACTTGTGAAAATGCTCACTAAATTTTTTTTGGCCCAGCTTGGGTTCTTGTTTTTCCAGGATAATATTTTGTTCTGCAAAACTGTAATTACAGTTCATAGAATCATAGAATCATTTTGATTGGAAGAGACCGTCAAGAACCATGTCCCTAAGAACCTTGTCTAGGCACCTTTTAAACACCTCCAGGAATGGTGACTCAACCACTTCCCTGAACAGCCTGTTCCAACGACTGACAACCCTGTCCACGAAGAAATTTTCCCTAATATCCAATCTAAACCTCCCCTGGTGCAACTTGAGGCCATTTCCTCTTTCCTATCACTTGTTACTTGGGAGAAGAGACCAACACCCTCCATGCTACAACCTCCTTTCAGGTAGTTGTAGAGCGATATGGTCTCTCCTGAAACTCCTTATCTCCAGGCTAAATAGTCCCAGCTCCCTCAGCCGCTCCTCACAAGACTTGCACTGCAGACCTTTCACCAGCTTCGTTGTCCTTCTCTGAAAGCTCTCCAGCACCTCAATGTCTTTCTTGTAGTGAGGGGCCCAAAACTGAACAGAGTATTCAAGGTGGGCCCTCATCAGTGCTGAGTACAGTGGCACAATCACTTCCCTAGTTCTGCTGGCCCCACT
The DNA here is from genome assembly GCA_013399365.1 of Pampusana beccarii. Lineage (NCBI taxonomy): Eukaryota > Metazoa > Chordata > Aves > Columbiformes > Columbidae > Pampusana > Pampusana beccarii. The sequence goes on from VWYH01009117.1 coordinate 1,539,828, forward strand.
ATTCCTGATGCAAGCCAGGACATTATTGGCTTTTTTGGCCACCTGGGCACACTGCTGGCTCGTGTTCAGTGGCTATTGACCAACAGTCCCAAATCCTTTTCCACCAACCAGCTTTTCAGCCACTCTTCCTCAAACCAACTGGATTTGACTCCACTCACCACAACTCTTTGGGCCCGGCCATCCAGCCAGTTCTTTACCCAGTGAAGAGTATGCTTGTCCAAGCCACGAGCTGCCAGTCTCTCCAAGACAATGTTGTGAGAAACAGTGTAAAAGGCTTTAATGAAGTCCAAGTACACACCATCCACAGCCTTTCCCTCATCCACTGAGTCACCTCATCATAAAAGGAGATCAGGTTCATCAAGCAGGGCCTGCCTTTTATAAACCCATGCTGACTGCAAGCATTCAGTTCTGCACCATGACACAAATTCATTGTATTTTGTCCTCTTTGGGAGGTTACTGAACCTAGAGTCTATCTCTCGTCTGTAGACACAGAGAGGTCCACAAAGGTAATTCAGATACGAAGAGGACTAAATGCTCTTCATCAGGAGCCACTCTCCCCATTGACTACGGAGAACCTACAATGACCACATCTACTGCCTAAGGCACTTCAGATGGGGGGGTTGATGCAGACTGCCTATTTACATACTCAAAATAAATGGTCCATTTTCCCTCATTAAAAAAGTTATACTAGACTTAAAATATATTAGTGAAAATTTTTCAAGTTGGAATGATTACTTGGGACTGCATATTTTAGGGTGCTCAATTTGGGTGAGAAAATAAGCAGGGGTATGGAAAATTAGGTTGTAAAGGAGAAAATGACACCAGTGGCATCCTCATTAGCTTCTTTTGTTTCTCCAAATCTGCATTGAAAAGTTTCACATTTTGTACACGCTACCACTATTCTTCTGAACACCTCAACATTTAAGCAACTGAACTTGAAAGTGGCTAAACTTCAGTTCTGTTTTATTTGCCCTCATGCAACTGCTACCGAGCTCAATTTGATACAAATAAGATTGACTTTGCCTTTTTATGAGGGCAAAACTGAGCTTCTGTACCTTTGGCTACTCCTTTACCTGTAACATGGCTTCATAAGACATCAAAACTATAGTAAAATGCAATTTCCTCTGAAGAGCGGCATATGAAAAACAAAAGGATTTGATTAGCAGAGACAAAGAGATGAGGTGTCAGTTCCTATTTTGAAATGAACTATCAAGAGACACCACTTGAGGAGAGAGATTGAATAAGCGTATTTCAGTTCTAACAGGTTTACTTCCTGCAATGCTACTAAACAATAATTATAATGTATTGTAAGTGATCCAGGGAGAGCCTGTACAAATAGGGAAAAAAACCAAAACAAAACGAAACACATTTTAAATGGGACAGGAGCTAATGCCTCCTTCAGCACCTGTAATTTGTGTTAGTAGAGGGCTATAAAGAAATATATTATTTTCTCATTATCTTCCTGTTTTTTTACTTAGGCCAGACATCTGAAAATTAAAAACTGCACAAACAGGACTAGATCATACTACGCTTACTTTATGAATTCCTCTCCCTTGCTTTGCCTTAGTTTTATCATTAAAAAAATCATATTATATATTGGCTTTCTTTTGCCACTTCATGGTACAGCTTTTATAGTGACAGATGTGCCACTTTGGCGTGCTGCAAACATTGCTCGGCACTTGCATCACCAAGACCCATTTCAAAGGGTTTGTAACATAGCTTGGAATTAAAAACTTTCTGTATAAAGGAGTCAGACTCAAACACAGAAGGAAAAGGAAATGAAAACACAACAGCTAAAGATGACAAAATAGAAACTTTTTCTTCAAGCTTCCAGAGCTACATGGTATAGAATTGAGTGGATGGTAGTTCTCTCTGGAAGATTTCAAAACATTTCTTTCTTTCCTCTACTGTCATTGTATCAAAGCTTTCTGAACAAGAGAGAAACACCCCACCAGTGGTTTCGTTTTGAACTCAGGCACTGGAGTCCTATATTAGGTGTAGGCTAACGATTCACTAGTGTAAAAATGTGACCCTTGTCACTAGCAAGTGACGCAACAACTGGGTTAGAGAGCCAGCTTTCTTCCCCCATTCTCCTTCCTGCTGAGAACAATACCTCTTTCAGCTATTATTTATGTATGAATATAATGACCAATTTAAATCATAGTTGGAATTAGCATTTATTAAGTATGCATATTGTAGTGAAAAACACCTGAAAATTTCAGTAAGTTTGCAGATGACACCAAGTTGGGTGTGAGTGTTGACGTGCTTGAGGATAGAAAGGCCATACAGAGGGATCTGGACCGGCTGGATCGTTGGGCTGAGGCCAATTGTATGAAGTTAAACAAGACCAAGTGCCAGGTCTTGCACTTGGGCCAATAACTCCAGGTAGTGTGACAGGCCTGGGGAAGAGTGGCTGGAAAGCTGCCTGGCAGCAAGGGGTCTGGGGGTGTTGATCACCAGCCACTGAACCTGAGCCAGTAGTGTGCCCAGGTGGCTAGAAAGGCCAATAAAATCCTGGTTTGTATCAGAAATAGTGTGGCCAGCAGAACTGGGGCAGTGATTGTGCCACTGTACTCAGCACTGGTGAGACCCCACCTTGAATCCTGTGTTCAGTTTTTGGCCCCTCACCACATGAAAGACATTGAGGTGCTGGAGAACGTTCAGAAAAGGGCAATGAATCTGGTGAGGGGCCTTGAGCACAAGTCTTATGAGGAGCAGCTGAGGGAACTGGGGCTGTTTAGCTGGAGAAAAGGAGGCTGAGGTGAGACCTTATTGCTGTCTACAACTACGTGAAAGTAGGTTGTAGCATGGAGGGTGTTGGTCTCTTCTCCCAAGTAACAAGTGATAGGACAAGAGGAAATGGCCTCAAGTTGCACCAGGGGAGGTTTAGATTGGATATTAGGAAAAAATTCTTCATGGAAAGGGTTGTCAGGCATTGGAACAGGCTGCCCAGGGATGTGGTTGAGTTGCCATCCCTGAGGGTATTTAAAAGACGCATAGATGAGGTTCTTACGGACACAGTTTTCTGGTGTATTTGGCAGTGCCAGGTTAACAGTTGGACTCTATGATCTTGAGGATCTTTTCCAACCAAAACAATTCTATTATTCTATGATTCTATAAGCCACCACTCCATCAGTAATTAATCTTCTAGCTAAAAACTTTCTGAACAATAGGAACATTATGAATGATTATGCTGCATATTCTTATTTGGAAGACAAAAATTGCACAAAGATTGCCTGGAAAATACAACTAATAAAATAGCACTGAATATTGTTAAAGTAATGTTGTCAGTGAAGGAAGGGAGAGCAAAACCCTGGTCAACTTGGTGTGATCTCACGATGACCTTGCTTTGAACAGATTGGACTAGAGACCCTCTGAAGCCCCTTCCAACCTGAGTTATTCCATGGTCCTGTGAGGACAGCTTAAAATGCCAGTCAGATTTTTTTAAATCGCAATAAAAGTAACTTGTCATTTCTGTAAGAAAGTCTTATGTTCGCTTTTAAATAGGAAATTGTCTGAACTATCTGAAAATGAGCATTATTGCCAAAAATTTCTACAAAACTGAACATCAGTTTGGAAATATATCTCTTTTTCTCTGACATTTCTCCTTTGCTCTTGCTAAAGGCTATATTACATTGGATTTTTTCCAGTGAACTGAGTCTTCTTAGATTTGCACATCAGCCTCACTATTATTATTCTTGCAACTCTTTCTGATATCAGTTGTGCCAAGATTTCAGCACTGATCAACTGTGTGGCCACAGAGGTTTCTCCCCTGGTGATTTTTAACTGACACAAGTTTTATTATGGTGTGATTTTTAATTCTCTAAAGCCCAGATGTGATTCTGCTGGAATAACTTGTTCTCTCTCTTGGATATTCAGTTGCTATATTTGATGTAAGACCTTCTGGGTTGTCACAATACTCACACAATCTGACAGCAATAATGGATCTTTATTTAAGAAGCATAAATAATCACTGTGCAAACACATACTCTTAGTTAAAACAATATTTTTTGGCCTAACCAGAAAGGATGTGTTCCTCCTCCAAAACATACACTGAAGATAAAATTTCTGAGGTGGCAGCACTTCTGTCAATCTTTCAAAACTCCACTCCAGAGAGGACTTTTCAGAGGACCACAAGTTCATTAAACTTTTGTAGAATTAAGCATCCACAGGTTGATTTAAGTTATTTCTATTAAAGTTGATTTCCCCTTACCACCCTTGTTTCTGTGACAGCACTCGACTACACTTGGAGCTACCCAGATCTGCTGACACTGCAGTATATTTAAAACAAGTTCTACTGAAGAATGGTGCTGTATTTCTTCCAGGAAAACAATACTAAATCTACACTCTTGCATGTGACTAAGCTTCCCTTCATGTGGACATACTGAGACCAGTAGGTAAATTCAAAGTAAGAGATTAATTTCCTGGCAATTATGAGAAATTTACACTTGTCCTCATCTGTGATTCTAGGACAATTAACTAAAAACACAAATATGTAATTATTTCATTAAATAAAAGTTATCCGATTTGATAAAACTGGGAAGATTCTGTAGCAATTTGTGGCCATTTGGAAAACAGAAAATATGTGTGATAGCTAGCACAAAAACCATAGAATTCATGTCAAGTAACAGGCTTTGCAGACAGGGCAGAAACTATAAATTTTAACTAAAGCTTTTGAAATGGCGTCAAAATAGCCTTCTGAAAAATGTGTTGGTTGCTGAAATTTCTAGAATATGTGGACAACTGTACTAAGTGGGACTCTGAGAGGGTCTACACCATTACCTTTATAGCAACCTGGGTGGTGGAATGTGGCTTACATAAAGCTTACATACGTTAAATTTGCTCATGGCAAGAAACTGAGAGGGATCACAAGAACGCTGGAATTTATAGAGATCAAGTAACTGTAGGTAACTTGGGTTACTAGGTATGTATGGATAACCACCTGCACACATGTAATAAGCAGCAAGTGGTTAAGACAGCAGATCTTTAGAGAATGATAGAACAATTTGGAAACCACAAGCTGACCACACATCAACAGTGTAAGACAAGCCAAGCAAATGGGCTGAGGCAGAATTACCGACCAAGAGGCATGGAGGGACCCTTCTGCTTTAGTCAGCATTTGTATGGTTTCAAGGAAGGAAGTTTTGTCTCAGGCCAGATATGAAGTGCTATGTTTGCATGAGCAAAACAGAACTAAAAAATATTCAGAAAAAAGGAAAGTATTGTATCTCTACTGTTGAAAGACAAAATTATAATATAAGACATACTCCTAAAGTATTCAAACTATAGAAAAAAGGGAGCAAACTTGAAAATTACCATCCATAGTATAAAGGTAATAATATATATCATAAAGAAAATGCACAACACTTCTCCATAAAAGTCTACACAACGGGAAATATTGTTAAACTAGTAGGAGGCATCTAAAACAAATAAAAACAAGTACTTTATACAACAGGCAGTTGCTTTCTGGAACTTACAACAGACTACTGAGGAGGCAGACGTTAGCTGCAGTTTCAAAAAGAGCATAACAGAAATATATGGGTACGTAATCAGATACCTTAAGGACTGAACCCTTTAAGAGACTGCAGAATTAGGCATATAAACTCCAACAGGTCTGGGTGTTAGTAAAGTACAAGGGCATAGAAAGCAGTTAGGTTGATGTGTTCTCCCTAAACTGCATTTCTCTGATGCAGTGAGACGTTTCTTATGTTCTCAGGGGGTGTGGGACAAGAAGAATTTACACTGAAGCGTCCTCTCCTTCCAGTTATAGATTTTTGCAGGGTAATTAGTAAAGCATTATGTGCTGGTTTGACTGAAAACTAGCTAATTTTCCTTCATGCAGTTATAAACCTTCCTTTTTGATAGCCAGCATGGTCATTGTTTGAATTCAGTTTGACAAGAAGATAACACCCTGGGACAGAGTTAAAAGTTTTTAATTGCTCTGGTCTGAGAGCCAAGGACATTCTGAGCTCTCTGCCCACAGGTGTGAGGCATCAAGGAAGGGGGGCATGGATGGGGCAGAGCTTGACTGACATCCAGACTGATCAATAAGAGTATTCCATCCCATTAGCATAATGCTTTGTATTTAAGGAGAGTCAGGATCTTGCAGATAGGTTTGGTTTTCTCTTTCTTTTGGAGCCGGGATGGAGGCCTGTTTTGGTGGAGTTCTGCTTGAGACTTTCTTCAGTTTGGCCTTTTGCCATCCTGCCATTTTGCAGAGGCCTCTGGGCCTTTCTGACTTTTTTTTCCCCTCTTTTCTCTCCAGGATCAGCTGTTCAGGACCAGGTGCTGCTTCCTAGGACTGGCTGCTTGTTGTGGATGGAGTTCATGAGGAATTGCATTGAGTATCTTTTTATTTTGTATTACATTTCTACTTTATACATATGTATTTTAGTAGTAGTAGTATATTAGTGTTATTTTATGAAACTGTGTTTGTCTCAATCCACAAATTTCTCCCTTCCCTTTCAATTCTCTCCCCTATTCAGGGTGGGAAGGGATTGAGTGAGCAGCTATCATGGTGATGTTGCTATCTTGGGTTAAACCACAAACACACTGTTTTTTTATAGGTAAGTAAGCAGAGGTATAGCTGATTATAGTCTAGGACTACATGATCTTTCAAGGTGTGTTTCAAATCTGTGGTGCAGGACAATCAATATCTTAGATTGTATTGGACCCAACAGGTCCCCAAGGTAATAAATTTATACTGCTTACTAGTCAATTTAGTGATTGTTTTACCCATTAAAGGTCTGGGTTTGTTTTATAAAGCTGTCTTGGTCTGGGCTGGCATAGAGTTAGTTTTCGTACCAGTAGTTGGTATAGTGCTGTGTTCTGGATTTAGTATGAGAATAACGTTGATAGCACACTACTTTTTTGATTGTTGTTAAGCAGTTTAAGACTTTTCAGCTTTTTATACTGGCCTGCCAACAAGAAGGCAGCCAGTGCACAAAAGGTTGGGAGGAGACACAGATAGGACAGCTGCTCCCAGCTGACCAAAGGGATATCCCATGCCATACAACATCATGCTCAGTACATAAAGCTGGGAGAATAAGAAGGAACTTGAGCCATTCAGAGTTACAGTGTTTGTCTTCCCAAGTAACCGTTATTGGTGATGGAGCCCGACTTTCCTGGAGATGGCTGAACACCTGCCTGCCCATGGGAAGCAGTGAATGAATTCCTTGTTTCGCTTTCCTTGTGTGTGCAGCTTTTGCTTTACCTGTTAAACTGTCTTTATCTCAACCCCTGAGTTTTCTCACTTTTATTCTTCCAATTCTCTCCCCCATTCCATCTGGGGGGATGCGCGGAGCAGAGAGCTAGCGAGCGGCTGCGTGGGCCTTAGCTGCCACCTGAGGTTAAACCACAACAAAAGCTAGGATCCTTTGATCATCCATTATCTTGGTGTTCAGATTTCTGCTGTCATAAATTTAGCATTGGATTAAATCACAACTTTCCAGACATTATAAACAATTGTACAGTTTTATTCTAAACTATATTTAAGAAGAAATTGAAGATATAAGAAAATCACGGTGGAACCCAGAGACATATATCCTGAATTTGAATACTACTTTCAGTTCACTGTCAGGAGTTCAGTCAAGATTAGGAAAAGGTAGGTAAAGATAATTCAGAAATTGGATGTAAGTTTTTGTTTTATGTCTCGGTGATACTTTGACAAACACAAAAGGATTAATAGAAAATAAAGGTAACAAGCTGGTAATAAACAGATAGTCACCTCTGGAAAACGGTTATGTTCACTACTAGCATGGTAAAAGGGTTTTACTGAAATAGTGAATGAGTGATGAGGAAGTTAATAGGAGAGTGATATATTTTTAGAAGCTTTTAATAGAGTTTCTGTCTGAAGTTTGTTGTCATAGTCTATACATTTATGAGATAAGACAAAATAGAGTTGTTAAAGAAGAAATGGTATTCAGATAGTAAAAAAACATTTATGATGCAGATTACCTTGATATCTTGAAGAAAACTGGGCGCACTAGAGGAATATGATACTAGTCAAGAGACTCCGGTGTATTTCCAGCCAAACCATAACAGTTACTGGTAGCTATAAACACTGTAAATGCTGAACAAGTTGTTAGTGCTATAACCTATTCATATACAAAATAAGGAAGGATAGGCAGAATTGATACATTCAGGATTCTTACTTTGAAGAAAATGTATTAAATAGTTTTATATATTGAAAGATTAATAGTGGTGAATTTAAAGAATGGATTCTTCTCTTTTTGATGTGCATATATAAGAACACCAATGAAAATCTGAAAGCTTAACAGAGAGTATCTCAACTAGTGTGATTCATGACTGGCCTTGTAAACAAAGGGAAGAAACAATTTCTGAATGTGTGCCTTCCAGTTTCAGTCCAGAGATTCAAATGTGTTTAGAGAAATGGTCCTGTTGAACCAATGAACAGCATATTTCCTACTTCAGCTGGCACTGAATATGTAACTCCCTGATGTATCAGGTTCCCTAAAGTGTTTTCCATACATTTTATTAAATGCCCCTTAAGACGAAGTGAAATGTCAACATCATTAGCTACTTTGCTATTGATCATGAGTTTCTACTGACTCTGTATTCCCTAGAAGATATTTTCACTATAGGCTGAGTTAGGATAGAAGTATTCCTTTTTCACATTCTGAATCTTGGACATGTTCAGATAAGCTGTCTGTCCACAGTCAAGACTATCCAGAAGTGACTTAGTGTTTGCATTTTTAGAAACCTTAAGACTAAAACAAGGTACAGATTAACGTGTTAGCACAGGATATTCAAACAATTAATGTGAGACTGTATGTTTATTAGTAGCTGTTTAAGTCTGGGTGGGCAATTAAACAAAATCACAGATGTTCTCTATAAGCCATTTCCCTCCCCAGAAGAGAAAGGGAAAGAAAAAAAGGGAAAGTAAATGATCATAAAAAAGGGAAAGTAAATTAAAACATGTCTAATAAAACAATAGCAATGAATACTGTCACTAATAATAATAGAAATAATGAAAAACGTACAAAACCAACATTGAGTTTCCCCAGTGGTGATGATGGGCTTGCGTGCCATGGTGGCAAGCACCACTGATGCTGAAGGGCAAACACCAGGAAGTGCTGGACTGGACTCAGAAACAGACAGGGACTGGATTCAGGAATATATGGATTAGGACCAGAGGCAGGAGAATGGTCAGGGTCCCTCACGGATGTTGGCCATGGAAGAAGAGAGTGAGATGCTTGTGACCTCTCAGCTTTAAACAGTGACGTGTATGGGACAGAATACTTCAATGGTCAATTTTTGGTCACCTGCCCACTCCTCCACACAAGTACAACCGCTTTATGCCCTTTCACTTGTGGAACATAAGAGATCTATCAGTGAACTTTGTTTCTGTAGAAACAAATAGAAGCAAGGGCATTTCTACATACCAATCTTGCCTTTACCTTAGTAATAACTATAAACATCAGACACTATCAGTTCTAGAAGCAGATGCTGTCTGAAGAACATGTAGCGGACTTCAGAAAGTGCAGTTACTTAAAAGAAACTCAGCTGAAAGGAAAAATTGCCAAAAGTGGAATTTGTTCTCTACTGAAGCCAGAGCAGTAACTAATCTGTCCTAAAATTTATACTACTAACCACAATTACAGTAATATCTGAAATTAGTGACTCCTTTCCACATCTGTTTTGCAGAAAGCTGTGTATGGAGTTATTTTAAAGAATGAGTTTCTTTTAAATCGTTAAAAAACGAATTAAAAAAAAATACCTCCAAGTTTGTAATTACCACAGCACCACTACAAATTGCTTGGGTTGTGTGCAATCAAAACCAGAAGGACTATGTCATTTGTATTAAGTACCTGTACTAGTATTTGGCAAATGCAGTTTTACTGCAGATAAATGTGTACCTGTTTCAGAATAGATACTGTATTTTACTAAGTCTATCTGCACAGATTCAAGAGACAGGATATAAATTACACTAAATGGAAGAATGATACAGCATAATGACTTTAAAAAGGGCCTCCAGCATCTCTATCAAGTATGTAATCTGTAAGTTTCATTTTTCCTGCCTGCAATTCCCCATGCAGTTTCAAATGTCTGTGATATTTATCTTCACTTCTTCTAAACACTTTCAACCAATATTTGCGAAACAGGCAATTCACACACTTCTAAGGACTGAACACCTCATGGGTGAACAAACATTTCCCCTGACAATATTTAATTATTAATCAACTATGGAGTGTTCTACAATTTAGAAAAAAAAAAATCAAAATATTAACACTGGTGGAGGAAATTGCAAGAGGTAGGGTATACTTTTACCTTACTGATGCATTCTGTGCAAGACCTGAGAAATCAGTAGAATTCAGAGTCAGAAAAGCTTTGTAGGGCAGAGCACAGCAGAGCCACAGATGTGTACGAATTTCCCACTGTCCACTGAATGTCCACAACTGATTATCATAGAGTGGAAATAAATCTCAGCCACAAGGTAAACTATTTAGGGGAACGGGAAGTGAAATCACATTAAGCCTGCATCTCTCAGGCACTCAGATGTTGTAAGTGACCACATACGCTGTCCTACCTAGTCCACTGCAGCGTGCAGTCAAACACATTAGTAAGAAAAGCAGTAATGTCTTATGCTAGAAAGCTAAGTTGTAGCTTCTGACATTGCTCTTAGCTTAAATCTCAGTGAAAGAGACTACAGTTAATACATTTTACCTCATAAATGTGATGGTAACTCATGAGCAAACAAGGCCTCCCTCTAGTTGTTCAATACAAGCAGTTAGGAGGCGAGTGTAAAATTATCAATTTATCATATTTTGACACATATCACATGTGGCAGTTGCAGCTACACTCAAATATTTCTGTGAGACTTTTCTTTTTATTTAATGAGAGGTGAAAGATGCAAATAATTGCTGAGTGGCACTAGCTTCATCTATCATTGGTACTCCTCTCATCGATGTGACAGGACCCCCAATACCCACAGACAAGATGAAGAATTGTTTATTGAGATAAAGAGTGTGCTGGAAAATAGAATTACATAGAAATATACCTTTAATGAACATTCATTATGCAGTTGAGAATAGATGGCATTGCTAGAACAAGAAGATGCCAAAGGTTTAACGCTAAAAATATAGTGATCTAGTTATAACAGAGTTTTCTCCCCATGTCATCACACAAATAAAGAAAAAAGAAATACTTTTCAGGTGTGCAAAATAGCATCCTGTATCTAGGATCTCTTGCCCACCATTATTAGTTACTGCTATCAGGACAAAGACAAGTGCTTGGGGGAGAATTGTAAAACAACAGTTAGTGTGAATGACATGATTACCATGGACACAAAATAATTACAAGGGTAGAAAATATGGGGAGAGCAGACCTGTATCGTACTCAGGAAAGGTGACAATGTTTATCCCTTCAACCCATTTGCATTCCAAATAACCATCGGTGGTAATCATGACAGACACCTTGGTGACTTAAAGGAAGTAATAAGGTAAAACAGAAGGTCTTGTGGAATCATGGCTTTCTTTCTGCATCCATTTTCCCATTAAGTTTGCTGCCTAATAGGTTTGGGTTTTACTCCAAGAAGCAATATAATGTGTAAAACTAGTCAGCTTTGGCTTCCCTCTGTCATTCACCCTTTAGAAACATTGTATAACTAGGGTATGAGGCTCTTCTGTTTGGCAGAACAAAATAAATCGCTTTTTCTTTTGTACATAATTGTTCAATTACCTAAACATTTTGCTTTTACTTCTGTACTTTCTTTTTGTATCAGGCCAAAACTGAAGTTTCAATCATGTGGCACTGACAGTTCATTATAAGAAACAGTGAAAGTAGTTTCTCCAGGAGTATATCTGTGGCAAGCATCAGGGAGCAGGGAGCAGAGATCATGTGGAATATTTTTGCCACTTGATATCATCTTTCTTTTACCTGTTACCAATACTTACAGTTCTTTGTGAGAACCTTTCACACATATACACACACTTTTCAATTATCTCTTCACACATGGCTACTAAAGAAACATATCCACATCATATTCATATCATACCTATATGACTTTCAAATAAAGAAGCATAGGCAATACCCTTCCTCAGCAGGTTCAAAAATAGATTATCAGGTGGGGAACCAATGAGTTCCCTCTGGTTCTGTACCAGACTTCTCAAGTGACCATTGGAAATCACCCACAATGGATATCAGTCCTCTTGCTAAGGCGGTTCATATCATTTTCCTGTGATTTTCGTGCAATGGGTGTCTTTGTGCTGACTCCATTTCTCTGCTATAAAACACAGGTATGGCTCACCCACCTTTGAAAACTAGATGAGCAATGCAGTTTAAATGCCAAAGCAAATTATTTTAATTCTCAGTTACTTGCAACATTGTCTTTGGTAAGAGTTTTACTAATGCTTAATCTACACAGTTGTCTTTCATCCAGGGGCAGGTGACACCCAGTTAGCTCAGAAAAGAGTAATAAAAACTCAAAGATAACTGCTTTTCTTCAGATATAAGATACACATTCTATAGAACTACAGTGCAGAGAAAACTTACTTAAGTCAATAGGAAGACTGTTCATTATCGCAGAAGAAGATTGTGTGGATATTATTTGTGATATAGAGTCAGCTGAAGAAGCATAAGGGAGGCATACCTGTTTGAGTAAGAGTGTCTTTTAAAAAAAATTTAAAGATTTTGCATTTTAAAACTGTTCTATAAGAACAGACAAATAATAAGCCCATGAAGCATTTGATTGTTCTTAGGTTCTCATGAGGGTCTGTCCTTTGGGCACACTTACATAGCGTAAGGGACACAGAGGCACTAAGTTAGTGGTGATTGGTGTCACTACAACACTCTGTCCATCACAATATACTTTAACTCCTAATAGATCTATGATCTGGTATATCTATTAACCTAGTAATTATTTGCATGAGTTTGCATTATTTGCATTTGCATATAAATGGCACTATATTGTGGGACCTGACCTACTTTGCATTTTGTGGACTTCACAGACCCCATGGGCAGTACCTTGAGCACTTCCAAGCCACCTGGTCTTTTATCAGTTTTCCATTGACGAAAATTGTGGAGAAAATTTTTACCAGGGGCAGCAACCAAGTTGAAGACACCTGTTTAACAACTCTCTTAGTGGGTTAAAAGGCTCATGCATCACAATTTCTGTATCTACATTTTTTCTCCTCTGCCACCCAGTCTCTCCAAATATCCTCAGAAGAAACAAGACTACTTGTCTTGATCTTTGATCTGGAAAAAGAAGAAACATCTGTTCGTGTTAAATAAGGGAAAAATCTCAATCAGTTGTAAATACAACAGAAGCTTGGTTGAACTTCCAGGGCTTGAATATGATAACTTGTTGGATACTCACAAGTCACTAATTCTCACTCAGAAAATATTCTGCTCATCACTAAGTGAGTCTAACTCAAGGTAATTAGGTAATTTTGCCATTAACTTATGGCATCTGATTATTTTCATTAAAGCCCAGCTCCTGTTTGTTGTATATTCAAAAATCAAGATTTCTTTCATCAAAAAGTATGTTTGCACACCAAAACTGCAAGACAAGTAATAGCAACTGCATCTATAGTGTTCTTTTTATTAATAAGCAGTTTCTTATGTTTTTTATAATTTATATAATTTATGGAAATTTTATAAGGATTTTAGATCTCATGGGCCCGAAGTAACCAAAACAATTCTTTTGTACACAGCTCATAGAACAGAATACTTTAACAGAAAATATACAGTTATTATTTTTATGGTTTCAGCAAGAAGTAGAGCTCTGTGAAAGGGCTGTTATCTACCCTTAATAAACTCTTAACTTACTTTGTGAAATTATATCCCTTTTTGAATAACATAATAATGGAAACTGAATTTGATAATAAAAACTGATATTATAGCTGAACTATCTTATCTTCTGGAATATACTTACTGTATACCAAAACCAATAAAAAAATCAAAAGGTAAGTGGGGAGGGAGGAAATCTGTATATTTTTTCAAGGAGAGAGAGAAAAGATCTAATCAGAATTATAATAGTTTTCAATTATGCTTACCGACAAAAGGAATATTGCAGGTTACACCCTTATGACCACTCATATAGCAAGCAATATTACATAAGTAAACTACACAGATTTTTGAGGACTCATTTCTTTAAGTTGCCTGCCTCTGTAACAAAATGTTAAATGCAGCTTGATTCTGTCAAAGAATACTTGATATCAAAGTATACTAAATCATGATTAGAAATAAACTAAATACGTCACATATGGCAACATGTCAGATTCTCTGAGAATTTACTTTGGTTTGCAGTACTGAAGAGTAAGGCTGTGCTGCACATTTTCCAAACCTTAGGTTTCTCTGTTCCAAAAAAAAAAAAAAAAAAAATCAGCTAGGTTCCTTGCAAGACTTGACAAGAACAGGGTAAGAAGTTGTACTCACCAGAACTACTGAAACAGTATAGAAATTCTGTACATTTTATTATGTATAATCAGTTTAGACCCTATTTTTGTTCATAATTTACATGTACTCTGTATTGTACCTTACTTTTAAATTAGCTCCTCCTAAAAGTATCATCACGTGACATAAAGAATGCTGTTAATTTTCATTTATACACTCACATGATTTTATATTAATTCTTTGGAAAAAAAAAAACAACAGCGAGCACGTATTCTTTACCTAACAACAATCCTGTAGATGCCTAGAAACCAAATGCTCTGAAGTATACTGAGGGAAAAATCTTTCAGACAAGAAAGAGAAGATAATTGTTAGTGAGAAATTAGAATGTATTAGGATAACAAGATAATAATAAAAAAGAGTCTAACAGAAGTCAAGATTATTTGTTTCAATTGCAATTATATAATAAAATTTAAGATTATTTATTTTTAATTGCAACTCTCCCTTGAAAGGCAAAAATAGAGCCTTGTTATTGGTTTCCTTGTTTATTATCTCTCAGCCATTGATTTCCACGCCAAGAAGTGCTCATTTCACATACAAAAGCATATTTCCTAACTTCAAACACTCTACACAGTCATTTTTTCTGTTTCAAATATTGTCTTTATTAGTACAGATACAGATCAAAGGGCAAACAACAACAATTGAGAAATCATATAAAAATCACACAAACTACTGCGAATGTACACGTGTTGACTTTATACTTCCAACATCAGCAGTCATTTCACTGTCTCTGTAGACAAGAGAAGTAGCCTTCAGTGGGCAAATCAGACAATGTTAAATTCCTAAAGTAAGTCATAACTTGGAAGAGGTTTTTTTTCCTCTCCATTATCTATAGCCTCAGAAAACTAGTTTCCTGCTACTAACTTGGTCAGACAACAAATATAATCCAAGTAAACAATTCTGTTGATAGGAAAGAAATGTTGAAACCTGGATCAGTTTCAGCTTTGTTTGATTTGTTTTTTTAAAGTCAAAAGACTAACCATTAGTTTCTGACAGATGAAGACTCAATATAGTTTTGTAAATTCATTAAACAAAAAAAAAAGTTACCATCAAAAGGGTGAGCACAACATTTAGATGGCACACCCTAGCTCACTGTAAAATTGGGCAAGTGGTCTGTAAGGTGACCTTCCACTAGCTTAGCTGCAAGATGGGCTTCTCCCATAAAAAGACTTTTCAGAAAGAGTCTATTGAAATTCTATTTCAATATTTCCAGGACTCAGTACAATTAAAATACTTATTCTTATAGTCATAATCTATATTTCTTCACAAGGCAGAATTTTTATCTAATATATTATTTGGATGTTTCAGGAGAACGTAACTATCCCTTGTATAAAGAAAATGGCAATAAAGACCATAGTTAATCTTTTTCACCTATGTGTTCTTAAATATTTCTTGACAGAACTGAAGTTGTAATTACAGTCAGTCTTGATCTCATCGAAAATCTATCACTACTGTTTTGTGGTCTAGTTAGACAAATGGTAGGTTAATTTTCTTCTTTAATTTTGAATTATGATGCAAAGTATCTAAAAACTGGTAACAACATTTTTTAAAGTTATATCAAATTTCTGTACCCTATTACATTTTAAAACCTTTTATCCTGCCTTTTGTTTAAATGTATTCAGAGAATGGGTTTCGTATCAGAGATTATTTCATATTTTTTTTTTCATATCAGAGATTAATTCCCCGTAAACGATTCAGATGTAATGCTGCCCGAGTAAAACAAGGCCAAAAACAAAGGATGGGTTTCATTTGAACTGTAAGTGAACCAGACTGCTGCCCTTTAAAGACAGGAAGGTTGTAAGTGAACTTTTAAACTGAAGAGTCGGGGAACGCTAAGATGTACAAAAGGCCATGTCTTTTACAGAGAAAGCCATACAAATTCTCTGACTCATGAAAGATAAGAAATAGTCATAGAAGAAATGTCAAAGTGCCTTTTCAAGGGGACGCCAAGAGGACAAAACCACATGCTTTACCACCAATGCTAAAAATCTGAGAAATAAGAGAGCAGAAAAGGAAAGTCTAGCTGGGAACATATAAGCACACTCAAAGCTCGGTGGAAGTGTCACACAGAAGTATCGAGGTACAAGAAATACAAGAAAGAGAGGGTATGCTGTGCTAGTGTTGAAACACCATTTGTTTAAAAGCTGATCCTCTTATGACAGGAGCAGAGAGAATATCTTTATGCTACTCTATACATCTGCTCACATCTGAAGTTAAAATGGAGAGGTTCAGAGAAGGGCTACAAGGTACAGAGTGGCTTCTGGGTGAGGAAGAAGTAAATTGGGACTCTTGAGACTGGACAAGAGACAATGGAGTTTTGTGTGATTGGAAGTGGCAGGACCCACAGTGCTAAAATGGTCCAGCTGCTCATGCCCTCTCTGAGGACAAGAACTGAGCGGAAGTCAGCAGCTAGGCTCAAATCCAACAGAAATAGCATGCAACAGCATGTTAGAGAGAGAATACACAGGCTGAAGTCCACAGAGAATTATTGGAAGCTACTGAACAGATATAAATAACAACTAAGTCAGTAGCCTAGAGGAGTATTAAACAAGGTATGCCTGCCTAACTGTACTTTTCCTCTAGGAGATGCTCATGACCACTCTTAGAAACAGGGCACTGGGGGAAACGAGCTTTTGGTCCAATTTAGTAAAGCTGCTTTTTCCAATTGCAATTTGAGAAACATTTTTATTCACAATTAGGTGCTTGTTACCTCTCCTTGATCGCTGGCTTCACAGGGCATTACCTCAGCTTCTTG
This sequence comes from Pampusana beccarii, assembly GCA_013399365.1. Classification (NCBI taxonomy): domain Eukaryota; kingdom Metazoa; phylum Chordata; class Aves; order Columbiformes; family Columbidae; genus Pampusana; species Pampusana beccarii. The sequence continues at coordinate 1,556,995 of VWYH01009117.1, forward strand.
GATGAACCTCAAACCTAAAAGAATAAAACAGTAATCTCTATGAAGTCTGCTTCCAATCTCAGGTTCAGGTGTGCATGTGAATATACATGCACACATTATTGTGAACAAAAAATTGCTCTCACCAGAATTACACATGACCACAGTGGGAAGGAAAGATCATGCATCACTGGCATGTACAATTTTTTTAAATAGAGGCTTATTCTGTAAAGATTTTGATCTATTTCTGTTCCTCTGAACCTTACTCCATGAGAGCAAAGAGGATATAGAATACGTCAGAAATAAATGTCACTTTCATTTATACCAATCTTTATTTATTATACAAAACAAAATGACTATTCTTGTCTTCACTCTTCCCAAGCCCCTCTAACACACACCTGATTTAGCAAAATCAGTATTTTGTTACACTATTGGTCATTCCATACAATAATTCAGATCTTTGAAGGACACAGAGCAAATTCTGTACTCTGAAGACTCTATGAGTAACAAGAAAGTTGCTATAATTTATTCATTTCTGTTAAACACCATCACAACATATTAGCTTTATGCTGCATCTTTTGTCTCTTATTTTAGCACTGAATACAGGCATCAGCAATACATTTGTCCTGTCAGAGATTAAGGTTTTAATTTTACTGGCTATACAAGCAGCTTTTATTAAAGAGCCACCAAAAGTGATGGCAGGCGCGCTTTTTACTCTCTAGATATCGCATATTCAGGCAAACAGTACTAGCTAAACTGCTTGTAAAGTCACTATATGGTGACACCCAACATTATTATGGTCACCAGCTGGAACAGGAGGATCAAAATGATCCAACTAGCTGCAGCTAGACAGATGTCTTGTCTGTTTCATCTGCTTTGTATTACAAAATAGTCTTTGATGTCTTTCCTCACCACGTGTGTTTCTGATACCGTTCCACTTTTTGCATTTGCAGTACCAGCAAAGAGTATTCATTAGTCTGCCTGAGACACCTGAGAAGTGTACTAGTATCAGGAATAGCTGTCTTCGGTATTCCAGTTACTCAATTGTAAAGAAAAAAAGCAGGGAAATTAAAACTAAACCTCCTCAAATCCAACCTCACAGCTAGGCCACTGGGCTAGCGAATGATCCATTGATCCACATCACAGCTGCAGACATTTCATGTCAAAGTGTCTCATCTACCTGAAACACCAAACCACACCTGTTGGGCCCAAGAGCGACTGCAGTTTCTGACACCATGTTTGAGCCAATCTCCCTTTTAATTTGACTCCACCGATATATCTTCAGTTACTCAGAATTTTCCTAGATGGACCTAGGCTTCTATAATCATAAAAAAGAAGAGATGCCATTGAACAAAACTGGAATTTTGTAAGTAAAAAACACGTCCATTTGATGATCACAAACCTATCTCTGACCTCATCAAATTCTCTATTTCATATTCATTTTCTTCTAGCTCTCTTTTGCCTCTTCTACTAAGAACCACTCTCCCACTTCTGTTTGTTGTCTCAAATTTTTCCCGAGTCTTTCCTCATAGGCTTCCTGAAATCTCCCTTTCATCAGGGAAGATAGTCACCTCAGAATTATCTTTACTGACACTCTGGTCCAGTTGCATTCAGCCCTTCTGAATTTCCGTGAAAAATCTATTTCTGGCACAATAAGCACCAAGCTTTCCATCACAGCCCTGCCTATCTACCTGCCCTCACATTTGTATGCTTTGATCATCATATATCACAGTTAGCATTGGTTTAATATCTGTTCCTTTGGAAAACTGTCTTTCTGAGGGCACTGCTGAAATCCAAAAGAAACTTGTGTAACACTATAAATGGGAGTATTAATAGGGGGCACTGGAATATAAACTGTGCTAATAATGCTATAAATCAAAATAATGCAATACTAGCTTCTGGTGCTGAGGTATTAAAAGGAGTAAATTCACTCTAAGTCATTATAATGGGGCAAATGCATCAACATAATCTTGCTGTTACTGTACAGTCAGCCACAGAAATAACTGCAGACAATTTACTTCTCGAACTCTTCTACCTCCCCAGTATTATAAAAGCCCTGTGTTTTCACCCTTTTCAGACTCCGTTTCTTGACTGCTGTTCTACAGATGACTTATTCTCTCTCTTTCTGTAACACAATCTTTTATTTATATGCAAGAGACTCTATTACAACAACTTGGAACAAAGCCTGATTTTATCAAGTAGTTGATTTAAAGGATTTGCATTTCTAAACATTCTGTATGCATTTTAATGCACTTAAATAAGAAAACCATCTGTGCGTTTCTTTCTTTATTTGAAGCTATGCTTGGCAAACAATCATTACAATTATAAGTAGCATAGCATTAAGCATATGGTTAAATGACAACATATTTGCTTATTTCAAGATCAATTCACTTGAAAGCACTGTTTTGTTTAATATTAAAATTCATAAATCGAAGTTTTATAATAGTAAAAGACATCTACCTATAAAATTACTCTGCTTTGCCCCAGGAGAAAATACATGACCATGGGGTCTAGTGGTTTAGAGTTGTACATAAAGTTTGGTTCTTGGCACAGTTCAACATCCCACTTGGCCTTTTGCTCAAGAAAACATTTGTTAAATTCTGACAGTCTCAGACATTGTGCCTGGAAAATATTTACCACTTCTATATGAAATTAAGGAGACCCCCATCTGAGCTGCAATATATATTACTGCAGTTCTTGCCAGCCCATAATGAAATGTCACAGTCCCCAAACAAAAGATATTGAATGAATGTATGCAACACCCCACTTCACAAATTTCTTTCACTCCCTGGATACACGAGAAAACACAGGAAGGAGATCAGGCCTTATTATATAAAAAGGAACACATATACAAAATTAGGCAATTTAGAGGCCTAGGTCCACTTTAACATTTATTCATTCTCAGTTTTATTACAGAAGATGGTAAGCCTGCCTTTCCTGTAAAAAATGCCCACATAAAAGCATAATTGTGCATTATCTCTCAAGACTCGAAAATATCTGCTGCATTTAGAACTAAAAATATGATTCCATAGAGCTGTTTGACCTGCGAATTCAGCCTTGGATCTGATACTGAAACTACATTCATTCTTGCTCCAGTATCACTCCCAGGCTAATATTTTCTGTTAAAAATTGGATGGATGATGAATGAGCTGAAAGTTACCAACACATTGTCCCAACGACACATTTACTCAGCAGAATTAATAAGAAAACACAGGGAAATAAGTGAGGAAAATGGAATTATGACTGTCTAGTCTTAATTACCTGTGTAGGTTAGTGTCATATTCTTAATTACGCTCTTCACGCTTAAAAATTAAATTAAATTAATAGAAGTAGATGCAGAAACATTTACTTTGGACAGTGGCGAAAAAATTCCTCTGTAAAACAGCTCTTTCTGTTCTACATCAGCAAGGGTGTGTAGCATCAAACCACAAGGTGTCAACTTCAAACTGGCAAGAAATTAAGTGCGTGAAAATAAAAACATTAGATGGTCACAAAGGTGAGAGAAAGTGATATATCCGAACTTTTTGGTCCTGAAACTCCAATTAGAAAGTACATACCTGCTACAATCACGAAAGCTGCAGGAAGACTATGGAGTTTTGAAAGGGCCAGCTGGAAACCTCAAGTAACACGAGCAAAATGTGTACTTGTTTATTAGTTACTGGGAACAAGATACTGAAGGGAAAAAAAATCTCGGATCATGTTCTCCTTTTGTATCGTTTGTCAGAGGAGAAAAATGCACAGCTGAAGTAAAGCAGAGGTAGTTCTTTGCATATTTAATGGTGAGGGGTAGTTGCACTTTTCCATTAACCCAATGAACAGGAGCAGCCTAGGGCACAAGTGGACCTTCCCTCATGAGGTGTTTTTACAGAGAGAGTAAGAAAAAAACATTTTCCAAGGTCAAAATGTGAGAGCTTGAGCCAGCCCAACTTACTCAAGTGAATTGATGCAGCTTGTTTCCTTCTACTTACTTTCTCTGTTCTCTGTAGGGAGTACAAGCCTTTCTGTCCTATTCACTCCTGCTCCGATCTATATGGAAATGGATTTTTGATTTGTGCCAGCATGAAGCCAAGGTATTGGCTAAATCAATTTCTCCTCTTGCCCTCTGAAAATGTATTTATTTGTACCAATGGAGTAATCTCAGTAAAATAATCTCAGAGAAGCTACCTTCAGCCTTCGTTACAGCCACCAGATTAGAGTTCTCTGGCACGCAAATCGTGTGTTCAGACCCTGATCAAATCCAGTAGACATCCTAAATGAAGCAAAACTCCACTACGATGTTCCATTAGAGATCTACCTTACTAAGACCTGCATAAGAACAACAAATGAACTCCACAATATTTGGCCTGTTTTTTACTGTAATCTTGTTCTCTTAACCCACTGCAGCCTGACAATTGTCCCATGCTGCTTTTCAGTGCCCTGCATATTTTTTCCATAGCTTCCTTAATAAAACCTTAGAATAAACTCCATCTAGTTCTGGAGACTTGATAGCTTTCATTTGTGTTATATTACTAAATGCTTCTGCCTCACTGGTCACAAAATCATTCAGAATACTGTCTACACAAATAGCGTCAGATGGCATATTTTTTTGATCTCTCAAGTAATTACACTGGAGATGCATCCACGCGATTGTCTGCTTTATCATTCCCTCTGTCTTCTTTTCTAATCCTCTCATCCAACATTTTAATTTCTCTCTTCAGTGCATTCTGTTTTGTTACCTAAAATAGGTCTTGTATATGTGTTTCTATAGGTCTAATTTTAGTTCTTCCAGCATTGTTAATGTATTCTTTTTATAGTATTCAGTATTTTGCTTAAATTATTTTCATTATTTATGTTCTCTTCTGTTGTTGCTTACACTTTGCACATAGTTGTTGACTTTTATTCTTGTCTAAATTGGTCTAGTGATTTTACACTATATTTAGTCAGGATCATTTCTTATGCTGAATAGATATCTGGATAAACTAGAATATTTATTGCTGAGTCTCAAATTTCACTCAAGTTCATTTCAGTCCACCGGGAACTTTCAGGTACCTGTTTTGTCTACTGTTACAAATAATTATTATGTAAAAATTTAAGTCTGAAGTAAAACAATACTAGTAATGCCTTGAATCCAAGACATGATCTAGAGGTCCCATCTCCCACACCTCAATTCAGTTTTCTTGGTAGATACTAATATTTTCACTTTATATTAAAAATTAATTTAAACTTTAATTCAACATTAATTGTTTTGTCATCTCCAGGATGACAAATAACAGTATTTTGCCCTTTGGATGAGCCAGGCAGCACAAGTAGGCTTTGAGACTGTCTCTGAAACAAACTCAACTTCCTAGGCTAAGATACAGGAAGCAGGAGATTTGTAACATACAACAGTGATCCAGAAATTTATATTATGACTTCTGTGCCACAGGCATCATTATGGGGAACTCAGAGCCAAAAATAAAAAGCTTCATGTCCAGAATTAAGTGCTCTTCTGCACAGCTAGAATAAAAGGTTTCTAAATGAATGATGGATCAGTCCTTCAGGGAATATTTTACACAAACTGTAAATTACAACAGTTTAGACTCCTTCAGGCTAATCTCTGATTTTGGCCATTAGTCCTTCTCTGCCGTAATGCAAGCAATAATAGATTCATTCACTTTACTCTTTTAATTATACACATCTAATGAACATTATGAGGCTTTGTTTCCCTCTTGTATTCTGTCTTTCTGAAATATTGCATGACCTGAGCTTACAACCTCCATGATGGATCTTTAATGGTCTGTAGGCAATGAGCCTCGTAACCTTCCTCTTGCCAAATAAGCTTTCATTTCAGACAATTTTATTACTCCGTAGTATTATAAACACAAACATATCTCTTTTGTTTAGGAGAGTTTCTATCCCTCATTCATTGAATTTCTGCAATTATAGTAGCTTTTTCAGTCTAAAGAATATCTGGGTAGAATACCCTTGAATACCCTTTAGAATACCCTAAAGAACAGACCAGCAGGCTGACTCATGCAAGGTATTCAAAAGCACATGGTATGGCGATGATTTTTTACAACAATTAAAAATATCTTGCACTGAAATGAGAACTTCAGTATCTGTTGTCAGGCGGTCTGAGGGTCTATCTGCCCCAAAAGAAACATAAGAACCTTCATTTACCTCTGCACATTGATAGTCTCTAAAGGACTTCCCCTTGCATGTCTCAGACTGGAAAAGGCTAGTCCTCTACAAAGCTCTCCTCCTTACAGTTAGTCTTTTCTTTTCTTCTTTTCTTTTCTTTTCTTTTCTTTTCTTTNCCTTTCCTTTCCTTTCCTTTCCTTTCCTTTCCTTTCCTTTCCTTTCTCATCCAGAGCATACACTGGGACCACAAGCCCTGGGATGTTTGCTTTACCATGTCATCTGTCATTATTTGTGAAAAATAATTTGTGATTAGGACAGGCAGAGCTTAAAAAATCAGGCAGACGCCTCCTATTGACCCCATAGCCAAACTTAGTAGAGAGGATGGAACACTATTAAGCATTTCTCGTTTGAGCTGAAAGACAATTTCTGTCACAGCTGACAGCTATGTTGAGTATTCAGTAGGAAATCATTGTCACAGCCCATTGTGAGTTATAGGGCTGGATATAATTCTATTACACTTGCAATGGGACTCACTCAGGCTGTTAATGATGCCAGATATTGGATCCAGGCACTAGGGCAGAACATCTGTTCTCCTGGGTGCTCCTAACAAGGAACCATCCTCACTTTTACTCGTATCCTTCAAGGGTGGGTGGGAGGCAAGGAAATGCCACTGGCAATTCAAACCAGTAAGGTGGTGAGAAAGGAACAGAAAGATATATGAAACAATGCACCATGTGAGTTTTCAGGGCAGTTTTTTCCTTCTGGAGCAGAGGATTTTCTCTGTCATTTCAACATAAATTAATGTCACACATTCATAGTCTGGTCTAATCTGTAATATTGTATCTCATCTCCTACAGGGTATTGACCTGTGGCATTAAGTTCTCCCATAGTCAGCTTTACTACTGACTATAATATCAACACTAACAAAACTTAGAAGCTTTCCTGGCAGATATTTAGTATGCTCCTATGCTTTCATGCAAAAGAATTACATGGTGTACTCATAGCTTCCCAGATACCATCAAAAAGTACAGAGAGGCTAATAACCAGATAGTCTTCTAAGTTCTATAAACAGATATTTGAAAGCGATAAAAGTCTGTTGTAGTTCAATTAGAGAAACAGAATTCTCTGAATATACCTACCTGCAGAACCCTAAGAAAAGACATAAGAATATTTGCAACAAAAAACTGTCTTTTCCATGGAAAATTGCAGTACTGACTTTTCTCAACATCAATACTTGGATATACAGAAAAAAAAAAAAAAAAAAAAAATAAAAAAAAAAAAAAAAAAAAAAAAAAAAAAAGGAGTAACAAATATAGAAATATTGCTGACTTGATATTGCCAGATATCAGATATGTTCTGCTAGACGGGGAAGAAAGAAAACAAGCAAGAAAATGTCTTTAATATATCTTGATAGTTTAACAGTCTGTTCCTGTCAGCAACCTCTCAGAGATTTCATTGTAGTGAAGAAGCTGTCTCCCAGAGGTACTTGGTGAGATGTCTATTTGGTTGGGAACCACAAAGATTTTGGTGCTGTAGGTACATACTGTCATCCAGCAGAAGAACTAAAGGACTATGACAACCTACTGTTTGCTCTGATCTCTTCTGCAGCCCTGAATCGAGAACGCCCTGCAGTCTCAACAACATAGTCTTCTTTGATCTGTGCTGCTGTAGGAAGGCGTAGCAGTATTGCAAAAACATACAATGAAAATCACTGTTCATCCTGATATCTATACACGTGAACAGAACTGCTGCCTTCTCTTGGACAACAAATATCTGTTTGCTTAAAGCTATAGCTGGATTCATATATACCACATGAGAACTTTTTACAAAAGAAAACACTGACTGGAAATTGTCGTAAGTCGTGATGAAGTGAAATTAGAGAGAAGAAAGGAAGACTACCTGTGGTTTTGAGACACAACGGTTTATCTAGTAGCAAAATCAGTCAGAAATATTGGTCGTAAATAAAACCAGGACTTTTCTTACTATTATCATGGATGAATCTATCCAGTTTTGCATATTTACATCAGACAGTAACAAATCATGCATATGCATGCAAGACCCTTAATTAAAGTACTCTCTTTAATATAAACAAAAAGCTGGTATATTTAAATAGAAAGCTACAGGTGTATATAGAAAGGCTAACTTTACCTGTGGGAGAAGGAGACCTACTGTCTTTAGCATTCTTTTATAAAAAATGGAGAAACACAGAACTTTCTACAAAAACCAAACAGCAAGAGAGTAGGATGCACTCAGCTACCTTCCTTTACAAGTCAGGTTCCCTAGATTTTAAATTATTATGCTATCTTATTCTGAATATACCTCTTTATTATCTACTGCTTAATATTACTGCTTACTAAACAAGTTTAGTAAACAAGAAGCTCGTTCTTATACATGAGGTAGGTAAAAAAGTCCCTGGAGACAGCTTCATCAATCCCGTCAGTCAACTTCAAAGAAAACTTAATGCATTCTTTTAACAAGTTGGATGGGAATATGCTTTCTGTTATCTCCATCATCAACATTATCACTTCATTCTACATGACTTCAGGAACACATATTGGAGGCTGAAGTCATTCATTTAGTCATCTGCATTCAGCCACCTCTTCTGGTAGACTCCTACAACTCATACTGTTAGGAATCAGATCTCAGCCATCTCAACCTCACCCTCTTCAGAATATTTGAAAAACAAACCTGAGATATTTACTGTATGTCTGATCCTCTATGCAAGGTAAACATACAACTGAAGATCAGCATTATACTGAAAACACTGCAGCTGTATTTGTATTGTAGATTTCCTATGGATTTTAAGATATAATGTCAAATATAAACAGGTATTTACAAAGACTTAAGAGAGAGATCAAGATTTAAAAACAATGGCAAATTACTCAAGACTTGCCTATTAAAAATGGTTAGAAATATTCAAGAGTAGCACTATGCCATCAGCAAATGACCCCAAATATCCTGGCATTAGTTAATAACACCAGGTGGTTCTGTGCGGTCAATAGCCACAAATGCTGCCCATACAGTACAATTAAAGTATATGCCAGCACTGATTGCTGGGATCAGCTTCTATCTCAAAGCAGATATGACTCCAAACTTGGATTGAAACTCAGTTCACTGATATTCAGGAAACCAGGGAGTACAAGAGGCTTCAGGAATTTAACCAGATCACTCTGTGTGATGTTCCTCCCCATATAGTAGACTGGCTATGGGCTGATAAACAGCAAGTCTACCATGAAGTAGTGGTTTCAGAAATACAGAGAGCATTTGGCCTAACTTAGGAAACGCAGGTGCCATGGCTTTTGCTTCAGTGGCCACTTTGCAGTGGCCTTTCTCAGTCAGACTAAGTATTTGACACAGAGACTCCCTAGCAGCTCCCCAGTATCAGTGAGCAACCTCAGCAAAAGAAAAATTGACCCATACCCTATTGAGCATTTCCTCTATCACCCCTGAACCTCTGCGGCCTCATGCCCCTCACCCAAGGGGTTCGATGGTGGGTTCCTGACCAACCTTGCCCAGGAGCAGCCTCAGGACAGCTGGGAGGGAGCTGGGTGGGGGTGGGCTGTGAGGACCCCCTACACCTCCTCCTCTCAAGGCTGCTTTAAGCTCAACCATCACTCCACAGCCACCTCCCTCCCTGCCCCAAACCACCGACGTGGTTTGCCAGCCTGGCAACATCCTGGCCTCATCCTTGTGGCCAACATCTGGCCTTGCGTCAGTTCCCTGGCTGGGTCTGGCAGCGATGGGGATGGGGGGTGAGCACCCCCAGCTCCCACACCCCTGAAACCAACTGCTAAGGGAGAACATCTCCCATCGATATAGAGAAATTCGGTGTTCAAGGAAAAAGAAGCAATTTTCCAAAATGCAAAATCTGGATTTAAGGCAGCCTAATCAGAAGGCATCTGGTTTGGCCTGTGTTTACCTTAGCAGCTGTGGCCAATATTGCTCCATAGCTGTCATTTGTCCAAAGTCACAAACATAAGCCCTCTCATACCTTCTGTCACCACTAAATTACTTTCTTTACAGCAGCAGTGGGGGGAGATATCTTCACAAAATTACCCTTTGATCATACTTAAGATCTTACACAACAAAATGAACTCACATTCCAAACCCTGTCTACAGCACAGATTAATTCTTGCACCTGAGGCTGGATATTGAAAGTACAGTGGCAGTCACCATGTCCATCCTTTCTCATTTTGTCCCTCATGTTAAGCTGGAATAATGTGCAGCAAAAATGGTCCTGATGCATTCTATTGCTTTCAACGAACACATGTATATATATTTCCTATTTTCGAATATGTAGTGGTCCAGACTTCTTTCATTCAGTAATCTCAGATCTGATTTCAAAGTGGCTAATTGCAGAGCTCTGCAACTCCTACCACTTACACCAAGATTAGCAAACAAATATATTTCACCTTTTACACCCACTTATCGCTTTGCAATCCAATTTCTCTACTGAGTATTACTGGCACTTTCTCATTCAATGCCCATTTCTTGCCAAACATTGTCAAATCTCAGGGAAAAAAAATCTTTACAATTGGTAGTACTAGAGATATGACAAAATAGTATATTCTGATATACTGATGTTTAGTGATGTAAAAATGCTATATAATTTTTTATAGATGTGGGAAGGAAAACAACTTTTATTATAAAATTAAAAAAAAAAAATTGTAACACATACCCTGGAAGCCTGGTCAACAGGTGTCTTCAAGAACATGAATCTAGAATTAATTTAATTTTTATTTCAGTTTTCCAGTTCACTTTTATGAGAGATTTTCAAATCCACAATTAGTGGAAACCTAATTCTGCACTGTAGCAGTGGGCCAAGTACTCACAGATGTCACCTGCTGGGAGGCATACTGCTTTAAATTAATATTGTCTCATGTGGAAAAGAACTTTTCCTTGATTTAACTGCTTCCTATGAAAATCTTACAGAATATTGTGTGGATATAATAAAATATAAATAAATATATAAACAAATAAAATAATACAATATATTGTGTGGATAAAAACCACTTAAACTATCTAGAAGAACATTTTTCAACTATTAGCTGAACTATTTCTTGAAGATAACAATGAAAGCCGTGGCCTTGATATTTTTTTTTCACTTTCTTCACTTTCCACAGAAAACCTTGCATGACATTACACACCTTTCTATGCAATATTTTCTGTAACCTTTATTGTACAAATCACAAGGCGCAGTGGCCATTTCTACTTTATTGCTAATCACATATTGAAGAACCACTCACCCATAGTTGCTGCAAGGAATTCGATGTTCAGTATTTGTTTCTAGGCCACTAGCACCTGACATTATACCCGCAATGAGCCACTGCAAGAGAGCACGGCCGCTTAAGGGTACAAGAACCAAGTCTTGTGTAGCAGGACAGTATTTTGAAATGTAACCATGCTGTCTTCCATTGCAGGTACCACTGGAAATCTAGCACTTCCCCACAACTTCTAGGTGTACTACACGACAGCCCTCAGAAGCTGTCTTACTTAAATTAATCAGTAACCCATAAAGTTGTCCAAAAGGAACAATTATGCAGCCATTACAATGTACTCACTCACTTAATCCCATGGGGAACCAAAGGAGCATCAAAGAAACTCCTCAAATTCTCTTTGCAAGCTGTACTCGGTTATAGGTAGAGCTGTATGCAGAGACAGAGAACATAATCAAAATCCCAAAAACCTCCATGTAAATTTTGAATTCTGTAGAAGTATAAACCACTATTCCACCGGAAGATATCAGAGAGAATCCTAGAGATATGGATCTGCTCAATTGTACGTGGAGTGGCATGCTGACTTTGAAGACAAAATAATGGTGGGAAAAAAAGATGAATAGTTACTGAAATTTTTCAAAGCACTGGAGCCAGATCTGGATTGATGGAGATGTCAAACCATCAGACTGAAAAAGAAAGGGGCAGGTCAAATAGAGGAGCCATATTCAGCTGTCAATTTTTTAAGTTGCCTGTGATAACAGTGGAATTTTCTTTATGTGCCCTCAGGAACTTAGTAATAAACTCATTGATAGTTGTTGAAGATCATGTTCTTTCCTATGTAACTCACTTATACAGAAAAACTGTATGCGAAATCCATCTGAAAAATTCCTACCGCTTCATCAAGATTTTTTTAGATTTAAAAAACAATTTTGGTTATTCATCAAAGTTAAACTGAGGATCCTCAAAATCCAAACTGCCCTTCAAAATTCTCAAAGCCCAACAGTATTATTTGCTCCTGCTCAGAAAAAGCTCTCTGGAGCAACAATCTGTCCCACTTGCCATAAAGTCTATGTTGTTAAGAACGATCTTAATTGCCAACAAGAAAACACAGGGACTATGCACTAGTGACTTTCACACTTGTAACTCATTTTATGGAAGATTAAGGTGCTGTTCAGACTGTTCCTTTGCATGTAAATGATTCCCTTCTCCCTTTTGTGGGGTCTGATTCTCCTTTGCCTTCACAATTTTAAAATTCAAAATCAAGTTTAGAGAAACTGAAGAAACTAATGGTGTGAGTCTTCAAGACCATCAGCTCCACAGTACATATTTCCCAAGAGAAATAAAACCTGGAGAAATCTGAAAGGAGGTAATGTATGTCTGATGGTTGCAGTTTGCTGATGCTTTTTAAGTACTTCAGGATTTCATTGCAAGACAGAGAAGTTGCATAAAAATGCAAATTGCCCCTATTTTGTAGTTTCTGAATACACTGACACACATGTATCTAAGGCATCAGTTTGCAAACTAAATTATCAAAGCAAAGATTCATTCAACAAAAAATATCAGTTAATCTAAAGCAAGGTTCATGAACACGAACCTCAGATTATTAAGAAGGTTGTTTTGCACAGTCAGACTTGTGTTATGTCTGAATTCAAAGCTGTTTTGGCTGCAGTGTACATTGCTGTGAAATTGAAGCAGGAGGTGTCTTCAGATATGGATAAAAATAAATAAAAATTGTTGAAATCTACACGTTGGAAGAAGTATTTGTAACTATACTCATATAACATCTGGTGTTACCTGATCCCAGGAGACGTTCAGGCCTGAAACTATTTCAGAGGTGGTAATAGCATAAACCATCATCCTGAGAGACAATTAATAGGAATATCTGATTTATTTTCTGCGTATCACTCCTTACTCCTGATTCTACCACCCATGGAGACAGCCTGTGCTCTCTGTAACTGCATGGTCCTGCAATTTTCTTTCTTCACACAAGGCATTTTCTCCTGTTTTTAATGTCTATTTTCCAATTCCCTCCTTTCCTAATCTTTTTGTTTGTTTTGCTTTCCTTTCTTTTTAAGGACAGTTACAGAAGGCAGTAGCCGCAGGAGGGCATACTGTTGATTTATATAATTGCAGCCTACCAGTTTGAGTTTGACCTGTTGCTTTATGTTACAGCCTACCAAACTCCTGCAGTTGAGTTCAATTACCCTGCCTAAAATAGAGTATATATCCACTCTGCTGTCAAAGGTGGGACTGCAGCTTGTGTATACAAGTTTGAACTACCATTAAATGCGCTAGTTTGGGTGAGGAAGGTGTAGTGGTTCAGCAAAGGCTATAAAGCCCCCCTGAGAAGATGTGTAAATATTCGGGCAATTAGGCTAGGCTAAGCTCTGTGTTGCCGTGGCTACACTGCCAAGAGTACCTGAACCAGCTCTTTTGAAAAGAGCTCGGGGAACGTACCTGAGCCGGAGGCACTGCAGCTCTGCCTGGTAGGCCTAACCCTCAGTTCAAACAGGAGCTAGAAAGAAAGGACGAGAGCAACCCCAACTCTGTGCCCTTTCTTATCTGTTCCATAACATGCAGCTGGAAAAAACAGGAGGCTTTTATTTGTCAAGTAGATTATACAGTTATTGAGCTTGCTGGATTACAGAGGCCTCCACACAGCAGTGAGGGCAACGTATCTACTCAGCAGACAATACAGAGTGTGTATATTTAACGCTGCACATAAGAAGCGCTCTGTTTTAAATAGAGGTATCTGAGACTGTGGTTTTGTTTATTTGTTTTTTGTTGTGTTTTTTTTTAATAAACTCACACATTTAAATATATAAATAAGTAATTAACAACTAAATTTTAGCCATCCATTTTCTGTAATATTTTTATTTCACCTGAAGTCTACATGGTAGATGTGAAATACCCTAATTCTGAATCCTGTTTTTAGTGTGAAATGTTTGCTTGTGCTTCTTCTGGGATACATAATAGGGCTCAAGATAAACTCTGAAAACACTGAAGTGTAAAGAGAAAAAGCTTAATTACAAATATTTGTGTCGAATGTAACATTTAAGATATCCTGCATATCTTTGCTGTAGAAAATTTAAAAAATATGTATTTTATGCAAGTGTAGCAATCTTAATGATAGCTTCTGCCATTTAGATGTCTACTAGAACAAAAAGCTTTAGAGAAAGTTCTGACTTGGAGGCAATGACACAAGGTTTAATTCTGAGGAAACCACCAGGCTCTGAAACATCCGGTTTAGATCCATACTCTAAGAAAAAAAAAAAGCCCAAATCCAAACCATTTCCAGTTATATTTCCTAAAGTATATTAAAAGGTCTCATATTTTAGCTACTATGCAGGAAGGATACTTGGATTTATACTGGGATGTTAATAATTGTAGGACGCTAGTCATAATGTACTTTATTTTCAAGCATTATGAAAATGTTTGCAGGCAGAGAGTAACTCAAGTGGACATAGTTCATAACTGAAGAACGAGGGATGATAAAGGTTGCATATTTGGATCCACAAGGCTCAGGTATTTTTATAAAGATTCACATCAAGGGTGGATGGAAAACAGCCATTTTGGGACTAATCAGCTGTCTGTAGTGCTAACACATAACACTGAAACATCCATTCAGTCAGGGGAAAAAAACAAACCACCATCTGTTTTTGCTAAACCACCTACTTATTCTGCTTCTACAATAGAGTAATATGACTGAAAATATAAAGTTGGCATCGTAACTATTGATACAGTTTTGAATATTGCAGCAGTATCTAGAGTCTCCAACTAAGAGGAAGGCAGGATTATATTTGGCTATTGTGCAAACACGCTGTAAGACAGACTTCCATCTAAGAAGCTCAGCTATATACAGGAGAGAGAAAAGCTGGGAAGAAGCAAACATTAATGCACCCATTTTCTGAATGGATAATGTGGCATACAAAAACCTAATGAATTGCCATGTCCACTTATTTATGTCAGAGAAACTTAGGTATCAAATTACTTTGAAACTGCAGGATGAAATTATGTGTCATGATCTGCAGTTAATTAAGGAACTAAATTCTAATCTGCTGAACCTCAGTCTAGAGCTTTAACTAAAAAACACACAAAACAAAACAAAGAAAACAAAACAAAGCACAAACAAACAAAAAAAAATCCTCCCCACCTGCCCCTGCAAAAACTCAGAAGAAACCAACATTCATATTGCTATTCCATCAGTCATCTCCCTTGTGTTTCAAAAGATAACACTTATGACACACTGAATGACATAGTGCATTTTTGCTTGTTTTGAATTCGTTTGAGACAGGTAGTAAGTGTTTGATTTTATTTTGGTTTTATACCTTTTGTATTCGAAGAGTAAGAGCTGTCATTTTTGAAGATGATACACAAGGGTGACACAATTTCTATTAAAAAAAGACTGAAAAATACCCTTCGTTTGTATCATTGCTTTGAACTGGTGGTTTAGGAAATCAGCCTTGATGATGCAAGTATAAACAAAGCCTTCAAGCTTAAAAGCTGTCTTCATCTTGTGTTTAACAGACCACAAACTGAATTTTAAACCAAAGAGATGGGGCTATACAGTTGTATTGGCAGCAAACCTAATTTTCAAGCTGCCCTCAGGCACCAAGACCAGCAGAATATTTGAAAGGGCTGCGTAGAGGATTAGTGTTTGATCCCTGGTTCGAGCTCAGAATTTGCACTATGCCTCACTCTCCGTTGATAAACATCTCTGCTCTGCCGGGCACTCTGCTTTATGGCTCCAAATGCCTTCCTTGAGATGAGGTGAGCTCTCAGGGAGCAGGATGCAGCTCAAAGGATGTCAAGACACAGAACAGACACCAACAACAGCTGGAACACCCTCTTCACTTTTGTGCTATGATTTCTCTTTGGTTTTTTATCAATATTGTTTCAACCAGAAACCCCATGGAGATGAATATATAGTGTGTGAACAAACTAAGCCAGTTTCCTTATCACCACTTGAAAATAGGGAAAATGTAGTGGGACTGGGAAGGGGCGACTGAGACGTAAGAGAAGGGTAAAATTTATACCTCACTCCATGCTTCACACATAGTTGAGACTATATTAAAACAGTGTTACTTCCTTGCCTTAAGAAATAAATTTAAACAAAATGAATCAATTAATTGTTTGGGGGTTTTATGTTGATGATTATAATTGTTTTACAGTCTATTCTAGCAATTACTTATACTGCAATTTGAACTCAAATACCTATGAATCTTAAATCCAGTTTTCAGGACTTAACATGTAAGAATGATGAGAAGAAAAATCCAAGTGAATCTTTTCTACCTTCCATGTTACTGCTTATAACGGAACTATGTGAATTGGTCAGAAATTACTAATCTTGTCCCTAGCTCCTAAAAATAAGTATGATTATTAACTGTAGGTTACACTTCAGCATTGTCATAACGAGTCAAAAACATAAAAATTGTCTATTCTGCCTAGCGATATATGAACAGTTTTAATTTAGGCACACAAGAATGAACATACATGCACACATCCACTGTGAGTGCTATTACTGCCTGGAAGACAGAGGGGGAAGAAATTACTTTAAAGACTGCTTTCAAGCTTAACTTTGGATAGAAAAATTATCTCAGCAGCTATTGCTAATCATTGAAAACCAATGTTCGTATCAGTCAAAAAATGTGCTGTTCTTCACTGGACATTCAAGCAAAATCATTCGTAGAAAACACAGCATCGACGTGACAAAAAAAAAAAAAGAAACAGTAAGAAGAAATGAAGATGGCACAGGCAGGGTCTCAAGTAGCTTTCAAAGGCACTGATAATCAAGACTGTTTTATGAGAAGCATACTTTCTTTTCCCCAAATATACTAGGCCCAAGAATTCTGTGCTTACTGAGAAAACAGGCTTAAACAGGCTTCGTATTTTGTCTGTGAGCGTATAGGGAGGATTCCTATAATAATTCAACTTCATGACGAAGAGAGGAAAAAAATTAAACTGGACAGTAAAATTTCCTATATAAAGGATTTTCAAAGTTGACATAACCTGTTTATAATAGATACAAACTTGAATGGCAACCTGAAGTGACAGGCACTGTAATTGAAGAGACAGATCAGAATCAGTGATTGAACTTTAAAGTGCTAATCAGAGCTACACCATTGATCGCTTTTGAGCAATTTTAAGCCTACATATCAAATGATCTGGACTGACAATTAGTAAAGCATTAAAATAATGAGTTCTAGAAGAAACAAAGGCTATTGATCAGAAATGGAGAGGGAGAGCAGAGAAGAAAAGACACAACACCAGAATTTCAGAATGAAAAATATTTCTCTGATGATGGAAACAGAAGTCCACCACTGCCTAAATGAGGACAATAAAAAAAAGCTTAATCAGAAAAAACAAACAAACAAACGAAACACACAAAAACCCAACCACAAACAAACAAAAACCCACCCTGTTAAGTTTAGATGACTGCTGCAACAGAAAGGTGGTGATGGGAATTATTTGTATTGAATAATGTATTCAGAATTAATAAATGTTTCTGGCTGAACATAAATTATCCAAATAACATGCATATCTACAGATATTATCTAGACATTTATAAAAGCACGTTAGCCTTTGGAGCACTGAAGTGCTATTTTCTTAGTTTTCTGATGCTATTGACCACCTCTAATTCACTGCTCCTATTGGGCAAACGTTATGTTTCCAACATATTTTCCTGTGCAAAGGGAATTCTAGGGGTCCATGATGTGCCTCAGAACATTTTATCATCATTTTGCATTATTGAATTAGCACAAAGGAACCACAAGTATAAAGAAAAGGAGCTGTCTTAATATACACCACCCAAAGAAAAATCATACATCAAGGAAACTTCTGCCAGAGACAAGACAACACAAGTAACGGTATCTGAATGCACATGGAGAGAAACTTAAATTAGGATCACTGAAACAGTTCAAGTTGTGAATGTGCAGATTAGGACTCTTCCAATCAAACTGATTTATGTCCACTCCACCCAACACAATGCCCTGACTGATGCTGTCCTTTGAAACAAGAATTTCTTGTGAATACAAATAACTCCTAAATAACAGCAGGTCTCAATTCCTGCACAGACTCTGAACACTTACAAACTGGAGAGTAAGGTTTAAAAATACAGCCTTAAACTCAGCTTAACACCCATGAGTCATCCCTCTCTGTCCTAGCTAAAAACAGAATACACAACAACTTTGAGGAAAAGATTTTTAAAACCTTTAGCAGTGTTATCATAGCAAACCAACGACACCGTCCTAAAAAGATTCATTTTACACATCAGGTTAGCTATTTGGAAACAAATACCAATTCAGCTAAACTTTCAGCATCATATATGTTAGAAAGTGATTGATTAAAAAGAGGGGGACGAATAGTGTCCAACAAATTATGCTCTCTAGTTCTTTCTTGTTGCAGTTTCAAACTCTTGAGTGCAGACACACATTGCCCTTGTTTATCTCTCTGAAATGTAAACATGCTCCAAACCACTCAATGCCACTTGCACTTTCAACTATTTTTTGCTGCCTTTGTAGGATAAAGCTCTTCATGAAAATGACAGACCCTCTAGTACACATGTCAGTTATTCTCTGGCTGCATCAGTATAATCATCCCTGACCTAATTTCCCTTATTTTTTCCATTTCCACTTTTAATTATGTTCCCATTTACAGGGCTGCCACTTGTTGCCTTTCATTTCTTGTTTGAAAAGGTCTAAAATACAGGAACTTTTCTCTGCTACTTAACTTTCTAGATTCTATTATTGTGAGAGCTCCTTACATGTTATTACAAATAATCATGCTGTTTGGGTTAGTGACTAACGGCAAACCTAGAATGTGACAGCCATATAAAACAGTAAAGGAAAATGTATAACTGCCAAATCTGAAAATTTAGATATCAAGCCACAACTGAAATCCTCGATAACATTTTTTTTTTTTTAAAAAAGAGGACAGTGTAGTTTAACCAAATGGAATACTGTGGGCATGGTACGAGCCTTAGCCATGTTGTTCAGGAACACCTCTGACAGTGCAAAATGTTTTAAAGCATCTATAACTAGAGATTAGTCAAAGGAACAGGAGCTAGTGGTTCGAGTTGAGTTGTACTTTTCATAAATCAATGGTAGATACACTTTCAGAATGCATGTCTTCCTTTTTTGCGTATCATTGAAATATAAAACTGCTGAGTTCCTTCCTCTGAGTTCAGAAATATCAATATGCGCTCAAAAAAGAACTGTTTGACAAAGTGAGCAAAGGTAGATAGTCACTACAGGCAGAATTTGTTTTACTTAACTTTCTTCATCCAGTCTAAATTAATCATTTATACTTCCTTCAGATATAATGGAGATTATCTACAACTTCCCGGAAAATGATTAGTCCCTCCTGTTTTGTGATGGGAACCAAGCATCTAGAGAGACAATTTACTTCAGAGAAAAATAACAGAAGAAAAATAATGTTGTTTCTAATTTGCATATTTTGAAAATAAGGCAAATAAAGGGGAGAGATCTATAGATTATGCTGGCTGAAACAACAAATAAAACCATGCAACAACACACTTGGGAAAAATAGATAACTTTAAGAGCATGTTTGGGATATGGCATAGCCAATAGCAGCATCCTGATTTTCACTTCCATATTTATTTAAAACATAACACCGAAACTTCAGATGCCATAAACCATTATTATTCCATTTAAGTCAATAAGACTTCATTAATTTATGCTAGTAGGATGCTTGGTCAATAAAATTTACAATCAAAGGAAAAATTAGAGCAGGTGGCAGGTAGAAAGATTAAGGGACTCTGTGAATTTTGCCAAAACAGAGAATATAAAGAAACAAGACATTTATTATTTGAAAAATAAACTGGTGGACCTCATTCAGAAAATGTTAAAGGAACAGAGACAGATGCTTCAACATTATTTGAACTTCCATCACTTGAAAGAATCCAGGGTACAGACTGAAGCTTAAGGAAGCTTTAGGACTTAAAACCAGAAAAGCATACTTTTCTTCAGGGGTTCTTTTAAAATATCAGTATACACTTAGGCAAATCTCTTTAGACTTTTCATCAGCTGGTTCCTGTAGCCCCTAACCTACCTGTCCTTTTTGAACCCTGACATGACTGCACTACTTTACTTTCACCTTAACTTTCACAGGATACCCTGGAATTTCATGTGCCAAGGACTTTGTTGTTGTTGTTGCAGTTTCAAGAACAGGATATTCACCCAAGAACAGCTGTATATGGTAGTATGGCTCACTTTATAACAGGAGGAAGCAAAGTTCTACATTGTCAAATAATTTTTACAAGGAAATTACTCTGTGGAATTTTTGGATCTCAACCTGTGCTTCTAAAAATGTGTACATGTTGTGGTTTAACCCCAGCCAGCAACTGAGTCCCACACAGCCACTCACTCAATTACATCTGATGGGATGGGCGAGAGAATCAGAAGAGTAATAGTGAGAAAACTCATGGCTTGAGATAAAAACATTTTAATAAGTAAAGCAAAAGCTACGCATGCAAGCAAAGCAAAACAAATAATTCATTCACTGCTTCCCATCAGCAGGCAGGTGTTCAGCCATCTCCAGGAAAGTCAGGCTCCACCACACATGATGGTTACTTGGGAAGACAAATGCCATGTCTCCAAACATCGTCCCCCTTTCTTTCTCTTCCCCCAAAATATATATTTACCACGACATCATATGGTATCTAATATCCCTTTGGACAGTTTAGGTCAGCTGTCCTGACTGCGTGCTGTCCCAGCTTCTTATCACCTGCAGCCTCCTTGCTGAAAAATCCCTGACAACATAAACATTGTTTGGCAACAACCAAAACATTATCACGTTATCAATATTCTTCTCATACTAAATCCAAAACATAGCACTATACCAGCTACTAGGAAGAAAATTAGCTCTATCCCAGCCAAAATCAGTACTGTACAGTACAGTATGAACTATTTTATTCAAGGAAGATGAGAGCATATGAACTGGAGTAACAGGAAATATAAATAATTCCAAGCACAATTGTTAGCATTCTTGAGGTGCTCATAACTGCATTTGTAAGAATAAAGCATTGCCACCTATGTCTACAACTAGCTACAATTATGTGTAAACAAACAAAGCTCTTGGGGAAGATTTGCTTTGAAAGCAGTACAAAAAGTTAAAATATTAAGAGTGCTTTGCTCCCCTGGGGACCTAGTCAGCTCCTCTTGGATCTGAGCTTTAATTCAAGCAGTCAGCATGTCAAATATTCTTCAGATATACCAACAAAGTATTTATACAGCTATGCATATGTGACAAACAAGAAGTTTGTCATCAGCATATTTTACAAGACCACTCCAGGGATCACTGAAATACTGAAGAGTACTAGTGGTATGCGTATACACACGTTTAGGGCACAGATGTGAGGATAGTTACACAAGTAGCTTTCTGGTCTAACGCTGAAAAACTCAATAGTTTTGGTATTTGAAATAAATCCTAGGTTTGCTGTTCGTTGTTATTATTAAGAAACATTTCTGATGCTGTTATAGCTAGATGGACATGAGCTATGCCATATTTTTTATCCTTTGAATTTGAGTCATTGTGGACATTTTTCAGTAAATCCTGTCACAATACAGAAGGCAAGGATTTGTACATATGTCTATATATCTTTATGTATTCTCTCATCACACACATAATGTGTGAGTGAGGGTATATAAATAAAACTACATATGCACACCTTCTCACTCCCATAAAGAAAGCCTCTCAGTCTGCAGCACTGCTCACACTAAGTTCTCCATACATCATGTTGAGGGTTCCACCTAGAGAAAGAGAGGAGAAGGTGACCTTTCCAGCTCCCAAAATGCATCAGGAGAGAGTAGTGAACAGAATCAGCATTCTTAGATCTTCCCTTTTCCAGATTCCTGAAAACACTTTGTATTCTGTCTTTAATCTGCTTTAAGCTTTCCCAAATTAAAGACACTTATATAAATCCCTCAAAAAGTGCTGCTTTGGGTATTAAACTGCTGTGTAATCACAAGCTTTCTTGGGTCTCCTCTGCCCTACTATCAGTTCTGTCTTCCTGAGTCTTCACTTCTCAGTTTCTTCGGCAAGCAAGACAATACTTTTTTTTTGCTTTTGCATACAGGAGGAAAGCTTCCCACTTCCCCTTCTGCCCAATGCTGATGTAGCAGCACAAAGTAGACTTTCAAGATGAAAAAGCCATAGAAAACCAACACACACTACAGAATGCCTATTCTGTTACTGACTATAAAAATTCACCAGTAAAAGGAATAGCGAGCACCTGATTGCACACAGAAAAGCTGCAGTTACAGTGGAGGTTTCCCTTGGGACATCATTTATCACAACGGTGGTACTTTATTGACCTGATTAAAAATAGTCCATTATTGTGAAACACAATATACTGAATTTACCAGCATTTTAAAATATCCAGAATTATTTGCCAATGGTTCTTGCATATACAAAGAGTTAAACCTACCAAGCACAATTATTAATATTAACCACCTTAGGAAAGGTATTTTACAATGACAAACTGAAAATCTGGAGAGAAAAAGGTGTCAATGCCTAAGAATTATCCACAGATCTTGCTGAAAATCTAGTGCAGTAAAACTTGCCAGTTGAAGAATATGATTTAATGTAATATAACAAAGTACTAAACAAATGGCTGAAGAGAAAGGTTCTCATTATTTGGCAAAGGAGTTGCCATTAGATTGAAGTAAAGACATCTCCTCCTATTGATGTCTATAAGGTTCCTTGAGAACATATGAAAATAGCTAAACTGTTAAATCTAGCTGAAGGTTTACCAATTTATGCATTTGCTGGAAGAGCTAGGAGAAGAAATAATATACTCACCTATATTCTACCTTACAACTCTGTGGCCTGGCATGATGTCACTGCGTTCTCAGAATGGTTCCTTCTCTTTTCCATGATGGACTTTCAGTTGGCATTTTCAGAACCAGATGCTTAGGCAAAAAGGAGTTGGCTGTTTCCATTAGTAGGTTCATCCCTCCAAGTTAGAGGTATCAAAGGAGTAGAAATTATTTTGTTCATGCCAAAGTATTGAAAGCAAGAACAGAATGATCTTACAAATAAAAACTTATCTCCATAGTATCCCATTCCTTGCCTTAGTGTTTTCAAAGCTTTTAGATACTCTTGCAATGTTAGGATAAGGCCTTAAAAGCATTACATATAAAAATAATAATTTGTGAAATGTCAGAATATAACAAAAGAAAGAGAACCGCTTCCGTGCATTGAATCACTTCAACAGGAATAAATTATACAGTCTATTAAAGCAACTGAGAACCAAGCAAGACACAGGTAACCTTCAATGCCAGAGGCATAGTTGTTGCTGTCAGCAGAGTTTTAATGAAAACACTTCCCGAGATTTTTCACTCCTTAACATTAGAGAGTTTCTTTAACTTCATTTAAAGGAGTAAATGAGAAAAATACAACTATGTGTTAGTGTCTCGTCCTTTCCTAAGTACAGCTGTAGAGAGCAAATAAAGAGCAATGTTAGAAAATTAGCCCAGAGGAAGGATGATTAGCTGAGTGCAAAAAATTACCACAACTAGAGATAAGCTGTACTGATTCAGTTTAAACCAAGAGACTTTCTTTAACATGTTGTAGATATGCAGCCTGAGACCAGTGGTGCACTTTCTGAGAAATATTATGCTTTCAAGTAATGCTACAGAATTTACTCAAATTCAGATTTTTCAGGTTTATTTTTGGGTTCAGATATAAAAGGCTAACAATGCCCAGTGGTAACTACTGGGATATAAAAACTGCAAATATTTTTGTGAATAACTATCCTATGTGCACTGGGGACAGCTCTTTGAAGCATCTCTTGTGTTTTTCCAGTAGGGGATAACACAAAAATTCTGTTAAGAAGATATTATGGCTGGAAGGGCTAGTCATCAAATATACTTGCATTCTTGCAAATTCTGATAATTCTTGGAGCTATAGCAATGAGGATTATGGGATTCTGCAGTGACTCAATGTTTTTTTTGTCCTTTTGGTCCGAGCAATTCAGAGGTGTGCAGTGGCACATACAATGTTGGGTTCACTTGCATTCTGTCAAAGCATAGGGCAGTGCCAGATCTCATGCTGTACTGTAAAGACAGTATTAATTTGTGTCTAAGTGCCAACAAAGTTACACTGTACATAAATATCACAATTTACATTATAGCTTCAACTTAAACTGGCAAGAGAAGAAACAAGGCTATTTTTTTGCATTTCATGTAACAGTTCCACAAAAGTATATGGTGTATCATATACAATATGCTCTTGCTTTTTTGAAACTTCATCAGTTTCCTTTTGATTTTGGAATCTCAGCTGATCAAGGCACTAGGAGGGTTGGACAGGATAAGGGAACGGAATCAAATTAGAGAAAACACAGCTTCCATTAGATCAGGAAGAGTTCACTTTTAGGAAGCTGGACAAAGAGATGCACCGTCTTAGAGTGAAGGGTTCAGAGCCAGCCTCACTAATTCTCTATGCTTTTCTGCAGATTAACTATAGGATTTATCATAAACAGCCTAATAACTCTAGACTTTAATGCGCTTATTGTCAGGACCCTGAAAACAGCGGTGCTTTACAAAGATATTAGACGTGAATGCTGGGTGATAATGAGTTGAAGCCTGGATACTCTTTTACATTAGATCTCCTACTTCCCTTATTCCTACACCTGGGTAGGCCTGCCCTGGCTATAATTACTCTGAAAACACCAAGTAACACCTGAAGGCTGCAGATTATACATCAGCTTTGCACTTCTATGATGCACTGAGCATCCAAACAAAAAGATGAGACGACCTGCCATAGACCTGTCTGTCAGTCCAAGAGAGATTTGCACCTCACCTAAAAGGTTCTCAAGTAAAGCTTTATGCTTTAAACCAAATACACTGAACAAAACGTCCACATATAAATCCTGTCTTTTCCCTTGCCTAGTTAGACTATAAGATATCTTTCTTCTTGTGCAGTCTCCTCTCGAAGCTTTTACCTCCAGCTCTACTCAGTCTACTATAAAGAAATATCTGATTCCTTCTCACCTGTCACTCATTCCTCCATTACCAGGGCCATATACCTAGAAAGGTTATACCCCCAAAAAAAGGTCTATCCCTGAATAAGCCTAGTTGTCTGCAGTAGCAAGCTATACCTTAAAGTCCATTGTTGCACTTATCCGGAATTGTTATCTGTGTTTCCACTCCGTTCCAAAGCCCAAAGCAAAGCAATGGGAAGCCAAGGGGATGTGCTGAATCTAAGGAACCGAAGTGGTACCTTCAGGGCTCCTGATATCACCTTCTGGTGAGTCATAGCTGTACAATAGCTCTTGGTTTTGGACGTTTTTGAGCATTTATTGACTTCTAGTCAGAAAGACACTAAAAACAACAGCAGAAAATTAAAATATCATCAATTTTTTTTTTTTTTAAATCATCAGGAGTTTTTGGGGTTTTTTTTAAACCCTCATTCTTGTAATAACATAACAAAAGTGTGGGGAAAACCCTAAATCTTTCAAAGGACTGAAACTAGTTGAAGTAATTTGTAATTCCCTGTTTGCAAAGAAGTTTGCCCTAGATTGAATGAAAACATGGACAAAGACATTTACTTCAGTGAGGCACCTGTATAATTATGCAAAATTCCCTGTGTTAGCAACAGACAGATAAAGAGAGATCCCAGTCATTCCTGAGATGTGCTTATCTCTTCATACTGATTGCAAGCCACTCTAAGGTG
The DNA here is from genome assembly GCA_013399365.1 of Pampusana beccarii. Classification (NCBI taxonomy): domain Eukaryota; kingdom Metazoa; phylum Chordata; class Aves; order Columbiformes; family Columbidae; genus Pampusana; species Pampusana beccarii. The sequence continues at coordinate 1,582,980 of VWYH01009117.1, forward strand.
ACCATGCTTCTAACTCAAGCTTTGCAGCTAAGTGTGTCAAATTAGATTAGATGAATCTGAGCCACAGTAAGGAAAGGTGTCAAGTTTTTTAATATCACCAGATTAGTACGTAGTCAAGAGGCAGGTAGAAGTCCATATCAAATGTCTCAGATATGTGTGGCCATGTGGGGCACAGGCCCTAATCCTGACAATGAGCATCCTTTTGGTCAATTGATTTAAAGCTGTACCAGTTGTGGAACACGATAGTATGTACAGGATACAGATATTATTTTCTGAGCACTAAAGATTGCATAAAACTCCTTGATTAAGTAGAAAAGAAGGCACCTCTTTTTAGAAATTGTGATAGCATACAATTTGAATGTAACTTGAAATAACATGTGAGGATCAAGCATATACAAATACACAACAAAAAGGAAGGATTGCTTCATCAGTCAATAAGACAAAAGCAATTATTTACCTTGCTGGTGTGTCTCAGTGCCTTTTTCTTTTACATTAGGATGTGCGGTTTCAAATTAATTATTTAAGGACTACGAATGTCAATAAGAGAAAAAAGACAGAAAAACTGAAAGTATACAATACTTTCAATAATACTGCTGAAGGTACCTTGAAGGGCAGGCCAGGTTTGACCCTCAAGCCATCCCCTAACTACTGAGTTCTATTGAGTTCAAATCCCGCTAGTCGAGTTTCAAGATAACATCTATAACCTCAACTATTGTGCGCTTAAGGCAGGTGCAGCTATGATAAAAGAAATATCCCTAGTGTTCTTTATGGTTAGTTCCTAATGCATCCCACTTTACATGAACTTCAGCTCAAAAAGTAGATGGGTGAAGCAGTTCCCAGTGCAAGACATTCCTTATTAAGTCTATGGATTCTGTCTAAAAAACACAAATGAACAAAAAAAAAATTGTCTTCAGTCTTAAACTATTATTAACTTAGGAAGGCTTTTTATTAACAAACCAATGCATTTCGTGGTTTTTGTTCCAACTTATTTCCACTGAAATAACTGTTTAAACTTGCCCTGACCTGAAACACGCGGTATCTTGCCCTTCATAGGGACACAAATGCCATTTTCACTGAACCTGTGAAAGGTCAGCCTTAGTTTCAAATGGACTAGTTTCCCTTTTCTCATGAGAGTGACATATTTATGTGCCCATGAATGAGAAAGTGACTCAAAACAGTCAGCATGGATTTACCAAGTGTAAATGATGCCTAATCAGCCTGATTACCTTCTATGATAAAATGACTGGACTTGTGGAGAAGGAAAGAACAATAGATGTCACCTACCCTGACTTTAGCAAGACTAAACATACACGATATTCTGCCATAGTAGTCTTTTATCCAAGTTAGCATTTTATAGTCTGAATGGTTGAGCAAGTAGATGGGTACTAAATTGTTTGGATTATCAGGCTTGGAGGGCTGTAGTTAACATCATATGCCGCCTGAAGGCCAGTAACAAGTGCAGTATCACAACAATTAATCCTGGGACCTGTGCTGTTTCACATATTTCTTAATGACCTAGAGGAAGCAGCAGAGTGCACTCTCATCAGGTTCCCAGATGATACCAAGTTGGAGTGGCCAGCTAATATACTGGAGGACAGAGCTTCCATTAAGGGGGAGCCAGAGAGCCTGGAGGAATGGGCCAACAGAAACCTCATGCAATTCAATAGTGTGAGACAAATGCAAAGCCCTAACCTGGGAAAGAAGAGCCCCTGCAATGACACAGCCTGCTGATGAGCTTCCTGGGTAGCAGCTCTGCAGAAAAGAGCCTGGGCAGTGTGGCAGACAGCAAGCTGCAAGTGAGCTAGCAGTGTGCCCTGGCAGTAAAGATGGTTGACAGCATCCTGGGTTGTATGAATGGCTGTACAGCCAGGAGATTGCAGGAGGGGATTATACCCCTCACTAGTCCACATGTACATAATGCATCCAGTTTTGGTGACCTCACTTAGTACAAGACATTCATAAACTGGAGTGTGTTNTACAAGGAAAACCTTTTTCACCATGAGGACACTCAGGCATTGAAACAAGTTGTGCATTGAGGCTGTTCAAGCCTCCATCTCTGGAGGTTTTCAAGTCCTGGCCAGAAAAGTCTTAAGTAACCTGGCCTGACCTAGCCAGCTCTGCTTTGATTAGGAGTACGGGATAGAGATGCCCGGAGGTCTTTTCCAACCCAAATTAGATCCTGAAATACAAATGCAGAAAACCAAGGAGAGACAAAGCAGGACAGGGTGAATTGCATGTCAAAATAAAGTGGACCTGGAGCAGTGAAAATGTAACCAAGAAGGCATTTAACAGACATTCTTTAGAAGCCAGGCGTACAAGTCTCATATTTATAGGCCACATTTCAAAGTTTTCTCTCTTGCACACATGAGAGGCTTCCCCCTCCCAAACCTTCCTTCGTGTATCACCAGGGATGCACCTTTGACAATTAGAAGATTATAGAGAATTTAATGGTTGTGATTCTTACTGACCCATTGAGTCATTTTACTGATATGCACAAATCAGTAATTTTACCACAAGATAAGTCTCTCGTAGGAACTGTCTTTCCAGATATTTCATTATATCATCCCTTAGTAACTATTCTACGAGAACCCTGCCTAGGACAGGCAGTTAATCAATTAAATGCAAAGCTAGTGTAAGACAGAAGAGCTTTAAGGCATTAGACCTGAACAGTGCTTATAAACTTTACCTTGTTGAGGTCTGATCTCTGTTAGCCCAAATTCACACACGCAAGTGATAAATTGCTATCACAAAGCAACCCTCCTTTAATTCCTCAGTGCTTGGCTTTGTAGCCGTAAAACCATTTTGAGTGTAGGAGATACATACAGAGCTGGAGCCAACGAAGGTCCCAAGCAAAGGGTTGGCTGTGAGTGTCTTCCTTGCTCATGTCTAACTCACACACTTGAGGAGAGACAGCCAGTGCTATCAGACTTTATCTAGGAAGGACTCACACAGCACCAAGTTTCATGGAATTGCCCTGTCATCTCTCTCAAAATGCTTTGTTCATACACAACAGCAATTATCCTTTTGAAAATTACATGAGTGCCTCCTCCATGCTTGTCAGAATTGGTACTTCTCAGAGAGAAGAGAAAATTATTCTTTTCTTAGTGAGCATGTCCCATCATGAAAGGAAGATACATGAAAAACACTTTGACAGACATAGAACCCTTATATCTTGCATGTATCTTCATGTTACTCGATCTTTCTTGATATTATCCCATGTTTTCCCTTTGATGTATCAAGATGGCTTCATTTTTAATATTTAAAAGTATTATTTTTCCTTCTCAAGCCACTTCCATATACAAACTTCCGTAAGGAAAAACAATATTTTCAATATTTTTTTACTATACAAACAGATAAATTTTAAATTGAAATCCTACTTCCGTGTAATGGCTCACCCCAAAAAAGCTCCCACTACATCTTTCTTCAGTTCCTCGCTCAGTGTTTCAATCATTCTGTTTTGAAATAATGAACAATAAAATGCTCTTATAAAAGGTAGAATTGTGCTTCTAAGTTTTTTTTTATTAGAACAGGAAGAAAAATATTCTATTAAAACTAGAATTTTTCATTTCATCGTATCTGAGATCAGGGTGTTCTGTGTCACATGTTCCAATACTGCTCATTTAGTTGTTCCGTGAGTATTTCAGTATCATATTCTTGACAAAGATTTTATAGATGTGGCAAAAACTTCCAACATATGTATAACATCGGTGGTAAACAGATGCTAAAGTTTCACATAGGCCATGTAGCTGTTGCAAAATAAAAAAATAATGGGGGATATCCACACGTTACTCTTTAAGTGAGTAACTTTGACGCAGTTCAGAATCTAAGATCTGTGTAGTTGGAGAAAAAAAGGACATGCCTAAATGGAGTATGCAGGTACTCAGAGTGTTTTAGTTGGAGGACAATGAAGCCATCTGAATATTTCCACAGCGTCACAGAAATGTTTCAAAACACTGCTAATCCCAAGCTTTTTCTTCCGAGCCATGTCTAGGTGCAAGGATAATGAAAGTAAATCAACAGCTCGTGTCCTTTGTCCTTTGTCCCAAGCCGGGCAGTATTGCAGAAGGGACTGGACAACACCCTCAGACACACGGTGTGAACTGTGGGGTTGTCCTGTGCAGGGACAGGCACTGGACTCCGTGATCCTTGTGGGTCCCTTTCAACTCAGGACATTCTACGATTCTCTGAACCAATTCACTTGTGAAACCACAAAGTAGAATCTCATCCATAATTATTGCAAATGACTTAACTGAGGGGTCAATGTATCTTTATAAAGATGATGATGAAGCTCTTTTAAATGTTGGGGTTTTTTGGTTTTTTTGTGTGGTTTTGGGGTTTTGTTTGTTTGTTTTTTGTTTTGTTTTGTTTTGTTTTTTTAATCTCCAAAACTCTAAGCACAGGCAAGCAAAATTAAGTAAGAGCAACATCATTTTAATCTCTCCTATGCAGATCTTAATTCTTCATACTGCCTACCTGTTGGTGCCAAAACTTACCAAAAACATGCACTATGCAAATTTGTGACAGTAACCGTAGCGAGACAGAGAAAGCAGGAGAGTTAGTCAGCTGGTCTTCTAACTTGGGCAATCCCTGGCACTGTACCCTTTCTAAGGTTGACTGAGATCCTCAGGTATATTTAAAATCTTCAGAATATGACCCTTATCAACATAATCGAAGAGGGATTCTCACAGTCTATTCTCCAGCCTATTTTAAAAGCCTTCTGGGCACAGTCTGCAGGCAGTAAACTGATCATACAGTTTCACTTCCTAATGCAGGACTGTCCACCACAAACTATAGTAAAAATAGGCATGAAGCCACAGTCTAAGGTCACTGATGTGACTTTAAGTTGTCTGTAACAATCAATACTGTATCACTTCCTCTCTGCAAATTATAGAAGACATTATTTTTCAATCATAGCCAGACCACTAATCAGTCAAATGCAAGACAAACTTTTACCTTTAAACAACTATAAACTTACGGCTCCAGACATCTTTTCTTTTTTGTGAAGACTATTTTTTTTTAATCATACATAAAAGTAGTTAAAAAAACCCTGACACTCTGGATTGTCATTTTCATTCATAATCGTTAAAAAAACCCCTCAAATTTTGAAGCCTTTCATTAAACACTAAACAGATGGAGCTGAGGAATTTTGTAATGAACATTAACAGATCAAAGGAATTAGCAAAGACCTTTAGTAGAAGTGGGGAAAAATACTAATGATTCTGCTATAACTGAAACATTTTCTTTAGTGAAAACAGTTCTTCAGACTGTGCTTTATTTGTCGTCAAAAACAGTTCAGGAAAAATTGCTGGTTGCCTTTTGTTATCAACATAATCGGTACATTGTTTACAGAACTTTTATCAATCCTCCCATTGTATGGTGTACCACCATGAGAGAGAGCAAATACAAAATATTATATACATTACTAGCAATTTCGAGGAGTTTTGCTGGTACTAGGTAAATAATAGGCTATTACACACACCAGAAAAAAAAAAAAAAAAAGTGTAATGTGTCAAAATCCTTGCCTAGTCTTGGAAGAATTCATAGCTATAGGAAAAACGCAGTACCCAGACCTCACTCATCCAGAGGACCACCTGTGGTGGCAAAGCTTTTCTTTGTTCAGCTGAAACACCACACCCCCACTTTGCAGAAGTTACATCAATAGCAGTTGTTTTTTCACTGGGGTATGTGTATCTGCCCTTGGGGCCTTGAACATCTCAGATGAGGCTTCACAGCCCTCATTCAACTTGGGCATGCTGGCAGAGCTTAGTGTTTGAAACATAGTCTAAGGCACCTGACGCATGAGGCAAATAAAACCGAAGTTTGGCTATTTCTATGACAAATAGTGCAAATCTGCAGTGATGGACGGCATAGTATTTGAAAACCAAGGTACTTCCATGCTTTGAATTTTGGGTATTGCACAGAGAAAAAGCACTCTCAACACTTTGTCAACAGCTTAAACACTTCAGCCGCATTATCCTGGGACTGGCAGACATAACAACATGTTTAATTTCCACGAGCTGCGCCAGACAGAAAAGGCTCTTAGATGAGAAGCGGTGCTGTCTCTGCAGGGTGCTGTGCCCTGAACGTGTTCGCCTCACTTCCATTCACTCCCTTCCATATATCAAAGCAAGGCAGCAAAGAAAGTGATATTTGTAAAAGACATACCCAGCTGTTGTCTCAGACATCAAAAGGATGCACACAGAATGCTTACCTTGTTAAAGAGAGGGTCTTCCTCAGGTAAAAAGCTGTCCGTTTCCCAGTTCATCATAGACAAATGACAGAAGAAGGAAGCACTTCTGACGCTGAATATTTGAGCAGAACTAAGCTAATCCAATCTATATATCCACCTATGTACATATTAAAGAAATCAAGAGCTATTCGTTTTCCTTACAGTAACTCCAAAGAAGAGACATTGAGCTGGACCTTTGAAGTCAGTGGGAAAACTTTATTCAATACTCCGTAGAGATAAAAAGCTTGAAGATATACTTTTTTTTGATCATAGATGAATTACCTGATTTTAAGAAGTGCTAAACACCTGCATCTTTTATACAAGTGGAGACTGTGAAGTCTGAATTTTTCCAGGAAAAAAAATGGCTAAATTCCTCTTCTGAAAGTGACAACAGATGAGTAATTATAAAAACAGCAGCATAACTGGAATATCAGTACAATGACCTAAAACATTACATATTTTTAAGAACTCACCTTCACTTAATCGTTGCTTTGTAAGCACATAAAAGGACCACACAAAACCAGAAGTAATGTACCCAATAGATCCACCACACTTACTGCTTCTATGGCTTCTCAGCACAAGTAGGGAAGCAATAAATTGAGGGCATGTGTGCATGCCAACTTTCCCAATTTCCATGACTTTCAATAAACAGAAATTCCTCTCTCACACAACCATTATTTTCAGGCCTTTCCAACCCTCAACATTATGTAAATGTAGAATAACTCCAGAGTTAGCAACTATTGAGAGTTCATACCAGGATATTCGAAAATTCTTTTATTTTTCTTTTTTAATCAGAACATCTGAAAGTAAAATGTGGTTCTTTTTTCCTCTATATGAAATAGATAATTAAAAAAAAACCACCCAGCACTTATGAAAAAATATTTAATTAAAATTATAATGAAAGCGTATGAAGAAAATGTATTCTCTGGCTTTGGAAAAAAGAATTAGAGTCTGTAAGTACATTCGAGTAGGGAGTCTTTCATTATTACCCTGATATTTTACAAATATTGAGAGCTATTTCATCTAAGGCTTCTTATCCAATGGTTTCAATCACTTCATTTGGAAAACTGCAGGGAAATTAAGATCTCTTTTAGAGAAAAACATTATACAGTATACAAGTATCTATACAGGCTGGCTTCCTATAATAGCTGGAATACCAGGAACCCTCAGAAAACAGAAAAGAAACAAAAAAAATCTCAAAAATAAAAGTTCTTATCATTTTAGTTACACCAAGATTGTGAAAGAATGGAAGACAGCAAAGAAAAGATAGGTGTATGAAAAGTGCTAAAAAATAAACCAGTAGAAAAGTCAGCCACATTCAGAGTCAATGTTAAACTTGTACTTTGAATACAGAAGATAATTAATGGTTGAGAGAGCTTACCCAACAGCATGTTTGGCCCTCGAGTCATAAGTGCTGGACACTCAGGTGGTTTCTTTTTCCCATGATCTGCTCCAACTCAACAAAGAGCTATGGACTTGGGGCAAAAGTTGAGATCTGACCTGCAGGAAGCCAGATTTTAAATAGAACAGTTTTAAAAGAGCCTGTGGACCTGTGACAACAGTCGCCCACATAACTGAAGGGAGTTTGACCTCAGAATGGGACAGAAGATTGGAGCAAATGTCTCCAGGATCTTGGGTCCAGCTAGGCAACCATCCAAAGGTGAACTTTAAGGCCTTCTTGTTCGGGGAAACATTTCAAGCACATGTTGAATTTCAAGCATGCATTGAACTCTCTTGTTCTCAATGAGATTTCATTATTATGATCAAATACCTCTTTCACTGTTGTCTTTGAGAGGGATAATTTCCTAAATCGGGATCTTCAGTCAGTAATTTAATATACAGGAGCAGAGTTGTATTGTTAGACTACACTGGGGAGGAATATGCTTTAGTACAAAGCTTTCACCAAGTAATAGCAGTGCTGCTTCTGGCCTTACCTTCTCACTCAAACACCACTATTTCACCACATCGTGGGGAGGGCTACAGTAACATCAGAGGACAGAGTCTTGCTCTCAGTCTCCTTGTCATCATCCTAGGAAATACATCTAAGTCAGTTAAGTATGCTCCAAGTAAGTGAGATTCTTCTGTCTTGTAATCATGTCATCATATTTCTTGCTCATAGCAATAGTGGAAAAATACCAAATGACTAAGTAGTAGTTTTGGAGCAATGCTAGATAATTGAGAGACAATAGCTAGCAGAGGGCTTTATCTTATAAAAACCAGCAGATTTTATGAACAGAAATGGAAGATCATACTTATGTGCACTTCAAATAAAAACTATGGGCCTGTCTTTGTTCTAACACAGGTGGAAATGAAAGAAATTTATTTATTTCAGTGAACTTACAGAAGTCACCAAACCTCCTTACCAACAGCTACTGAAAATTAGAGAGGTAACAGAAAACTTAGACAACCAAGGCCAATCATCAACTGGTGTAAACTGGATTTTGCTTACTGTAACAATAGTGACAAAGAAAGCTAAGGCATAATGAACATATGAACTAATATAGTCAAGAAATAAACTAAAGTTTATACAATGGGTTGGTGTTTCTGTTTTGGTTTTGTTTTTTTTTAATTTTCAAGGGAGAATTAATAGTGGGGCAGAAGCTATTACAACAGAGTTACAACGAGTTCACAGAAATTGAAGCGTAATGTACCGCTTGCATACAATAGAGAACTGTTAAAGAGAGCTCCACATCTCACTACACACTGTTTTTTGTGCTACCGATAGTCCTGTGGATGAGAACTAGCATTGCTGACTGTCATATTGTTGCTGTGTTTAGCAGAAGTATTGCAAGAACAAGGCCAGGACAGTCAACATGGAAATCTTTAACTGAATACTCCCAGGTAAATGAATCAGATGAGGGGAAAAAGCACATAGAGAGTTCCTTCTTACTTCACCCTTACAAGAAGGAACTGTATGTGGGAATTTGTCCTGCCTTCTGCTGACAGTGTTCTAAAGTCCAAATGATGTATCTCTTGGCAAGGTGGGAGAGAGAAGTTCAACTCCCCGTACTAGGTACTGCCTGCTATACACACTCTGCACCTAATAGTATTCTTCTGGCAAGGTCTGCAGCCACCTGCCTGTCCCCAGCTCCCCCATAGGCCCTCAGAGCAGGTGGAACCTCACAGTCACCTCAGACTGCACATTAGCAGCCTGACGTCCTTGAGCAAGCATCAACTGCATCTCCAGACTTGTCCTGCTCTTCATTTATCCAAAGCAGTGCACTAAGTTTTCTAGAAATATGGAGGAAAACAGGAGATAAAGCACTGAAATTTATTTACTGTCGTGATGGTTGTGGTACCACATGAAAAACAGGCTTTTTCACTATTGCAGAGTTGCATTTAAAATTCATCGTCCTGGCAATGTTGTTCACAAATCCCAGCAGGAGTCAGCTGGTAATATCCAACACATTGAGATGAGAATATTTCCCCAAGTGTCTTTGACTTTCCAAGGCTACTGGCAGATTGTTATTTAGAAGAACATGCAAGTGGGCTAATCCACTTACGTAAAACATCTGTTTATAGGCACAGGGTCAGTTCTGTGAATAATCGTGATGGAATGCTGCGCTCACCAGAATTTATTACCATATTCTAGAAATAGTTAACATGATTGGGCAAGGAGAACACTGGAGAAAAAATTATCTCATTTGTAATAGCCTCTTAGTGCATACCAATTCTTTTTTTTTCTTTTATTTTCCCTTAGCGGAGAAAGATTTAGGTCAGAAAATATTATTCGTGGGAAACAACCAGTTCACTTGCAAATCCTCCTTGGAATGCAGATGCTCTTGGCAGGTTAATGTTTGCCTAAAGGGGTCTTTGATGAGGAGAAACAAGGACTTTGGTTTCCATCACAGTCAGTCCATTAGCATTAGCCTAGATGAACACACACTCAGCATACAGAGCAACAAAACAGAAGTATCCCCTCAAAACAATAAGCAAAGTGAGGGAAAAAGTAATGCTAGTAGCACTTTTGGATGGGGGTGGGGAACAACTGAAAAAAAACCTCAAACAAAAACATGTAAACGATCACTTTGATTTTGGTTTTGATTTGTATTGGGTTTTGTTGGAGGAGAGTGTTTGTTTGTTTTGGTGTTTTGGTGTTTGTTTTGGTGTTTTCTTGTTTGGTTTGTGGTTGTTATTGTTTTAGTTCGGGTGGGTTGGGGTTTTGTTTAGTTTTGTTGAGTTTTTTTGGTGGGTTTTTTGGTTGGTTGGTTGGTGGGTTGTGGGGTTTTTTTGGTGGGTGTTTTTTTTGTTTGCTTGTTTGTTTTAAATGGTGTAATAGCTTTAATTACATTCTCGGTATGGAACACCTACTCTCAAAGGATTCAAAGTCAAAGGAAGTAGCTGCTCTTTCAAGAACTTTACATTCTTGCACCCTCTAGTGTTCTGAGAAATCATGCACAGTTTCACCTAGCCCTAACCAGCATATTTTTCTTATTATTTCCTTTCCCATCACGTCCAACTAAAGTGACTTGATAAGACAGGACCGAGACCAACTTTATCATGGCAATAATTTGAAATATAAACCTTTACGTGCATTCCACCAGGTGATCTGAACTGTCGCGAGGTCCTTTACATTGCTCAAATTAGCATGTCTTAACTTTTTTGCAGACAAAGCAATGTTTGGACTTGAGAAACAAAGTACGAATATATGCATTACTACAGCTGCTTTTAAACACACATTTGAATTAGACATTGGTGTCATAGACTCAAGTTGTGATCATCAATTAAACTTTCTTATAACCAAAGAACAAATGTGTCTGCATGTTTTACTTAGTTACTTGTCTGCATTATGTTGCAAATATATTGAACTAGTGACTATCAGCTTCAAGGAAACAAGTTTATTAGCTTAAAGAAAAAGCAAAGCTCCACTAGCTGTCATCATTAACAATTATAGCCTGTTATAGATGGTGGTATTCCTGAATAATGAATGCCTGAACTACTTGATATATATGAGAAGCAGCACTGCTATACTTGCACAGGATTGCAAGAAGCAAATTCGTATTATTTCCCCAAACACCACTGCTGCTACCTTTTAAAGATTCATCTTTGCCTTTGAGGAGAAAAGCTGCAAAGGTAAAATCCAAAACATGAACACAGCGTGACACACTGGCTGCCTGAAACTCCAAACTAACTAAAACAATGCTGCTCCCAGGCACCTCAGTGGAACAAGGTAAAGTCTTTAACATCAAGGTAGCAAGACAAGACTCTTACCTTCCTGATAGTAGGAATACTCACAGTATAAGCATCTGCAGAAGGGAAAACATTTTTCTGTGATCAAAACACAGGCAGAACCTAGAAAAGTAGCATTTGTAGTTTTTCCAGTCCGACTTCTGCCAGTGGCAAGCTGGAAGCATCCCCAGGGCAATAAAACATGAAGAGACCAAAGCCTTTTCTGCTGCACCAGCACAATCCTCCTGCCACTGTCTACATTTGAGATGGGGAGAGCAGAGCCCTTGCTTCTCATGGTTTTCAAATACATTTTCAAAAACTATTGTTGATTTACACAGGAACATCTTGATTAGAAAGCAACGAAATAAAAACACTTATTCTTCTTTATATATCTACAAATTACTGTGTGATCGACCTTGCCGTAGACAATGGTTGTCTTAATATTAAAATATTAATTCAAGTTCCCACTTCTAATCAAATGTCATATTCTTTAAAGATATATCAGAGGGCAATTTTTTTCACTTGCATATGTCAATTTGAGTTCCATTTCCTTCACCACGGTATGTGACTAAACGTTGGAAGGCAGATTTAAGCCAACTGCTATGTAGAAGGCAAAATGGTAAGATAGTGATGAACATCAGAGAAAGTTTTAGCTTCATGCCCAATGCTGAATCACTGATAGGGTGATAGATTCTTTTAATACACAGATGTGCCTTCTGAGAAATAAATCCAAAATATTTTAAAGGGTCCACATAATGCCCTCTTAACAAACAGGGTCATATTACTTTCTCTACAAAAACAATTCAATATGAATCCAGAAAATGAGTCATCTTTATTTCTTCCCAGTCTTTAATGTTTCTGGTTGCTCATAGTTTTGTTTCAGATCAAAGCAAGATGAAAGTGAATTAAAGATTCTTCTAATCTGTTATTCATATCTGACTAGAAAGATATTTCCTTTTACCTACTGCATAATATTTAATATATTTTATTGTGTTTTGGTAAGAAAACAGAATGCAATATGTTTGCGGAAAATGAAGTTTTATTTGTATTTACTAAATACTTTAACTGCACCTACAAAGTAAGTGCATGGAAAGGTTTACTTACACAGGTAAGTAAATGAACTATAACAATCATTAATGTATCTATTATCAGAATAAATGTTTATGTTTATTTGGTCAATTTTGGAAAGTAAAAAAGCATGGAATTTTCAAAGGCATTAATTTTCAGAGTAATTTTCATTTAGTAGACCAAAGAAAAATAGTCAACACTTTATGTTGTTTCGAAAGATCTATTTTCTCAGAAAAACTGCAGAGCAAAAAATACTTTCTTCATCCACTTCTGCTGCCAATCTTGTATTTTCTCACTCAGAAAAACAAAACAAAACAAACAAACTAACAAAACAAACTAGCAAAAGGAAAAAACAAAACAAAACACACTATGCCACCTCCCCACCCCCCGCCAAAAAAAAAAAAAAGGAGAGAGAAAAAGGAAGAAAAAACATAAGGAGGAGTAACAAACAAACAAAACCAAAACAACAAAAAAGGGACAAACAAACAAAACAGCATGGTTGTTACTTTACTGGTTTACTTTCAAAGATTATTTGTTATTCTTTGTAAAAGATAACCGACAATGTTTAGCAGTAGGTGAGTTTCAATAATTGCAGACCAACTGGCCCTAAAAAAGAGCATATTACAATATATGAAAAGTCCATGTAAGGATTATTCCTTTCTCCAAACCAAATTATAGGGAAAAAGCATTTTATATGCTGAACGGTCATAGTTCTGTCTTTGCAATGCTGCTAGCTAACTTAACTGCTTTCTGATGGAAGAAACAGAATGAAATAACAGGCCCTTGGTTTCTTCATGCTCTCCAGTACATTGGCATTGTTTCCAGACATTTCTCTGCCTATTCTACACCTAGTTTAGTGGCTCTTCTCAGCAGGTATTGTCCTTTCGAGATGGCTCTTGCCATCAGACCTTGCTGCCGTAATATAATTAAGACTTGTACTGCTACATCCTCTCTGGGGTCCATTAAAGACAAAGGGTCACATGCAAACCTACTATTTGCCTTTATGTCACTGTATATTACTGTGATCTATATCTACATCATAACTATTTTATATACTGCTTAACAACAGAGGCAGAAACTGTAGCAAATGGGGTCACGTGCAGCCTTTTGTACATTTCTACATTTCCCATTCAGTTCAGTTCAGAAGGAAAAGGTTGACCTGAGGACACCAGTCACACTGGTAATCACAGTCCCACCTATTCTGACCTCGGAAGATTCAAACCTTGAACAGAAGCAAATAAATCTATAGTATTTAGTAACAGTATAAATAGTTAGTAATCTATTTCCCAATTCTGCTCAGACCCACTGAAAAAGTCCTATAAATGCACCCGTAAGTTTTAAGACACTTTTACTGTTTGGGCTCTTGGTTGTATCGATAAGGACCTTCCAGTGAGACATGTGCATCTTTTACTACTTCCAAAGTCATACGAAGAAAGGCCAGTAGTCAAACTGACATTTTTTCCTAGCCCGTGAAACCAACTAAAACTCTGATTTGTAGAGTGATCAATGAAAATTAGTTGCCAAAAGCCCTCCATAACTTTCTGCAGTTATTGAAGAGGCATGTTCACACCCTAATGCTTAGATCTGGTCAGGTACATAGGCAATGTACCTGAGAGTGACAGAGCAAAAAGAACTCTGACTCTCACCCTTGAATCTTGAATGTTGGCTCAAACAGACTCAGAATTTGTTACTGTGAATATTATCTGATGTTTGTAAGTAGTTGCTGCTCTTGGGAACACAGCTACTAGGAAACATTCTCTAATAAATGGAGCTCTGCACACTTTTTTTTTTTTAAATAGTGCGGAGCTGTCAGTGTTTTTTTTTCCATGTCTTCCTGAGCAAGGTGTTTTTCACCTGACAACTGCTGATGCACCCTCTGATGGAAGATGCTAACTGAGAGCAAGTGTGAGATCTGGTACCGAGCAGAACAGATGAAAGACATTGCCAATGTCTTTGCTCTCTCTGAGAGTAGCAAATTTATTTAGAGAAAATGCTCTAATGGTTCAGCAGAAATGAAACAGAGCAATGATCCACAGAAAATGTCCCAGCTCTTCAGTGTTCCTTACAAAGACAATTTAGGGGAAGCTTTTCACATCCAAGATCTGGCAACTAGTAGCAGTGAGCAAAGGTAAAGCATCTATGAAGGGAAACAGTTCCCTCAGATGCTGAGGCTGTTTCAGCTGTGGTTCATTTAAAGACCCATATAACACCTAGTACCAAAAAACAATGAAGTCAGATGCAGCTTAACAGCAGTGAGGTAAAAGCCAAAGACCAAAAACATTGATTGACAAAAGCCTATTAAAAGAAGAAGAATCATGAGCAAAGTCCTAGCAAATGCAACCTTGGTGCAGACAAAATTTCACACCTCCTGAAAAACTTGTATCAGTTTCTCTGCTACATTCATATACACGCAGTCACAGGTATTTATAAGGAAGCAAGGCTCACAGCAAGCTTTCCAATTCTTCCCATGGCCTGTGTCTCGAAGTCATTAGAAAGCATGCTCTTTCCACTTTGTAGAGACATACAGCCTTCAGGCACAGAGTAACATTAGATATCTGCTGTCAGACTCCATCCCTGACTTCAGAAACATAGCAGATGTTTGGTGCTGCAGCTACTCTCACCTGAAGGTGTGGGGCACAGAAGTCAAAGCAAGTGCACAGAGAATGGGGAAAATCCAAGCTGAGTCAATTTACTGAACTAGTTCAAAGACACAGTACTTTTATTCTTTGCCCTCCCTAACCTTTCTTATCTAACACCCTTGTGGAGCATCTGCCTGGCAGAACCCATATTTTATTGTTTTCATGTAGCTAATTCAATGAACTGTAATTGCAAATGAATAATTGAGGTCTTGTTGGTGTTTGGAGGAATTGAGTGTTGCTGGTCTTTTGCCCTTTATTCCTCTCCATTACACCTTTTTTGTGTAATAAAACTGTGGCCTCTAGTCACCTTTAGTAATAGCTGTATAGTCAGTTCTTTCCCAAACAGTGGATCACATTTCTTTATCCTCTTAAGGCCAAAAGTCACCTCCCTACCTTCTCCTTTGCAGCCACAACCTCATTAGAAGATGAATTTAAGATTGAGATTAAAAGCTATCTAACGTGTAAATTTTATATATATATATATATAAAGTATTTTTATGTATATATATATATATATAAAAAATTAAACTAATTGTAAACAGAGCATACATACGGGAATAAACCAAATTCATGATCACATGAGCTGGATTCAAGGAATAGGATGAGTAGAAAATGATGTAATTTTATATGAACAGGAAAATCATAGAATGGGTTGTGTTGGAAGGGGCCTTAAAGATCATCTAGTTCCAACCCCACTGTCATGGGCAGGGACACCTCCCACTAGACAAAGTTGCTGCTCAGAGCCTCATCCAGCCTGGTCTTGAACATTTCGAGGGATGGGGCATCCATAACTTCTCTGAGCAAACTGTTCCAGTGCCCCACCACCCTCACAGTAAAGAATTTATTCCTTATATCTAACATAAATCTACCCTCTTTTGGTTTAAAATCATTACCCCTCATCCTATGACTACACTCCCTGATAAAGGGTCCCACCCTATCTTTCCTGTAGCCCACTTTAAGTACTAGAAGGCTGCTACAAGGTCTCTGCAGAGCATTCTCCTATCTAGACTAAACAACCCCAACACTCTCAGCCTGTCTTCGTAGGAGAGGTGCTTCAGTGCTCTAATCATTTTGGTGGCCCTCCTCTGGACTCACTCCAACACGTCCATGTCCTTCTTGTGTTTGGGGCCCCACAGCTGGACATAGCATGCCAGATGGGGTCTTACGAGGGCAGAGTAGAGAGGGAGAATCATCTCCCTCAGCCTGCTGGCCACACTTCTTTTCATGCAGCCCAGGAGATACGGTTAGCCTTCTGGAATACAAGTGCTCATTGCCAGCCGAGATTCAGTTTTTCATTCACCAATCCCCCCAAGTCCTTCTCTGCAGGGCTACTCTCAACCCACTCATCCTCCAGCCTGTATCCATGTTTGCGATTGCTTCTACCCGTTTGCAGGACCGTACACTTGGCCTTGTTGAACTTCATAAAGTTCGCATGGGCCCACCTCTGAAGCTTGTCAAGATCTCTCTCGATGGCACCTCTCCTCTCTAGAGTATCATCAACCACACCATTCAGCCTGGTGTTATCCAAATGTGCACCTTTTTGGTTTGAGTTTTGTTTTGTTTTTTCCACTATGTCTGTTTGAAGGTTCAAATGAACTCCCAGTTTTGTGGAACAACAGACAAGGTAAGCTATTTTGCTAAGGGCTTGCCAGGTCCTGAGTGAAATGTTATGGGAACATAGTGAATTAAGTTCTTGATAAAACAGAATTTGACTCTTATTCTTTGTAGGGATTTGTTTGACAGCAAAAAGCAGCAAAAGAAATAGTAATGCATACACAGGATCAAGATGTGCTACGGGAGGGTTAAGATGTGACAGGGGAGGTTTAGGTTGGACATTAGGAAAAGGTTCTTCCCCCAGAGGGTGCTGGAGCACTGGAACAGGCTCCCCAGGGAGGTGTCACAGCCCCAAGCCTGACAGTGTTCAAGAAGAGGCTGGACAAGGCCCTCAGACACATGGTGTGAACTGTGGGGTTGTCCTGTGCAGGGACAGGAGCTGGACTCGATGATCCCTGTGGGTCCCTTCCAACTCAGGACATTCTATGATTCTAAGCTCTATGAGATGCTAAAGTAGCCTGTTTCTCACCGAAGGCCAGTTCCCGATCCCCTGTTGCTTCACACTTACATGGGAATACAGAATTTTGTCATCCTGATGTGTCAGTGTTTCATTCCACTCTATTTGGGCTCCCCAAAATATTTTACATGGCATCTCTCTTACTTCTTTGGCCCTGAGAAAGACAACATCATTGGCAGCCTACCTCCAAGGTTCCTCCACTTTGATCTTACAGTAATACAAATTCTGTCCAATAAAAACTTTTTCTTTCACTCTGTTCACTCTTTACTTCATTTCTCTTTCATAGAACCATTTGGGTTTGAAGAGATCTTAAAAATCTTTGAGACCAACCATAACCTGACTCTAGCACTAAACCATGTCCCTAAGAACCTCATCTATACATCTTTTAAACACCTTCAGGTACGGTGACTCCACCACTTCTCTGGGCAGCCTGTTCCAATGACTGAAAACCCCTTCTGTGAAGAATTTTTTCCTAATATCCAACCTAAGCCTCCCCTGGCACAATTTGAGGCCATTTCCTCTCACCCTATCACGTGTTACTTGGGAGAAGAGACCAACCTCCTCCATGCTACAGCCTCCTTTCAGGTAGTTGTAGACAGCGATCAGGTCTCCCCTCAGCCTCCTTTTCTCCAGGCTGAACAGCCCCAGTTCCCTCAGCTGCTCCTCATCAGACTTGTGCTCCAGACCCCTCACCAGCTTCATCGCCTCTGCACTCTCTCCAGCACCTCAATGTCCTTCTTATGATGAGGGGCCCAAAACTGAACACAGGAATCAAGGTGAGGCCTCACCAGAGCCAAGTACAGCGACACAATCATTTCCCGAGTCCTGCTGGCCACACTATTCCTGATACAAGCCAGGGTGCTGTTGGCCTTTTTGGCCACCTGGGCACACTGCTGGCTCTTGTTCAGCAACTGTCAATCAACACTCCCAGAGTCCTCTCTGACAAGCAGTTTTCCAGCCATTCTTCCCCAAGCCTGTAGCGCTTCCAGGGTTGTTGTGACCTAAAAAATCCAGATACTCAGGTAGCAGGCTATCTCTAAACTCAATAACAAGACGGGATATGTGTTTTACTAAGGGTGGGAAAAAACAAGAAAAATAAAAGTTATTTTTGTAATTTTGCCATTATCTTCCTTTGCAACCTCAGACAAGTGATTTAGTCAGTCTGTGCTTACCTTCATGTTTCATAAAACTATTTGACTATTTGTGCTGAAAGTTTTTGAAATCATGGACTCTCATGCCTTTAGGACACATCAGGCAACTGGACTGCAGTCTTCATTGTCCAATCGTATCTACCACAATTTGACTGAAATAAGAATATACTGATGAATAAAATGTGTCTAATCACCTTCTCCATTCTATTCAACTAACGCTTCTTTGGTACGATGAAAGAGTAGATATGAAGGAACTGAAAAACCAATCAGATCTGTAAGGTATTGTTAGTATATGGTTGTCCTGGATCTGAAAATAGCTTTGGAAAAATTTTATTTGTTTAACTGTGATACTTGAAGCTCTGCTGTAAAGTAATAGCTTCATTTCCAATAAAGAGTTCATAACAAGGAAAATAGATGAAATTTCTTTGGGCTAGTCTGTTGATTTCCTCTAAAAGCAAAAAACATATGGGTGAAAAGTCAAAACAAGTGTTTTATAGCACTCTTCATCTAGGTGCTAGAAAGTCTTGTGATAATCTATATTTCTAATTAAACTTTTTGGATAGTATTCACTAGTTGTGAGTAGTTTTGCATTTCTCATAAAGGGACAATGGGGCTCAAGGTTACATACCCATTTGACAGTGTTCCTCTGCTCCTCCCATCCCTCAACAACCACAGAGTTCTTGTGCAACTTTGATCATTATTTACCCTGGCATTGGGAGAAGCCCAGCTTCAAATTGATTAAAAAAATCAAGTTATGCATCAAATTTGACTGTCAGAATTCTTAAGTTTGGGAAATTTAAAGATGGAAATAATTATGTTTTTCTTACAGTTAGCATGAATAACAGAAATAGCTAGGGTAACTGTCAGAACTGTAGAGTCAAAAGTTTCCAAATAACTTAAAGATAAAGCTATCATTTTCACAATTAGAAACATATAGTTATGGACATATTTATTTGCACTTAGATTTAAGGTAGAAGTCTAAATAGTGTAGAAGTCTAAATAGCATAGAAGTCTAAATAGCATAACTCATAACTTTACAACACATTTCCACAAACACTATTTTAAAAATTTACTTCAAAATATGTTATTATATAGAAACACTTAAATTCCTCTGTTACCCCGTTGCTGAAAATCTAGAAAATATATTTCAAATTGCACAGCTTGCAAGGACAATCTTGAAAATATGATTCTGTGCATGAACTTTTACTGCCAGTTCATTTAAAACATGCAGTTAATAAAAAGGAAACTGCTAAAATTGGAGTTTAGGTTTCTGTCAGTGACCAGCATGTAAACAGTCTCAACTCTGGGCCATCAATAAGCATTTTCAGTGACTAGCCAGCCACTGACAAGTGCCACTTCTAATCACTTAGTTAACTTTGGAAGGGGGAAAAAAGCCCAGCAAAACAACCCTTCAAAATATTGTGCATGACCTTGATTCTTACCTTCTGTATAATGAGAATACACTCTTATCTGGATTCAACCTACTTTCTACTCACACATTGCTAACAGAATTATTCATAGTAACAGACTTCTAAGAAAACAGTTTCAGGTTCTTCTTGTTAGACAATCATCATCACCTACAAAGTCCTAGATGACTATAACTCCTTAGCTAGATCATTACATGCATATTCCATTTGATTCAGAATAAATGTCACACACTCCTTCACTCAAGTTCTCAGCTGTAATTATCAAAGTCTTATGAACCATCTCTGAATAAAATTAAAGAAAAAAAAATCAAAACACACATATTTTGCGAAAGTTGAATCACATTCCAAAATATTTAAGTCTGATGGGAGAGCTCAGATTTTGGGGGGTCTGGTGTCTATATCTTAAGGTACGTAGATCAGGAATTAAGAGTGGTATCAAAATACTACATTGAATAAAGTTTGCAATTTCTCTATTTCAGCACAAGTTATAGGAAAAAATGTTTCTGATACTTCTCTGAATTATATACAGTACACTTAATTAAAAACTAGCACTTATTGCTTTGATGTGACCGTGGAAAGACTCCTGTTTGATCTTACCTTACACTGCAGCATGTTAGAGGATCCTATTCCTTACCTGCTGGGTACTTCATAGTCAGCTGGATCCCAAGGCACTTCTTTAAATTGTCCATGGCATGTACAGCCTAACAGTCAGCAAAATTATGCATGTATGGTGTACTATAGCTGGAATAAATTTTTTGCACGTGGAAACCTCACTTATTTTCTTAATCATTTGCTTATATAGCTTATATTTCCTTTTTCGTTATTTGTACTTTGTGAGAAAGCAGAAATGAACCTTGCTGGTTCAATCTGTCTAAGCTAAAGATGTGCATGAACTTCTAGAGCGCAGATGTCTCTGATTATGGCTTTTACAGAGCCACTGTGAAAGGAGCCAAAATTTACCCCAACATATATTTCCATGTCACAGTAGGCATGAGGGCACTGATGAAACAATATTCACTGTGATATAAAAATTAATAAACAAGAAAAATGCTTTGATTTCTTTCGGTGATCCATGTCGTTATTTATCGTGGAGAACTGATCTCTTAAAATGTTCAGCAGTCCCTTGCCTGTTGATAGCAGCAGACTGCTGCTTTCTCTGCAACAATAAGGTAGCCGTGATTTCTACTTTGTACCTGCTGCCCGCTTTCATTGCAATTGCAGCATCAGTTTTATTTGTAACGTGAGTATCTAACACACAACTCAGGAAGCATTTTCTCTTTAGTTGTAAGTCTCAGGAAAGCTGTCTGACCTAGTCAGCTCTCAATCACTTAAAGCAAGATCTTTGTACTGTTAGCTTTGATCTCTCTATTCTTTAGAAAGAAAAATTGAAAGTGCTGACATAGAAAGATTAAATTATTTTAAACCAAATCAAAGAAACTGTCAGCTTTACTACTTACTAGGAAAAGAGCAGCAAAGCAATATTCTTACCTAAAATCGGTTTAGATTCTTAGGGAATTGACTGCCTTAGATTATTGAATTATTGGGTATACTGCTTCCTTAACAAGACTGATGTAGGAGTTGAGCAGCTCCAGCAAGAATCAGATTCAACTCCCTACTTTATAAGATTTCAGACCCCAATGACTCAAATTTCACAACGACAAACAAACTCAAAAAGTTCCCAATTTGTCTGCTGGAAATCGTTTTACACATCTTCTACTACCCTGGAGGAAAAATATCATCTTTGGTCATGATGTAACCAAAACAGATAAATAAATATCTTCTTTTCAGGACAAAAATCTACACAGAAATTTAATATGTAGCAAGATTCAAAATGACAATTCATAAATGTCAGCATCTTGTCCACTACTGCCGCTGCCCCTCCACCTGCACTGAATCTGTGGTCCTTTGATTTAAGGTTAATACATACAGCTTATTTTTGTCCACCTCATTCTATGATTGTATGAAATGTAATTAGGGTACCAATCTGTTCTGTGGCTGGCAGAAACCCTTCTTTTGACTTAGATAGTAGAACAGTCCCTTAAAAGTACAAAAATCATCTCCCTAATTTATGTGTTGAGCATTTCAGACATTTGGTTGATTTTCTAATATTGAGCTTATTTCTGCTTTATCATTCAGGGTGAAGGGCATACTCAGAGGAAATTCCAGCTAAAAAACTTGAAGCTTCCCTAACAAAAATCTCTCAAGTTATTGTTTAAAATCCACAGTCCTCTGATTCAAAATCTAAGGGTGGTAGACAAAGATACATTTCTGTGTGATTTATTAATTCAAGGATTCTTTCATCATTAACATATAAATGGCCTTTTCTGTCTAGCTTCCTAGTTTAGGAGTTTATTTTTTTTTAATGGAAAAAGCCAACAGTATCGAAAGATTTTTCTTGAAACTTATATACTTCAGGAATGCAGCAAGTCAAGGAGAGGGAAAATATCCTTTGAGACAGAACCCAGCACATTGGAACTCAATTAGATTTTGACCTTCTTCAGCCATAAAGGATTGGTAGATAGACATTGTCTGCTACTTGCTTGAATTAAATTGGGTCTCCTGAGATGCATATGAAGCAATTTAAAAAAAGAAAAACACTGTTAACTGAGTTTACTCAACCATCAATCTGAAGTAAACATTATTTACTGTGTTTGCCTATAAAACTAATGTTTCACATTTTAATCAGAAAAAAAAGACAGTTAGTTTTATGCAGCCAAATCCTGAAAAAGCTCCCCCATCTAAGCATTCAGCGGGACCACCATTTTTCAGACTCACCACAGGGAGTCTTGTATGCTTTTATGCTTCCCTTGGTCCAAGTGAGCTGCAGGACTGTTTTATTAATTCAACTTCCTGGCACACTTCTGAAGCAGGAATAGGCACTCTTGTCACCATTTCATACAAATGGGCCTTTCTGGCTCAGCTGCCTAACACTCTGTGAACTGGCACCATCTCCCTTCCCAAATTCATTCTCTAAATTTCCTTCTGTACAGTTCATTTTTTTTAAGAACTTGAGATGGTTTAGAGAGATTAGTTTATAAAAACAAAACAAAACAAAACAAAAAAGCCAATCAATCATAATGTCAGCAACGCACAGATCTAGACCTATCAACAGGAAAAAAAATGTCCTGTGCACATGTTCTTGCCACACTTTCCCTTCTGTTTTTTTTCAAACAAAAGCTACAGAAATGTTCTCCTGTTGACTGGTTTCAGACTGTCTCTCAAAGATGCTTGGCTATGATTTGTATATTCAGTTTCCTGCACCCCAAGACCCTGAAATTAAGACACTTTTATGATAGCATACACCTGCTTGTCCCCAGATTTCCTTCGTTCACCTTCTTCTTTCACCTCCATTACTTCTTTCACACTCTGCTTTGTAAGACTGACCTTTATTGTTCTACTTGGGGACCTTGGAAACTTTCAATTCCCAGCCTTGTGCAGAAATTAAAGATAACTGTTTCCACCTCAAACACGGCCATGCCATTGCGC
Source organism: Pampusana beccarii (assembly GCA_013399365.1). NCBI lineage: Eukaryota > Metazoa > Chordata > Aves > Columbiformes > Columbidae > Pampusana > Pampusana beccarii. The sequence continues at coordinate 1,606,220 of VWYH01009117.1, forward strand.
TGTGGCATTTCTGCCAGGATGGTGACTGTGGAGGTTTAATGGGTCTTGAGGAAGACAGAAGAGTTCTGATATTATGCAGCAGACTGCATATGCCAAGCCATTCTATTGATAAAGTAGTTTAATAAGCTCACTCTGATCTACATGTACATACAGATCAGTTCTGTAATTCTTCACTTTTTCTTATTTTTCCAGAATTTAATTTCTCCTTTACAGAGACAGCTAACTGGAATTCTGACTTTAAAAAAATATAGTTGGCCGAACACACACCCACAAATCAAGCCTCAATAAATAGTCTTTTGAGTCAGCTTGCAAAGCCTAAACCACAAATGTATATTCTTTAATATATCATCATCATACAGCAGAGAACTAAAGCAGCAGCATAATTGCATAATAGTTCATTTAAAATAAAATTATTCCAACTCAAAGTATACTTCCCCACCTGACCCAGCCCAGAATTATATTCTAGCCATTCACTCCTAAGTCACCAGTTGTACAATTTCAACTATCAGACAACACAGTCCGATAGAAGTGGCATGAGCTACTTTTCGTGGGAGCCCCAAATACTTCTTTTCAAAGAGGCAGCAGTTTACTCCAAAGTTTTTTCATATTTTTCTCTCCCACTACAATATACAAGGAGATTTTATTCATTAAATGGTTACTGCTTTTACGCATGTATAGGCTGAAGGCTGTGGCGTGGCCTTGTCTGAAGTATCTAGCATCATAATATACATTTATTGAACAGTTTATTGATCAATGTCTGAATGCTTATCTGATTTTCTTCTAACATGCCCATTAAACAGAATTTTGACATTCATTTTGGGAAAAAATATATGAGAAAAAGGAAATAGATCATTAAAAAGATACTTGAGAATTCCTCCAGCAGCAACCTGCAGGCATAAGTGAAAAATTGTCAAGTATGATTTATGAAACCTTGTTAAATTTACTTAAGATAACTGGGAGGCAGACTAGTACACTAATAATTTCTTTAACATAAAATCTTATGGAATACAGTGCATCCTTTATACAATAAAAAGGCTAATTTAGCTTGTCACAACACAGAACTAAATTAATACAGAAGTCAAAAGGCTCTCAATTTGAGCTATTAAATACAAATACTGGGTGATAGCCTAGCTATTGCTACAATTCAATGGGCTTTTCTTGCCTTGTCAAGTGAAAATTAGATGTTAAGTGTGCATGCAAGAGAAGATTACTGTAGTCAAATTAAGGTAGATTTACTACTGCAAAAAAAAAATCTACTATACACTGTGACATTTCAGATCAGCTTTTTCCCGCCTCCCCCCCCCACCCCGCAAAGCTGCATTACTTAGGTCATTAATATTATAGAATTCCAGTCAATTAAAAAGCATTACTTTTTGGCAGATTTTGGTCTGCGTGTAGCAGTTTCTTGTTTAACTGAGAATTGGTAGCATTCCTTCTGGCCTACAAATGCAAACTCACTTCTGCTTCTATGTGTTTCTCATACACAAATTGTTGACAGCTGGAAAGTTATTGCATGTAAAATGCATGTATACATGCACAAACATACACACACACGCATATGCTGCTGAAGCTGTATCCTGTTTCGAGCCTAGACTGGCAGGTGGTCATGATGAAGAACAGGAGATTCTTGTGAAGAGTGCAGAACTCCTTGCTGTTGTGTAGCGAAGTTGATGAATACCTGTAATACATGAAAAAGGTAGGACTTTCACAATAACAGTACATGAACTGAAACTTTGAAGACACAGCTGACAATATTTTTTTAGTTGCTTTCTCAAGCTTTTGTAACTCAAAAATTAATAGTTTATTTTGAGGCAAGCCCTGTAGAGATATATTTTGTAATCTCTTGAAATAATTCCTTTTCACCTCTCCAACTACTACAGTGATTGATTAATTATAAAAATAATGGTAAAATGAGTTACTAACATATATGAAAATTAGATTTTACTGCTGCACAAGTTAGTGGGAAACAGTTGTTTTAATTTGTTTTGAAATCACACAGCTAAGGAATTTGAGCCTGCTTTTTCTATCAGTAATTATCACAGATGAGGGTCCATATATTTCAAGGTGAAAGTATACTTCTGAACATTGCAGAGTGATGATTCAACAACTAATGTCCCTCCTTGATGTTTTTTCAAGCAGGTCTTACTACAGAAGGGCTTGTCAGCTTTTTAATCACACAACTACTTGACAACAAGGAATGAGGAGTGAAAGATGGCTAGTCCTGATTCAAATGATTGTATTCATATGCAAACAAACTTGGGATGCATTATAAGGGTGTTTATTATTCAGAACTATTTTCCTGTTTAAAACTGACAGCTAGTCAGAGAGAGGAAACAAGGGTAGATGACTGAGGTGATGAATCACCATGAATAATGGAGAGGAAATAAGCTTGAGCGAACAATGGCTGAACAATCAACAGGCTGAAATTACCTTATATGCAGCCATTGAGTGAATAGATCATTTACAAGCATTTAATAGATCAGTACAAATCAGAATGTTTCTTTAATTATTTGCACACGGGAAAAATAATAAGTTCACATCATCTATCATGGAAAATTAATATTTTGACTAGATGTGACTCTCTATCTTTGTAGAATACGTAACAAGAAGCTGCATATGAAGGTGATCTAGCACATCACAACCACCCAGAAAACCACCCTTGCCATCGTTCTATTCTTCCTTCTGGACAAATAGGATTTCACAGTTTTAAGAAGTGGGATCTCTTCTGTCTGCTTCTGCATTGCCACTGTTCCCTAGCATGCAGCATACTTACTGCAAAAGAAAGCTTTCAAAGGAAAATATCCTGCAAGTCTAAGGTTTACTGTAATTTGCACAGACTGGTTCAGCCTTGACAAGGACAGTGGTAAGATTTCAACTTTTGGACCATGAAGGTCCCACAGTCCCACCTTCTCATCCCATGCAGATTTAGATGTATCTAAGCACCAATCATACTTTCACACAGTACAGATATGTGGCTTATTGTGATGTTTTTGCTGTAGAGCATAGAATCATAAAATGTCCGGAGTTGGAAGGGACCCACAAGGATCATCGAGTCCAACTCCTGTCCCTGCACAGGACAACCCCACAGTTCACGCCATGTGTCTGAGGGTCTTGTCCAGTCTCTTATTGAACACTGTCAGGCTTGGGGCCGTGACACCTCCCTGTGGAGCCTGTTCCAGTGTCCACCACCCTCTGGGGGAAGAACCTTTTTCTAATGTCCAACCTAAACCTCCCCTGGCACATCTTCCTGACATTCCCTCAGGTCCTGTCGCTGGTCGCCAAAGAGAAGAGATCAGCTCCTACCCTTCCTCCTCCCCTTGTGAGGAAGCTGTAGACCATGACAAAGTCTCCTGTCAGTCTCCTCCAGGCTGAACAAACCAAATTACTTTAGATTCTCCTCATACAGCTTTTGCTCTAAACCGTTCACCAACTTATGGACACTTTATATCTTTTTTTTTTATATATTTTTATATTTTTTTTTTAATCCTGTGTTGCCCAGAACTGCACACAGNGCCTGGTTCTTCAATTTGTCCAGATGCCTCTGCAGGGCCTCTCTGCCCTCGAGAGTGTCAACAGCTCGTCACAGTTTTGTGTCACTGGCAAACTTACTAAGCAATCCCTCAGGCCCTGAGTCTAAGTCATTTATGAAGACACTGAAGAGCGCTGGCCCTGAGATGGTTCCCTGTGGAATCCCACGAGTGACTGGTCGCCAGCCCGACATAACCCCATTTACTAGAACCCTTTGAGCCCGGCCCGTCAGCCAATTGCTCACCCATTGCATTGTGTGTTTATCCAGCTGTATGCTGTACTGCAGTGTTAATCTCCAGTGTAAAAGCAGTAGGGATTGTGATATTACTGTGTAGACCTGAGATGGCCTGGAACTACTGGTTTGTCACATACATTTGGCTAATCCATCAAATGCTATAGTGTTCTACTATACCAACAATTACAATACACAGAATCTTCAGGAAAAAAAACAAAAATGGTGGCGGGGAGGGAAGATAGAGGAAAGAATGGGAAAAAAAAGAAAAAAAAAATATAAAAATTAAAAAAATACCTCCTCTAACGTGGTCTGGCTGATGGAGTAGTGTTTGATTTGGAGAATAGCTTTGTGGTTCTCTAGGACTCTGAAGAGCTCTGCTAAGCATCCCTGACTTCGTGGTACGTGGTACTCGAGCAGGTTGAGATGTTGTCCCTGAAAACAAGAAAGAATGAGAGAAACAGCCAGAGATAAGTGAATTAAGCTGCACTTGGATACATCACAGGATAAAAAAACAGCCTAGTTTCAGTAGGTTCTCAACACAGTTTAACATGGAAAACATGAGCTTTTAAACAAGAATGCATTTTGTCTACATTGGTAGCACAAATAAATGTTCATACTCAAGACCACATATTTTGTGCATGTTTTGAGATGACATTTTGTTAATCTTATTAAAGATATATAAATTTAGGACAATTTTATGCTCATTCTTTCCCTAAACGCAGATAAAGTTTAAAAAAAAAAATAAAGCCTTGAGAGTTTTCTTGGAATCTAATTACCGTAGGTCTTTTGCAAGGCTTCAAATTAAACCATCTCAGTAAAGGCAGAGACTTATCATCTATGCACCTAATCAGAAAGCAACCAAAGCAAATACTCCCAGTGACTACAGTGCACTCCTACTTCAAGTGAACACAAAGGCGGGTTGAAACTCATCAACAATAAAAGCAAAAGGAAAATATCACTCAGAGAAAGGACTTGTTTATTTATGTTGCATAAATTACTGTTTGGAGTTGATCTGATCAATATCACAACTCAGATTTTTAAGAATTGCTTAACTGGAAAATAAAAGAGATGCTCATACATAATTTTTTCAGGAAAAGATCAATATATCCAAATGTGTATATATTGTTCTCACCAGCCCATACTTAATCCTGCCATAGAACAAATACTGTGATGTGAGGTTTTAGCTGTACCTTAAATTGTGTTCCAGGAAAATGCAGTTGTAGATGGTCCAAAATCATTCTTTGATAACTTATTTTTTTACTAAGCCAAACCTTGACAGAATAGCCATCTCCAAACCTAAGAATGATACACCATAAACAGCAAAATAAATCCATTTGTCACTATGAAGACAGGAACAACATTTGCTTCAATTGATTTTCTTGTAATGGTTATGTCAAATAACATCATGTATGTCTACTCCATTATCACAGTGATTTTAGTGTTATACTATTGAACAACAAAATTTCAATGAGAAAGTTGTTAAATCAATTATAACAAACAGAAACAAACAAAAAATTTGTTATGCCTACATTTTAATTACTACAAGATATTTCACTGTGCAATGTACCTGAACTTATGCTAACTAAAGTACGCATTAATTACCACATTGCTTTGAATGGTTAGCAAAAAACTGTGATTACTGATCACAAACACAGAAGAAAAAAAACCTTTAACTTTTCTAATGAGGAAAATTGGCATGTAGCGCTATTTTTCAAATCTTTTAACAAAGCTGCACAGTTTTTATTTTAGCAATGTGAGTACAACTGTCCTTTACAGATACACAAAGGCAACTATAGGGGTATCTAGAGAGATGACAAAGTTAATTAATTTTCTTCAGCTATATGGCCACATAATCTGTCTCAGGATAATCTAGGAAATTAACTCCTCTTTCTCAACATACATGTGATAGAAGTTAAGCACAGGCAACGTAACCAACACATTATTTTTTTAATTAGATTTACTCACTGCTAATATTTAGTTGGGGAAGTTACAATAAACCCATAAAGACTGAAATGGCAACCACATTTTATGCACATTGCTTAAGCATTACAAGTTACGCAGCACCAGCTCCCAGAGCGAGGTGCAAGGGCAGAGCTCAGCAGAGAGGTGAGGCGACACGAGGCTGCTGCTGCATCTCTCCCTTCCCAATCTTCCTTTGCAGCTGCACGTCCTCCCCTTGGGTTCACATCCTGCTTCAGTTGCTGCCGCTGCTGTTCCCTGTTGCCGATGAGCAATGGAAAGGCAGAGCTGGGAGGGGGTCAGGGAGCTCAGACTGCGTTGTCCATATCTCCCCAGAAATCTGCATCTTCCTCCATCTTCCTGCTGACCACCATTCTCACATCCTTCACTCCAGCATTACTTCCGTTTCTTCACTCTCCAGCTCCGCGATTACTCATCGCCAAAACCTTTACTACAGTTCTCTTGTTTCTAGAGACTATCCCCTGCATTACTCCCTTGTGCCAATACCCTCCTCTCCCACGTCTTTTCTGTGTACAACTCATGATCCAGGGTAGCAGGTGGGTTAATTGGATCTGATGGGTGTGAAATGCACCTTCGTGTGTTCAAAGCAGATGTATCACAGCACACTCTGTGATGCTGCCCTTTTCCAACATAGAAAAAAAAAATGTTTACAGAATATCAAAGTGTAATGAAAAATAGAAAGGACTATTCTGAGACATACGTCCAGTTTAACCACTGTCTGAATTACTCCCAGCAAAATACCCACATGAAGGACCACATGTTCCTCATCTATAATACATGAGTAGCAATGTAAGGGCTTTAACTTTAATTTTGTGCTGGAACAGAACCTCTCTTGGTATAAAGTAATAAAGTCTCCACTGAATTAAGAGCAGTTCAAGTTTCCACAACAAAAAATTCTACACTGCAGATTTTATTCTATTAAGAATTTTAAATGAATTCAAAATACAATTTCCAAGGATCTTCTCAGAGAATAATCCTGTTTCTTTCTGTAGAATGGAACTGTAATTGCTACACTTTAGCAATGACAACAGCAGCTTCTGCATAAGAAGTTGCACTGTATGAAAAGCCACATTACAAATAAATTCTTGTAAGGTTTTTTTGGTCGTTGGTGGTTTTGTTTTCGCAATAAAACACAACTACTGAACTGCTCGAAAGGGATCAAGATGAAGCATTCCTGATGCAGTCTTCTTTGTTGACTCCTGAAGAATGTTATATGAATTAAATCCTATTGGGTCCAAGCTGCAGGGTACCAAATATCAAGTAAGCAATAAGACCTGACACCTGAAACATGCTGTTACACCAAAGAGATCCAGAATAAGGTGGAATCCAAAGCAGCAGCTAGCTGATTTGCTTTGCAATGGTTTACTAACACATAATAGATCTCTGATTAAATGTTTTAAATGCATAGCATCATCCCTGAAAAAATACATGTGACAATAAAAAAGTTGTTACAAAGACAGATATAGTTAACAAGGGTGTTCAATTTAATTGACAGCCAACCTGAGGAAACATTTTACAAGAGATCATTGATTTTTACCAGTTTTCTAGCATCTCTACACAGCCACCATTGAATTACCATTTGAAAAATGCCTGCTTAAGGAGACATTCAACTGTCTTATAAAATGAAATTGTTGTATGTAATGAAGTTTTGAAAGAAAATGAATCAAAATTCTGATTAGCAAAGACAGAGAATTCTGCGTTAATTTGGTTTAATTCTAAATTGTAAATGGTAGAAAAACCAGCATGGTACAGATAAAAAGCTTTGAAAGATTTTTTTTTTTCTTTTGGCTAGTCAAATTATGATGCTTCTATACCTTGATTTTATAATTCGTTTTAGTACAAAAACTCCCCATACAGAGTAAGCTAATCAGCAATAAACATTTCCCCTTGCTATAATCAGCAAGCTGTTTTCAGTAGTGAACTGAGGCAATGGAAATTGAGTTGACCATTTTTTTTTACTCTGTTTTCCTCTCTGATTCAGACAATGTCATTAATTCAGAAACCTAAAGTGGAATTACAGAGAAAAGCCCAATCTGGTTTGATTAGCACTGTTAGTATCAAACCTTTAGCACCTGATAGTTCAAGACCTAGGGAGGGAAACATTATCATTAAAATGGCATGAATTGAGCCAGCACACCTGTTCAACAGCCATCTGCTGCAAAAGAATAATCATCTTCTCAAAGCTATTCAACAAAGATATTTTCCACTGCTAATTTCTACCACATTACTTTAATAACATCTGCATTTTTATTTGTGTATACATATACACAAACACACATATTTTGACAAAAAAAATTCCTCGTTATCCTCTCTCTTTTCCCTCAGTCTAACTAGATGTTTATGCTTGACTTTCACCTCATTAAAGGTTCTGAGTATTACTTATTGAGTTCTTTACCTAGTAAAATGCCACCATGAGACTGAAACTAAAATATCAATTCCCAGATTGGTTGTAAACTAATTAACTTAAGTATTAACAACAGCATCAGCTGCACAATCATGAGCTTAGCAAGGACTACAAAACACAACCAAGAACTCCATACATTTAATTTCTGAGGTATTCAAGCTAGCTGAGAAGCTCGAATAATAAGGGGAAAAAAAGAACATCAAATGGCAACAAGGAATGGAACAATTTCCATATCAAGAATTGCTTAATAGGTTAAAACTTTTCACCATCGAAGGAAGATGACAAGGTGGTAGGAAAGTTTCTTTACGGAGCCCAGAATAATGACTGGCCTAAGGAATGTAACTAAGGAACAATTCTTCACTCTCCTATGTTTCTCATGCGAGAATGGGGGTAACAAATTAATTTGTAGGGAAGGCAATGCAAAATGAGTAAGAGGAAGTAATTTTCTTTACAGCGCACAGGGAAACTGTACAACTCATAGACATAGGATGTGTTGGATACCAGAACCTGAACAGAGATGAATAACAAATTAGAGAAATTCATAAGGGAGGTGAGGGGGGCAGAAATCCAGTAAGACCACCTCTGGCTTAGGAAACCTCTAAGCAACAAATTGCTGAAGGGTGGTCGAGTAATGCGGAAAAGTAACTTCATGTGCTTATCTTGTATCTGTACTCTTCCCTTCTGGCTGCTGACAGAGAGAGAATATGGTGCTAGCCGGGTTTTTAGTCTGACCTTACAGTTGTTTCAGTATAAATATCCCAAAGAAGAGGTCAGCCTGGGCTAACCGCCCAAATGCTTCCTCAGTTCTCAGAAGGGTTTTGCGGCCCGTGGTAGGGTTTCACAGCCACACTGACAGCAGTACAAGGATAGATAATATAAAACTACTTCAGATACGTGGCTTACGTAAACTATAGTCACCCTGGAATAAAGTGGAGCCAGATCTACACTGATGAGAAAGTCCCCTGGCTGATTTCCTGATGCTCTTTCTAACCTTGCAATGGGAATGGAGGTGGATTTAGTTGCCCAAAGTCTGAACATTCTCATAAATACTAACTGGAAGAGTTGCCACCGGGAGCAGATCAAGTAATACTAGCTTCTCAATGTTCTCTTCTGCCCATTTCTCAGAGGCCCTGGTTCAGAGATTTGAATGGAGGCAAGAAGAGAAGTTGCTAAAATACAAAGCCTTGTGGCCACGCAGCTGAGCCTACACATGGCTGTCACAAGGGGTCCCTAGAGAAACTGACTGAGTGGGTTTTTTTTAAGCTTGACCCATGAAATCCTGTTTTCTATGAAGGGTGAAAAAGAAAGTCCATTATCAGCAGACTTCTATTTGCTTAAATATTTATCGATCTATCTATGGAGTTTGGAGTTTGCTTTGGAGTTTGCTTCTCCACAAAGGAACAAAACCAAACCTGGAAGTTTACAGCAGGATCCAGAATGACCAGTTCATTGAATCACACTTTTCCCTAAGCCCATTTACCATCTCTTCATCTTCATCTCTTCATCTTCATCTCAGTGAAACTGCTGAATGTAACCTCATGAAATCAAGAACACAGCCCTATTTCCTAAACCCTGATGAATAAGAAAAGCATCCTATAATCCAAATGTTTTTTTTCTACTAATCAAAGATTAAATTTCTTGGAGAATGTTGTGCTATATATATACACATCAAAAAACTACAGCTCTCAAAAAGTTTACTGGAAGAAATATAATGTGCATACTTTATGTATGCACTAGTCTGAACGATCAAAAGATTACCTCAAAATCACATTATTGGATAGCAAAATAAAAAATAATAAAGAGAGCATTGACACTTAATGTCTGCGAGGAACTGCATCTTTTAGGGTAAATGTCATAAATCAAAGAGGGAGAATAATTTGCTACTGTGCTGTTTGTCCCTCTGTTTTGGTTTACATTCATTTTCAGACAGATATGATTCTACTTTCCCTAAGTGAATAAGCCTCATCTAGACAAGCTAACTGAGTTATTCCAGTATGATTGCTGAAGCACAAGATACAGATTCAGGTCATTTCCCTTTCAGCCCCTAGACAAAAGTACGATTTACAACGAGATCAAAACTTGAACAAGATTGAAAACAAAACACTTTGAAAAACATCAAAGAAAGAAACATAAAAAGAAATAAAATTATTAAAATAAATACATCACAGTTTAAGATAATTTTAAATCACATGATAAATTTAATTATTTCATCTATTAAGTGGCAGGTAAAGAAAATATCTAGGAAAGACAAAAGTTATTAAATTTGAAGTCATTTTTTCATTTATAAAAAAAGCTAAAATCAAATTTAAATATACTATCACTTGCAAAATGTTGTTTCCTTCTGTAATTACTTAGAACAACCTCGGTGTTGCTGAAAAACAAACATAACAAATAAATTATACAATCTGTCTTCCATACACTATTAATAGATTTTTTCATCATTTTTTAATGGATTACGATTTTTCCAGGGTAACAATAGAAACGTGAAAACAGTTATTAAAACAAAGAGTAACACTTGTTCAAGTACATTGTACATGAACTACTTGTTTACACACACTCTAGGCTTTCATATCAAGCCATCTAAAGTTAATTTCTTTATTCAATAGTCATTGCCATGACAGTGACAGCCTTGGGTTTTGAGCAATGCAGTGTACAATCTTGCCTTGCTCTTTGATTGTAGGCATTTAAGTGCTTAGGGGTGATTAAAATACGTAGTAAAACCCTCAAAAAATCTTGTTAATTATTTATACATGTGCACACACAAAACCTGTCTGCACATGAGTTTGTATGATTGCACCTACAGGCAAGTATCAGAGATCTGTTACTCTTGTAATATTTATATATTACATTCCCAAAGAAACAGGAACAGCAGCATCATAATTCTGTGCAAGGCTGATGCCACAGCCTACAAAGAACCAAAACTGTTTCCTCAAAGTACATTCTGGGCCTCAACAGCGAAAAAAGCAGCATGAAGTAACATAATCATTGTGTTGCTATCACTGTTTCCTGGTGTATAGTTGTTTTAAGTGAGTTCGAAGGAAAAAAATTAGGATATGACATGCTAAAACGTATAGTAAAAGAACCTTATGAACACTTCAAGGTCATATGTCAAGTTAAAAAGTGCTAGAATGGAGATTAGCTGTGAAATTAAAATTCAAACCACTGGTATATTTGCACTGTGTAATAAGTTTAAATTTCATCATCACATAACATCTCTTCATGAAGTCCCTACCATCGATGTCCTATAAGACGTACTGGAGGTACCTGCTCAGGCAAGCAGCTTTATTTGCTGGAATATCTAGAAAACGTTGCAAATAAGACATCAGATTGAAGAGAAAAGGAAAGAAAGTGATTCGCGATTCTGGTACGGCCCTGAGGAATGAAATCCTACCCTTTTACCCCAGTACACACCCCTGTGCGTTCTGTGGTAACTCACATAGATGACCTTTTTTTGCTGCCACTATCCTATCCATGTTAAGTGCCCACCTTGAGACCCAAGGCTCCAATTTGCAGAAGGAATTTGCAGCACTTTCAGAAACACCCACAGCTACAGCTGAAGTTAACAGGCATTGTGTTTTGAATGGAATGTTAAACGAACAGAAAATATTTAGCTATAAACTGCTCAGATTGACTACTCAAACCCTTTCAGTTTAAGTATCATGCTTCAGTTACTCCTTTATAAAATGGGAATAATTATTTCGAATCCAGTTTCCCAGTAGTATTTTGGAAAACATAGATGTTGATATTTATGAAGCACTGCTCCAATGAATGCTGATAATATTGTATTTAGAGACAAGTTTGAAAAGTGTCTAGTAAAAACAGCACGCAGATCACATACTAGGTAAAGAAGAAAATATGAATTCTTAACTAGATGCTTCTCATTGAATGAACGGGTCCACAGACATAATGCAATGTCCTATGGAAAACATAGTATAAAATGACAAAAAAATGCATTGTAGTGCACAGGAACTGCAGGGCTAAATTAATGTTGCACAAAGTTTTACGAGAATGCAAATATTTTGCTTATTTCTGAACTCCCTGTATGTTTTTAAAGGTTTAAGAACTCTTTTTTTCAAGCTTTCTTCTAGGAAGATAAATTAATAGCTATATTACATTAATTCACATCCACTGCCTTAATACATTTTTCATGTACAAAAGGAAATTGTTTTTTAGTGAACAGGAATAATATATTCACTTCTATATTTTATGGCATGTAAGAAACTTACTGCTAGTGTATCTATTAGTATAACACTGTTTCCACTGAAGGATGAAATATTGATGAGATCTTTAAAATTATTCCTTTCTTTTCCATCTAAGAAATCTACATGTGTGAGCTTGAGAAAAGCAATAAAATGTTCTCAATCAACCTTTAAAAAAAAAAGGCAAAGTGTAAATAGCTTGCCAATACATTTTCCATTCTATACTCTGCTATAACAACTGGATTAATTGTTGGGTAATTTAATCAGATGGTGTGCTAATAAAATTTGGGCAGACTTGACGTGTGTCCAGCACTTGAAAAATTGGTATGGGTTTTTCAGCTACAAGAAGTCTGTCCAGATGGCCCTAGAATGAAGGACAGTATGCAAAATGTTGTTCCCAGAGGACTGGCCAGCCGTATCTGACATGGAAATGCTTCTGTGGATTTTTTAAAAAACATTACTTATAATGGAGAGTACTGGAGAGAGCATTTAAACGTAATCCATTCACAATTTAGAATAATTGACTCAGCTGGCAGCAGTCATCTGGAATTACGTTTTAATGGGCACAACTGCTAACACGTCTATCTCATACAAACTACATCTAGAACTAAGATGCTAACTTTTTGAAAACTGCCGTTCAGTTCATTCTTTACAGCTAACACTTTTCTTGGCATTATTCAGAAATTTGCCACCTGCAACAAAAGGCCTTTCTAAAGAAGTCCACCACTTATTATCCCACTGAGAAACATTTGAGGGTACTTTAAATCTGTTTAAATACAGATAAATATAGTCAGGCCTCAACAGTGGGGAACAGAAACCCAAACACCTACATCTGTAGCAAGAAGACATTTTTGGATGAGTATTTTGTAACAGGCTTGCACAAGAGCTGGGAAAATTAATCAAGTCTCACACATTAGAAGCAGCATGTGCCACTTTTTATATCCCTATGAAGCTTTTATGTTTCATATTAGCGTCTTCCTGGAGCTCGCCCATACCCTTCATAGCAGAATTTTGTACCGCCATCTGATAAAGCTGTATTCGGTCCAAGATTATGGTCTTTTACATCTGCCAAGGGCTGAAAGTGTAGTGAGAGAAAGCCAAATCCTTGAAACCCCATCACAACAAAGCAGATAATTTAACAGGACTCCAAGGAAGACCCATTAAGCCTTCATCACACATCCATCAGAAAGGTGATCATAAGGTAGACTTTACAGGCTGGAATTGTACTAAAGGAAAAGCAAATATAATTATTCTGAGGATTTCCATCAAGACAGACAGAATCGCCAGGAAGGGAAGAAAAAGTGTCGTTTTAGTGAACATAGCTACAATTAAAAGAGGAAAAAAATTATTGAGACATGCTAATATAATCACATATAACATCAAAATGTGCTCCTACATTTATTTGTTATAACACAGGACTCATTATATCATGAATAAAAGCTGTATAGAAGTTTTATTTGGTTTAAGTATTCATAGAGTGCATGATTTCTTCTTCCCACCCTCAAAGCTAGGTCAGGTCACTTGTACTTGATTTTAAAATATTTGTTCAATTTGATTTGTAGAAACAAATTGACGACAGACTGAAAGAAATCAAGAGCTGCCTATAAATAAGAGCAATAAAAAAAAAAGGCACTATAAAATCTGATAAATAACACAATAATCTACAATTATGGTTCCCATTAATTCATTTTAATACCATTCTTACCTCTTAATATAAATACATATATTACTAGCATAATTCCTTGACACACGTAGCACACAAAAAACTATTTTTATGGTACGAGTAATTTAAATTAAACCAGACGCAACACAATCAGTTTTGCTTATGCTTTCTTTCACTTACATTGCTTCATGGAACAGTTTCACTAAACAAAATGTAAGGTGATGAGGTTCTTATTGTGAGATGGTGCCAAGGGCAAGTATACTAGACAATGCTAGTTGCAGGAAAACATTGAAAAATAGAACTGGATAGCGATACACCAGTGGAGGTGGTTTTAAAGAAAGTGTTCTTCTGCTGGTAGGTGTTTCCTGATAGATTTAAAAATCCTTACAGTCTATCCCTTGAGAAGGAACAACATTTTGCGCTGTATGGCAGTGAGAATGATAGTGCTGTTAAATCATGGGGAGGGAAGGGAAAGGGGTTTCTTAAGTGGGTTTCTTAATCTCCTAACAATTATTTTATTTATTAGATGTGTAATATCCTGGGTTTTATAACGAAGCACTGTCTTGGCAAGTAAAGAAAATCAGAGTCAGGAGTTCTCTCTGGAGGAAAGTTTGGAAGCTAGAGTAAGCAATAAAATAATAGGAGTACAGGGACAGTCTTTGGCTTCTCAGCAGCACTTATCAAAAGTTTTCTAGAGAAAGCATGGAAACATCTTTACTGTATGCTTAGTTAAAGAAAAAAAAAAAGGCAAGCTTTAACAATTCTGTGTATATGAGGTTTTAAGATTGTGCTCTCTACAGTGGCTTTGCTTTCAGAAACCAAGAAAATGAATTAGGTAGTCAGAGCAAATTCAGACAACTGCATGACTTTAATTAAATTCTTTGATAAAGCTGGTGACCATTTTTCCCTAATAAAAGCTCGTAAATTTGTAGAAAAATTCAATAGGTTCCTAAACAATAAGTCTGGAAAATTTGGAGACTAAATAATTCAATAAGTTAAAGGGATTTTAGCTGTGTTTTAAATGCTTTAAATGAACAATCTTAGTGCATCTTCAGCTGCACAGTTGCTATGGAAAGTCTCAGCAATATTGGTATCCAGTGCACATACCTTGCCACATTAATGCCACTGACATACATTAAAGAACTGTCACGGCAATACGAGGAACACAAACCTGCTGATAGTATGCAAATTTCTTAACACAGAGAAGGTCTGGGGTTTTATAAGTTACAATTATTTTAAACAAATAATTGCTGTGAATATGACTGCCAATTATTCTTATCATGACCCTGATTCTTGAATGGCTGATCTGTGAATGTCTTTATATCCTCAGAATTAATTTGAAGATACTTCTAGCATGTCATATCGTTTATTCTTCTGCGTTGATTTGCTTAGTGTGATCTGAAAGAGGTGTATCTACAGAGGCAGTGCAGCAAATTGAGAAATAAGTGTACTATTTATATGAACATGGTGCATACTTATGGGTATGCTTATGATGTCTTGTTTCCTAAGAAGGTGGATGAAAAGATGCTGCTAAAGGAAACATCAGAAGTGGCAAAACAACGAGAAAGTCACTGAAAAGATAAAGAAGAAGCTAGCCTTTGTGGAATGCCTGATTTTGCCCTCTCAAGATGAGGAGAGACATGCACTTACTCCAGAGGATCTGAAACACGAAAAGGAGGGTCCCACATTTATCCCAGCCGATTTTATGCACTCAACTGAAGTGACTAATATCATTTTTCAATATTAGGGGACACACACATCTTCAAAAAGCAGTTTCGCCTGCCTAAGGTCTGCATTGTCCACAGCAGACAACTGTCTCTCTTACTACAAATGGAATAAGGAGTGCCTGCACTCCTGCTAAAGTGCCCCAGCTAGTGGGACAGTAGGCCACTCTGTGCTATGAAATTCAGAAGTAAGAGACAGGGTGGCAAACACAAAGAGCTAGATGCAACAACAACAACAACAACAACAACAACAAAAGGCAGAAACTGATGAAGAGCGATTGATTTCTCATGCCTCCAGAAAGTGAGGCGACTACTCTCTGAAAGGTATGTAAACATAAAAAGATGGCTAGGATCACACAGAACAATCAGAAAAGATAGATGCAGGCCTCATTTTTTCACCATCCAGTCGGTAAGGCCTCTAGCTGAAAGTTTGTCTTGATTTAAAAAGAAAAAAAAAAAAAGGAAGGAGAAAGCTTATTAAAGTAGATGCAAATCAAGCCCATCATGCTAATGTAGCTGTGAAACAGGGGCCTACAGTTCTACGAAAGGGAAGGACAGAAAGCCGAAAGTGCCCTCAAGGGACAAGAAGTTATCTGAGATAGAGAGAACTTCTGCCCCATAACCACTGCAGACAGCAATTCTAAAACATTTCTGTAGAGCTTGTTTACACTGTCAATTTTATCTGCACTTAAAAGTGCTAAATGCTGAGCTAGTATACAAAGCAGTGTGGCTTTGCTGCTTGTAAATGAGCTGTATCATTTTACACAGCTGACTGGGTGTCATAAAAATTTTACTTATTACTGAATGGAAATTTTCTAGCTATTAGCTGCAGCAACTCTTCCCTCAGCTTCTGATTCTGTTTCCTTTGTGGTGGTATGAGCCCACACTCATTAACAGAAATTAATTCAGAAGAGAGGCTTATGCACACCCGGGAAAGGACACAGAAAACATAGCATAAATATCTGCAATTGCCAGTGAATTCAGTAGGAAGCGGAGATGGTTCAAAATACATTGTCTTACCAGCTGCTGACCTGTTAAAAGTGCTTCTTCCTGTTACAAGAAATCTTCACAAGGAGCCAGTTTATTTCATCTCAACATGTTGAATTCTCACAACGCATTTCTCAGGTTGGGTGCAGAAGTGCTTCATTTTAGGTACAGATCTCTCTCTTTCAATTACCAGTGCAGACCACAAAGCATTTTGGCAATGCCATATGTCAATTGAGCTTGCTAAGATATCCTAATTGTCTCTTTTTTAACTTTAGTGATGGCAGGAGAAGGAAGATGTGCTTAGCAGTCATAAGTATTTATGCCTTGCCACTATTAAAATGTCTAGCCAGCTCTTAGGTTGAATGTAGCTGCAGAAGGCTTCATGTTGACATATAATACCTGTTTTTAATGTGCTGGGGAGATCCAAGACACTTGAAACTTCCATTGACCATAATAGCAAGCCGTGTGCAGAGGGCTTCACATTCTTCCATACTACAAAATAAAGTGTGTGAGGGGAGGGAATATTAAAGAATAATAGCAAAAACAGTGAATGCTATTAATATTATTTATACCTAACTTTAACTAAAGTGGAAGGAATCTGTACAGCTGCAAAAATGGGTACACAAAACCTTTGACTTTAAAAGCAAAAGTCAAATTGTAACCCTAGTCAGTACATACTAAAAGTTATTACCACATGACAGCCCAAAAAGAGCCCTGAAATGGAATTTATGTTTTCAGTCCAGAACTAATTTGACGATGCACAATGCAAAGGTTTTATTATCACAGGCAGATACCTGAATAGGCAGTGTCAGAAAGTCTCAATGAGTGTCATGGACTCTGTTATTCACTGTAATATCTGTTTGTGGTCATTCTAAACTAAAGGATAGAGGGATAGGAATGAAGTAAATTTGCTCAGTTTGCCTCTTGCTTAGTATTAATACATGCCCTTAAAAAATAGTTACCCATAGTCTGATTGCAGGATAGAAGACGCAAAACACCACAATCCAAACAGAATTCAGGACATCGAAATGCAGCTAAATGGAAAAGCAGGATCCTGTTCAATGCGACTGCTTCAGAGGATAAATAATAACTTTGACTTCTAAAGCTCAGGGCAGATGGGCTGCTATTCTACATATTATACAGAATTGTGTGATCAGTTCTTCCAAAGCATTCCGTTAAATGTGGGACATCAGTTGGGACATATCCATCACCTCAAAGAGGAATCAAAGTTTTTTGATATTCCTGCAATTCACTGTGTGCACTCCCCAACCCTTCCAAGATAGCTAAACAAGGGTCATCTTGTATGTCTCAGCCATGTGCCAGTCCAAATTAAAGTGGTTTTACTGAACAAGCATAGCAATTAAGTACCCTCCTAGGAACAACTTCCTTAAAACAGGACAGGGATACAGTGAGAATTGCCAAATAGCTGTATTTGAGAGAGGAAGGGAGAAAGCTTGCTAACGCAGCTTTCCACAAATCAGGAAGTTAGCTGGGTCTCTTTGGGGTATAGTAACTCCTGATGGTCCCCTTAGCATAACACTCCCCATCTATGGCAAAATAACACAAATTTAGGCTTGTATGGATAGTTAATATAATCTAACTCCTCCTCCCTTGAAACAAAAATTAACCATTGCCTCTGAAAATTAAGTAAATATACCTCAAAACCTAATTTTTACACAGGAAACCATCTCTATGCACTTATTTGCTGATATGTATGAAGATTCACTTCATAAGAAAAATTCCTTTACTTATCAAGTAGACTTTGAAAGAATCTCGAATAAATTACCAATGGCCTTCAGCAAATACTATAAATAGTATAAAATAATTTCTTTCCTCCACCCTGGCACAACAATGTCTTATTAATTATAAATGAAATGTGTGCACTCTAAGTGTACTTATATGTGATTCAAGTAATTCATTTGTAGAGCTAAATGAGTAATTAGTAACAATGTGATGGATTTTTTGTTGTTGTTATTTACAGTGTGTTAGACCACAGCTCTTTCCTGTTTAACTGGCGTTGACAACTAAAGATTCTTAATATGGAATGAAAAGTCAAAGAACTCTGTTTCCTGAAAAACACTCAATTCAGATGCATAACTTATGTTCCCTAAATGAGTAAGCTGGTAAGCACTTGCGGATCAAATACAGGTGTGTGATTTTCAAGATTCAGCTTCCGTAAATATGAGGTGTTTCAAAAAGATGGACCAAATTTGAAATCACTATGTCTCTGCAACCACAATTTGCCCATGAATGAAACTCTTACAGTCCGTACAGCAGGTGGAGGGAACATAGAGCATAAAAACATAAAAAGGTTACTAAAACTCGATAACTCATTAAACCATTTGTAAATTTTTGTGTAATTGTAACAGGTTGGGTCCATCTTTTTGAAACACCCTGTATATTCCCTAAAGGAAAATTTATTCGATTTTACTATAGATGTTACAAAACAGTATTGATGTTTCCTCTCTTAAACTGATATACAAATGACCATGCCAGAGAATTGACGAGATATTGAACATAGATAGACTTTTTTAAGAGGGTGGGGTCACATTTCCAGTAATGCATACAGTGAATAGCTGAGACATCTATCTTTAGGATGCCATGGTGTAGTCTTTTCATACACTGGTGCAAAACAGAATCCTTAATAAAAATCTGAAGAGGATTTTTCACTCCCATCTCCCTTTGTAAGAATTTGTAACATGGGCGGCTGCAAAAAGATAATCTGCTGTTCCAAGCAAGAAGAGATACAAATATTGAACAGAAAGAGTATGGAAGAGGAAGAATTCATTGCATCATTTTTTCTGTGCTTGCAGCCCCCTTGAGCCACATTCTAATCTTCGGAAATTAAATATACAAAATATTTAGGATTTACACAAGTTCAATTTTCCCGAGCAGGAAGGAAATGCCATAAAATACCAAGACACATTTTGCTTTTCACGCCAGGGTGAGCATGCTTTCAGAATATGCTCCTCTGCTCTCAGATGACAACAGGTGAAGAGAAATAACAGGAATATGCTGGATGCTGGGAAAAGGGTCTTACCTGTGGGATGTCAGCACAGCTGCACAGCCATCCTGAACTTCCTTCAGGATGGTTTTCCAAAGGTAGCGTTTAGAGCAGGGATCCATTCCAGAGCTGGGCTCATCCTAGGGGAGAAATTAAAATGATGATACAGCAGCATGGCAAAAACATACTACAGCTCCAGCCCAGCATGAAGAATTAACAAAACTCACAATAAAATCATATATTTTCTCCTCTAAAAAAGCTATGTTTTCAGGAAGTCACTTAAAAGGCACTCTAATCAGTTCTTTGCTCTAACACAATTAGTGTCGTTTCTAGATTTATAGAAGGCACTTTTTATTAAATAAATTTTATATATAAAAATAATATTATATATTATATAATAATTATTATAAATATACATACATGTGTTTAATAGTACATATGCATATCCTTTTTTAAATAGGAGAGACTTGCGGGTATTATTCCTCACTTTCTGGGAGGTTTTGGTGCCTATTTCTCCCCTACATGCACATCTGCCATGAGTACAAGCAAGTGGAGAAGGAGTCCTGTAACTCCCGTCTGCCTGCACTGCCCATCCCACAGCCAGATGTAGATACCGTGTTTGGATTCAACATCCTCCAGTAGTTACTTTGAATTCCTTTGAGAGGAATTCTCACATACAGTGGAGAGAATCCACAGGATTAAATAACAAGCCAGTCAGTACTGTCCGGTGTAAACCATCTGACAAACCCATTCGCCACTTGGATGGCTTTCATGGAGAAAGAAGTGCAGCTATAGAAACAATATTTCCCCTTCCTATCTAATCCTGTTGTTCTCATTAAATCAAATTTTGACTTCATATGCTTGTGGAAGCAGAAGGAATTATACCTGATTGTCAAAAGCCAGTCTATGCCAGTACAAAACTAGGCAGAAGGAAACCCTTCCAACTCCTCTTTATACTATAGGACTTCATGAGGGGTGTCAGTACCTATTAGGGTGGTACAGTATGGCCTTGGCCAATGTATTTGCAGCAAGGAATCCCAGCTGAAACCTGGAATCAAAGTTCTCAAGAAACAAAGCCAAAAAACATACAGTTTGATGTTGAATTTGGTGCTTAGCTACCAATGGTAGAGGTGAAAAATAATTCAATTCAGTCTCCTATTATCTATGGTAGCTAACAAAGAAAACATAGAAAGCAATAAAAATAAAGCAACCCACACTGCTAATTAAATTAATAGCTACAATCCTAGATGCAATCTAGGAGAAAATTCAGTGTTTTACACAGGTGTCTTTGCTTTCAGACCAAAATAAATACTTTTAAAATACTGAATAACTCCTTTAAAATCTGCTAGCTTTCTAAAGCCAGCCAAATGTTTTAAATAAGTTGACATGTTTAGATATTCTTCTTTCCTCTTGTCATTACATACACAATAGTCAATGCCCTGCAGCAAGAAGTAGGTTGAAATGGATACTTACAGCAGCATACTGTCATAAAGACATTAAAAAACAGCTGGAGCTTTTTCTAAGATCAGGAAAAAGCACTGATTTAAGATTATCTTCATCTTGTACTAACTGAACTAGGGTCAGTTTAAGCATAACATGTAAACAAAATAAATCAGGTCAGAAGTGAGGCAATGATAGGAAGTTAGAAGCAGCAAAATGTGTCTGATTTTCTGAAACGTGAACCATGTGACAACACCGGTTTTATCTGGTTCTATTTAGCCTCCGGTCTATTGCTGGAAGCACTGGATTCCCTCCCAACTCTGTGAAGCAGATTCCCGTCCTCTGACAGTTCTGAAAGGCTTTTTTCCACTTTTGAACCTGTTTAGCTCTTCCCAGCCAAGGCTCAATAAAGGCATATTCAAACTTCTCCAGTGAAACAACAGGTAATGATGCAAAAAAGAATGTGGTGTTGTAATGATGAAGCTCCCAAAGCTTTGTAATTCACTGATCTTCAATTCAAAAGGCATTGTTTAAACTGGAAAGGTCAGTTTCAGACCTAAACGAACAGTAGAATGCAAGCACCAAATCGACATGTGACAAATAATTCAAATTAATATCATTCAGGGGTATTAGACTGCTTGTGTGATTTGTAAATCAAACAAAATATAAGAACTAGCCAGATTTATGAAGTATGATGTAACAAGAAATATTAATATTCTGAAAAAAATGGGTCAACTATTAATAACACCAAGTTACTAATTAAAATAAGAACCTTCCTTCTTAAGGAAGCCAGTAGAGTCGGTCACGTATATTTTTCTCTTGTTATAGACAAAGTAGAGGTTACATAAAGCATTAATAAATTTTACATAAAATGATGTTTTCTTCTTCCACATAAAGAAATCTTTTAAAAAAAATTACATAACCATTTGGGCCATGGGATGCTACAATAGCATTTGTGTGTTTTGAGGTACCTTTTTTTCCCTGCTTACCCAATGACCCAAAGAAAAAAACAAAACAAAACACCTTCCATTTCTATTTTTGTGAGCACTGGAGAATAAAACAAGTGGTGTTCATGCAGCAGAACAAGGGGGACAGTTGTACATCCGTGTATTAATTACTCCCTGGCTGACCAGAAGACTACTTGATTTTCTTTAGAGCAACATACAAGACAACAAAATTCAATGTAACCCATTTATCATAGGTGCAATATTGCCTTTACTCACCAGTAAAAGTATTTGTGGTTTACCAACTAAAGCCACAGCAGTAGAGAGCTTCCTCTTTGTGCCAGCACTGTATGTTCTCACCAGTTTGTCAGCATGGTCATTGAGTTGTAACCGGTTAACAAGGTCCTCTGCAACCTGTGGTTTAGAAATTTGGGGGCCAGAAAAGACAAGCCCAGTTAGGTAACATTTGTTTTCAGACGGGAAGAACTCTTTGTTCATGCATATCAAACAAATGCACATGTTTCTTTATTTAGCCACATTTGCTGCATATGATTACTTTTGAATCTGAGACACATACAAAAAGCTTCTCTAGGACCCCTTGGATGTCCACAAAGCATAAGGATTTTCTTCTATATAAAATTTGGCTTTGTCATTCGTTGTAACAGTCATTTGCATTCATTTTGTGTTGATGGGTCCTAAAATGTTTCTCATTTCACCTCATTCTCTGGTGTTTATTTGATCAAACATCTCAGTCACTGAAAATTCAGGGGATAAAATTCTACATCAGCCACAAAAATGATGGGAATAGCAAAAAAAGTAAGTTAGAGGTTTAGGATTTAGAGTTTCTTGGAGACAAAAGATAACTTAAGGTTAAATTAATATACCTTTCTGATAATTGAGAGCAGTAAGCTGACCCTATATCTTGTTTAGTTGTAATTGCTTAAATAATTATGTGTGATCTGAGTAAGCTGGGCAGGCATATGTGCACAGCTGGAGAAAACATTCATGCTGTCCTCTACGGCCTTTCTTCTCTCCTTGCCAGAGACAGTCCTAATGTGCAATGCTTCCTGAAATACCGGTGCCGGAGGATTTTAAATGTAGCAAGACTCTTGCTCCATCTGTATCAGCTGTCACTGCTGGCCCATCCAGGGAGACCTCATGCAACAACATGAGGGACACAGAAGCGACTTCTCATTGCAGAGTGGTGGGACCAAATGACCTCTGAAAGTCCCTTCCAACTCAAACCATCCAATGATTCTCTGCGCACCACTGCCAGACGCACCCTGCTAAGCAGCAGGTGTTTAGCGACGTGCTGCTGGGTGGCTGTGTCATGTCAAGGGGTGATCAAATTTGTGATAGAGCCAGCATGACTTCAACCTCGACGTACCATAGGAGATTCTTGTAAAACAAGTAGTTGCACATGCTCTATTGCCTGAGATCAACTGCCAGGGTATGCCCAGCAGCACGGTGCACTCTTTTTGCTCCTTGTGCACTACCTTCAGCAAAAAGCAAGGAAGGACCAGAAGGATTAGTCACATCAGATGGACAGTCTCCAATTAATTCAGAAAATCCAACAGAAAAAAGCATATCAACAAGCAATATTGTGAATTGATAGTCACTATCCATTTCAAATGAACTAAGTGTAGTAATTTTTTGGTTCGGTTTGGTTTTAGTTTTGTTTTGGGGTTTTTTGGGTTTTTTTAAGATAGTTTTATGCAAAGTCTTTAGGAAATGACCAGGGTGTTCATGATCCTTTTACCAAGATTTTTCAGTGCTACATACAAAAATAAGAGACACTTCCAAGAGCAGGTTCTCTGTAAGCAGGAACAATGCTGCAGTGGTGAGAATCTGGAGTATTCTATTGTTGATCCTAATATTAATAGTCTGCCGTGTTCAGTGTATCTTAATGTATAACCTGACAGCAATGCACGTTCTCAGACGAAAGCTATATTTCATAAACATTGCTCTGACTACATTAAATGCAGACAGTTTAAAACAAACAAACAAACAAACAAACAAACAAACAAACAAAACTAATTAACAACCATTAAACCACCCATGGATAATTTTATACTGAAAAGTTCAAGTCTTCTGCTATTTCAGAGTTAATTCACAGTGGCTTACTTTAATTTAGACACTAGTGCTGCGTATCAGAAGAAGTGTTGAAAATTCAGACATTCTGTGGCTTTAGAAATGGTCAAGCATCTGAACTATATTCTGACATATAATAGCTGAGCTTGTTTGTTTGTTGTTTGCTTTTACTTCCAAACAGAGGTTTCATTGTATAATATAGTAAAATGGCCTCTAAAGTGAACACCTCTAAAGCATACGGTGGACTCTGCTAAAGGGACTTGAGTTTATTACCACTGCGAATGCAGGATTAATCCCCTATAAATGTACCAACAATATACGTAGAATTGCACAGAAAAGCACATAAAAATTAAGACCAGAAAGTGAAAAAAATATATGATCTCTTGTTTACACCAAAATTAACATGTAATCCAAGCTACAACAAGCTTTAAGAGTTATTAAACAATAGGGAGGACTTTGTATAATATCACAGCTGAAATGCAGTAAAAGCTATCCTTCTGCTATGAACAGAACCACTATTTCTGAGACTACTTTGAAGTGTTATAACAGAACTCTTAGTCTAAGTCAGCAGAGCGACATTCTTTGAAAGAGACAATGAATGCTGCACAGGGAAGAATTTAAAAAGCCAAAAAATAGTGCCAGAGAGAGAAGAAAAAAAAAAAAATTAGTAAACTAAATCTTATTGTAGTCTGTAGCCACCAAGGAGACTAAATTATGTATCAGATATGAACATAATGCTCTTTGTAGGGAGCAACACTAAAAAGAAACGACTTCGCAAGATTTACAGTTCTACATGCAGAATCTTCCCATCTGGGAGCATTCAGTGCACAAATACTCATGACTATGCCATCTCTTCTTTTGCACAAGGACAGAAAGCCTGGCAATTCCTCTGCTATGGGAATTTTGCAAAACGAGTTTTAATCTAGGTAAAAAAAGAGGAGTGGGAATCATCCCATAGTGCCCACTTTGCTGCTGTTTTGAATGTATAGAGCTTCCAAGATGAACCTTGCAGATCACTGTGGTGCAGACCACAACCTGGCTTGATATCTAGATAAGCTTCTTTGGTGCAAAATATATAAAATAAGAGCAGATTTGGAGCTGAATCATCATCAACACAAAGGCAGAAGGATTACGCAGCTTTCTTACTCTTAACGATTTCCCAGCTTCCACTAAAGAATCTCCTATTCCTGCTATCCTTCTCAACCCTTGCATTTCAAAGGAGCACTGCAGAGCATGCTTCAGCAAACATAAGAATATACATCCCATTCTTCTTTCAAGAGATGACCCCAAACTTTTTTCTCATTTCTTTAATGCAAATCATAAGATTTCCAGTCATAACTGTCTTAGCTTCATCAACATGACTTAAACAACCACGAAAATGTAATTTGAATGAAGTTAGAATATTATGTATTAGTTGTATTATGGAGGAGTCTGCACATCTCCATTATAACTCATTTATTTGTATAAACAGTGGTATCTTGTGGTTTGTACCGTAGTATACTATAAAGTAAAAATGAAAATCCCTCTTAAACTACTTTAAATGAAACTCAGAATTGAATATGTGACAAATATTCAGGTACACAAAATTATGCAAGAGATTTACAATTCTAATGGTTTCCTTCCTTTAGTGAATGTGAGATATATACACAAGCAGCTTTTCTTCCTCCTTGTCATATTCATCATGATGTTCTATTTCTGGTTTCAATTACTTCCAGCAGTGAAGAGTAAGGAGATATATCATTTAGCAAGTTGGTAGCATTGAGGTCAAATTAAAAGACACAGGGATATTTGCGAATGTGTACATTGTGAGAGCATTTGAACCATAAAGATGTTTTACATCTAGTCCTGGCTCTAATAATATTTTTAAACTCCTTCTCTTCTTCCCCCTACATAAATCCATACTACAACAGACTTTACATCTATCAGCTAACAATTTCCAATATTATTTAAGATTATTTACTTTTCCCTCATGGATTTTAACATCTTTAGCAAGAGTTATTTCTCCCCAAATTAATTTGGACTAGTTCCCCTAGCTTTGGAATAGGCATTGGAATGAGCCCTTTAATCTGTAAAATTTAACGAAAAACCTCCTATACTTTGTGAATTTCCTAAAGACTACAGTCATTCCAGGAGACGCAGTAAGGTAACTTGAATTTTTGCATACGTGTTAATATTTGTGAGAGTGAAGTCTAAAGTAGGCATGGTGTCCTCTGTACGCCAGGCAACCAAGAGGAAAATCTACGTCACCAAAAATCAATAAGTGATGCTAATTGTGTAACCACTAATGTTAATGCTTTACTACTCTCTCAAAATTACCATCAATATTCAAATAAAAAATTTAGTGGCACTGAGAATTTTCAGTTAGTGTGTCTTCCAGAATAACTTGGAGTTAGCAAAGATTCTATCCGTTAGACGACTAGAAATGTGATAGTTTGTCCATCCTGACTTGAAAGGCTGTATACACAGTGTATTAATTTTACATCATTTCTGACAAAATAGATATGATGTATAAATTCTTGATGTTTTATTTTGAACAAACCTGCATAAAGCAAAACTGACCTAATACTAATGTGTATTATACCTAGTACAAATGATAATAAGCATGGGATGAATTCTGAATTCTTCTGAAAAATAACTATACACTTCCCAAATAGTCGTTCAAAGTGTCAGTTTCTGAATAAATGAATGCAGTGTAGTCTGAGTATCCCAAATCACAATCCACCATCAATTCCACACCAAATGGTATTAATTCTGCTTCAGAGTAAATTCAGTATTGTTAGATTTCTTACATTAGGAAAGCATATACTCATGGTAATCTTCTAGGGGAAAATAGTTAATTATCCCAGAACCTTATAAAACTGTACACAATAATTCTGCTTGAGGTCCAAAAAATGTAAGCACGCAAAGAAAAGATGAATTTAGAAATTCCTGTTTCTAGCAGCTATAGAATACAACATGTAAGGAAGTCAATGACATTCCAAAGTCAGTGCAAGAATCTTCATAGTGAGTTAACAAAGAGAAGTCAGACTGACATTCTGGGAAGTTGCCTCTGAAGTCTTGGTGAAACTTGTTTCGAGATTTGCAACACAAGTTTTGTTGGAAACGGGAGTTGTCATTTAATATTGTGTTAATATTGTATAATTTTTACCAAGCTGCATGTTGTCTTTTGGAACAAATTCAGATGCTGAAACTTAATGTATTAAAGAAAAAAAAATAATTTAAACTACTATGTTAAATTACTATCTGTCTAAATAGCCCAAAAGCTCCAACTTTTCCAGCAAAAAAGGCACTTTTAGAACAGGTTTGGGAAGTAAAATAAAACTTCACATTACATGAAGCTTAACATTGATAGAAAATGACCCATTTTTCTCCTCCTTTCCCATTCCGTTAATTACTGTTTTGGAACATTAAGTGCACTCAACTTTATGTCAGGCTCTTGACTCCTGCTGTTGATAAATCTGCCTAGCACAAGATTTGATCCTTGAAGGTAGTGCTTCAATAGATAACATCAGCAACAACACAGCCTGGAAGTCACCTGCCTGCTTGCCAGTTTATTAAAAAACAAAGAGAATTTATGTTTCTTTCCACATCAAAACCATGTACGCTCTAGAATATATATATTTGTGTGTGTATGTTAGCATAAACACACACTGGTAAACATTCAGAGGCAGGCTGGGAGTGCTGTATCATAGACAGGAGGGAATGGGAAAATAACAGCTTACATTTCCATACAGATGCTATTCCAAAACATTCCCAGACCTTATTTTCTTTACAGGAAACTAAAATGCAGAGTTTCTCCCGGCACCAGCCATTTCTGAGTTGAAACACAGCAGCTGCTCGACACTTGACAGCAATCCCACACAGTTGGAAGGGCCCACAGACAAAAACATTTATTTTCCTCTGAGATAGCTGCATTTCGGTTTTTGATGAAGGTAAACTGGAGAAACTAAACATTATTTGCAAGAGCCCTTTGATGCCTTAATCGCAAGCATATGGCAACAAAGTCTGCTTGTCAATCTCTGCAGACAAAACATTTGGACAACTGAAAGTGAGAATGGTTTCTGTATCACAAATGTGAAACTAAGACATAGAAGGCTGCCTGTAAAGAACAGTCTAAGTCTACACACCTACATTATCTGCGGTCCAGGGTAACAGGAAGATTAACATTCATCTTCTCCCAGTGCACCACAGAAACATAACTCATCTCTAAATAACACAGAACAGATTTTGACCCACTGGAAGCAGGACCTGTACATGAATTACCACACCAGTTGAGGAATGGTTCCTCAAATGGTTTTGAAAACTGCTATTGCAGTACCTGTGTACTGATTGCCAAGATAATAGCCGGACCTGATATATAAAGTGGATGCTCTTAGGTACACCAATAATTCATAAATACTTCTGCGTTTGAAATGGGTTTTATAAATGCCAGATATTTCAGAGAGAGCATTTTTCTCACATTATCTACAGAGAAAGTATATGAAGCCAGGTTACCCTTGTGGCTCCTCACCAAATACAGACAGGAGACAGCGTTTTCATTTGTGTTCATTTACATATGCAGATGCAGAGAGACACCCTGCAGGCACAGCATAGAAATCTGTTGGTATCGTCCTGCTCATCGCAATCTGGAAAGCTTCCCAGGCACCTGAGAAAATCTCAGTGTCATATGGGACAGTTCAATTATGAAATCTGTGTCTGTAAGCACACCACAGATCTCTCTGTGTTCTCAAGCTTCTACATAGCTCCTGATCCTACTCCTCATCCTCCAAAAACAGCTGCTGCTGGGAGGCCAGATGACCTGAAGGAATCACAAATCAAGCAGTGACAGCAGGATTCATGTGCACACACACAGACACACACACACTCACACACACACACACTCTCCTCCACTACCTGGTGTTGACAGAACCTGACAGAGTGTAAGATTAAAGCATTGACAGCCCATTGTAATGCATGGATCAGTTCACACTTCTCAAAACTATTGTCTCCAGCTGTCTGCAGTTGAGGTATTACCAATAAGAAGGTGTCTGCTGGTGCCACCTGAACAGCTTTTTCTCACATCTGTAAGTACTAAAATAAAATAATAGCTAAGGATTCTGTGACTCCAGGAGTCCAAAAGATAGCACAGCGCTAAAAGCCCAACTCAGCTCTCACTCGAAGACACCCATCTTGGCAAGTTCAAGGTGTTTATATAAAAGTAACTCTTCCAATAGGGCTGAGGCAATTATTTTAACTGTGGGGAAGTCCTTCTTAGCTTACATCATAAGCTCATTCCTCCTCCATTTCTCCCTCAGAGGACCATAATCTGCCTGGGTTTACGTGCGTCAGCCTATTCACAAGTGGGGAGCACGCTTACTCTGTACTGTGGAGTGAGCTTGCTGGGAGTAACACTGAGTGTGAATGGCCCAAAGTATGTGAGTTAAGTGAGTCCCACAAAACTTAATTAAAACTATGTACTTCTATCATTCAAGTGCTTCTGAAATTTCCATTCTTCTTTAGGTGTCTTAAAAACTGTTTCACTTATAGTACATACTGTACCGTTTGGACATGTGCATTACAAGAATGTATTTTCTTATGAAAATGATAAGACATAAAAGAATAAAAGCCATGTTTAGAGCATTTTAAGAGTGCTGCTGCGAAGTTAAAAAAATCAAACTTTGATTCCTGTTTTAAATTACACTTAGAAGCAGAAGCATTCGATAACATATGAAAGGTGCGTGGGTATTTAACAACATCTTTTCAAATGACTACAAGGCTTTAGAGGAGATGCCAGAATCTCCTGCCACCTTGGTGTCTATTAAAGTGCCATGATAATAGATGCTAGTCATGATAGGCTTTTAGCCCAACTGTTAGAGAAAAGCTGTCAGTTCGTGGAGAAAACAGGTAATTACAGTGGAGGGGTTCAGTGCAATAACAGTTATCTCTTAATATATTTCCTTTAGAGAAAGGGAAACATACTCAAATTTTCAGTACTTTGCTTGTATTCAGAAGCAAAAACTACCACTGATGAGTTATGAAGCGCAAACAACTAAATAAAAGACTACATGATGATTTTTAAGCAGTCAGAAAGAAATGTACGGTTTAAAGAGTTAGTTAAAAGTCCAGCCGGGCAGGACACTGCCCAAAAGAAGGGGCAAAGACTTGTAAGAGTTTTTTATTTCCCCCAGTCTCTCACCCAGAAACACCTAAATTATTAGTTTAAGACAGGAAAAATTCAAAATATTGTCTGTCCTGATGCTATTATTGGGGCATGATGGCAGTTATTTCTCAATACTCAACGTCCCATTGCAGGAATCATACCTTTTTATGGAATAATACCTAGCTGCTGGGGTGGATAAAGGCTGCAAAGAACCAGAAGGTGGCCCTCTCACATACAGACAAGGAACTGACTGTAAACCCTTTAGCAGACCCTCAAGCAATAGCCAGAGGAATGCTAGGTAGGTAGAAAAAAAAAAAAGATATTTAAGTTACATGCAGTTTTGCTTCTGGAAAAAGGAAAAGGAAGACAACAGGCAGCATTCTGGAGGTTACAAGGACAATCCTAGAGCCATGGTGACTATGTGGGACTAATATATGCAGCAGGAATGACAGACACCAATTTCATATCACATTCTAGCTGTCTTATGTTAAGAGAGATGCAGTTAAGCACAAGAGGCTGAGCTGCTCAAGTCCAGGACAAACCAGAAACTTCCATCTGCAGAGACAGAAAAAATCCCACATTTTACACTATATCCATTTGGTACTTAATTTCTGGTATTGGCTGACTGGTTGCCTTTGTTATAGAAAAGGAGTACTGTTTGCTGCTCAACACAGGTACATCTGTATTTGTAAATTCAAAACCTCTCAGTGACATTCCCAGATATTGTCATTATCTATGCTAGCAAGCTCTCAAAGTATTTTGTGACGTAGGTTTGGTCTCTTCTCCTTGGACAACCCCAGGCCTGGTGTGGCAGCTGCAATATTTTCGGGACCGCTCCCAGCAGGCAGTTTGAATGTAGCCACCATCCTGTGGAGTTTAAGACATTTATTGGCAGAATGCTGACAGTTGTCTTCTCAGCACCCAGATGTTTGGTTTATTTATATATTCATTCAACAATTTTTAATTCCTTCAGAGTCTAATCCCATCTCTGAAGAAAAGAGTTTTTCAGAGATGCATGACTCAGAACATGCGGTGTTCCCTCCCAGTTCTCTAAGTGTGATAATGAAGGTGTTGAACCATTCGTAATTTCATTTCCTTTAGCAGCTTTGTGCCTGAGATTTCATTTGTATCAGTGCTATTTTAGCATCCTCAGTGATGTTACTGTGTTTTGAACTGGCATAACAGGCAGGAAAAAAAAATCACAAACGAACAAACAAAAAACCACCACATTGTTTAAATAAAGTACCAGTAATGAAAAATTTTATAACTGAAGCTGTTAAGATAAAATATTAGATATTCTCTCATGTAAAAAAAAAAAAAAAAAGAACAGTTGTTTTATAAACTTCACAGCCCAGCCTGGCTTCAGCTTCCCCTGCAAATGTGTTTTGTGTAATTACCTTATGGATATCCTGTTTTGGAATTCCACGCAGTGTGCAGTAATAATAAAGATGCTCCCAACCTGTTAAAAGTTCATCCAGGGCATCTCGCTGTGGACAATAGCCGATGAGAATGCCTTCGGAACTGGCAGACAGTATATCCATTTCAGACCTGTTTGAAGAAAAAGCGAATGTCACGAATGTTGTTTTAAAAAACCCACAGCCCTAGGTTTCACCCTTGGGATACAGAGTCTTCAAGAGAAACACGCCCTCAACTCCATAGGTAAATGAATTTGAATCTCTGCGCTTTGGTCACTTCCTGCAGTGTCACCCACTGGCAACGTGTGCGGTTTGTCCATTTCCGATTAGCACGGCCACCCATGTGTCACTGTTCTAACGCTGTGTGGCAAGCTGAACAGATCAGCGCGGGAGAATTAATTCTTACCAGGTTTACCTCCCTTAGCTTTTTGGCAGACCCTTCTCTAAGGAGACATATTTCAAAACCAGACTGCCCGCATCACATTCAACATTAAAGGTGAAGTAGTGGAGAGAAAGGGGGAAATGTTGCTCTGTATTCTTTGTGTGTTTGTGCACACACATATGCATGCGTGCATTCTCTAAACAACTGAAACAAAACGCAGAATGTTAACACCTAGTAGGTTAAAGACAACATAGGAAAAAAATATAAAATTATGCTGATTAAGGAGACTTTGGTCATCACTTTGTAGCTGTACAGTATTACTTGAAATCGCATTCATCTCTAAGAAGCAAGCTTGATTGCAAGGATGTCTCATTACCCATAATGACACTAAATCTATCCTATTTATTCCAATATCTAATTCAACATTCAGTGATGTTGATTTACACGTATAGAAAAGACCTGTCAAAATTAAGATACTTAATAACAAAAAAAAATGCGAGCTTTGAAAGAAAAAGGTTTTTACAAGATTCTCAGTAACAGAATTATTTTCTCCTTAGGGGTTTTCTACATTTCTGGTTAAGAAAACGAAATACGTGATTAATCATTTAGACATGAAGTAAATGTATTAAATGCAGTATCTACAATTACAAGCACTAGTGAAAATACAAACATGCATCTCCTGTTAAGATTCAGGAGTCTGGAGAGAAAAAGAAAACACCAATTCTGCATTTTACATAATGAACCATAGTATCAAAATATATTTTAATGCTATCAAAAGATAAATTATCATGATTATGACAAACCTTGCTGGGGCCTAATTAGAATGGTCCTTTTCTCTTAATAGCAAAGATATAAAATTTTAATATCTTTGTAGGTTTGGATGGTGCCAAGGAAGTTAACTGCCTGTAGACAGCTCTCTAGACAAAGACTCAATAAAAGAAAAAGGGTGATAGGAGAAAGAGGATATCAGAAGTGTATTTCCTCACTAATTTATGTGCACCTACAGATTATTTTAAATGAGGTATATAGAGAATTTTTACCAGCTCAGTTTCCAGCCATACCTAAACCAAATTAAATCATTTTTTAAGGTCATCTTTACTGTAAGATACGGATTGATTAATGTTGATCATTTCGCATAGCCTGTCAGAAGCAATGGATTCCTCATTTAATGAACTCTAACACAGTGAAATACTATCCACAGTGAAATGTTATCTAGATGCTTCTGAACACAGAAAGATGTGCCTGAGGTGTGTGTTACTAGGAAGGTTCAGGCACACTAACAAGGTTTCATTTTGGTGCAGCTGCTGTTTTTGGAGAAACAAGAGACAGGTCTTTTGGTAATACGCCAAGAGAACAAATCACGCTCGGGGGTAATTTCAGGGACATTTACTCAGCATGAACCCTGTAGCTGGATAGAAACACCTAGTCTGGATGGGTCTGTACCACGAAGAAAAAAAAATAAGTATGCATGGTTGCAAAAAATAACAGGCATCTAATGTTCTTTAGCTAGAACTATATTAGACAATAGTTACTCAGTTTGCATTAGGAAATAAAAACACACCAGTGTCCCCAGTGCTAATTATACAAATACAGATATTATACAGATAGTGTTGTGCCTCCTGTACAGCACACAGCCTTAGATGAACAATATCCCACCCAATGACCTTTAGCTTTCATAAAGGAAAAGTACAGTGGAAATAGATAATTTAATATTCCTGCTCAGTTTGGTCCTTATCTTGCCACTTTATCCATTAGTGCTGACCTTGAACACTTAAAAGCTCCCATTAATAAAGAGATTCTAATGCATTCACTAAAGAATTCATGGACTTATTTTTTTCCATCTCTGTATCTGTCAAAGCAGAAAACAATCTGATCAGAAGGAAAAAAAAAGGCCATATGAGGATACTGGTCTTGTATAGATACTTTTTTGGTATGTATAGTACAATGCCTATTCTTCTGTCAGCAATATCATTGAATAGATTTCCAAATCAAAAAGCTGGAGATCATCCTTCAGTTTTGTTTAGTCAGGTCCTAAGCTTTTTCTGACTACTGAAAGAACAGATGAAAGAAAAACACAGCATGCTTTTTAATTATAGTACATATTTTACAACAGAAAACTGCCTTTATCTCTGGAAATTGATTTTCCTTGAAATTCAGTTTATCTTTCAGATTTCATTTTCATGGGTATAACTGAAACGAACACTTCAAGTAGTGATGGCATAATACCTGAAAAACTTTTCACTAAATCGTATATTGCTAATGTTTTTTCTTTAAAAAAAAAAAAAAAAAGTGATGACATT
This sequence comes from Pampusana beccarii, assembly GCA_013399365.1. Classification (NCBI taxonomy): domain Eukaryota; kingdom Metazoa; phylum Chordata; class Aves; order Columbiformes; family Columbidae; genus Pampusana; species Pampusana beccarii. Next base: position 1,640,655 of record VWYH01009117.1, read on the forward strand.
CATTAAACTAATAATAATTATCTTCTTCCTTAACAAATGTCTTCCTATATGACATGACGAGAATCAAATTGGAAATACATTTTTTTATGTTTTCTGAATATAGATTTACACACAGAAAAATGCTGATTTTTTTTTTCTCAAGCTAAAGAAAAACAGAGGTTTGTTTTCTGCGCTTTTATTATCAGGATGCTAGCACTTCTCATTAGGCCATTCATATAAAAACAGGACAGAAAGGAAGAAAAAATATGCTTGCTTTACAAATAAAGAGAGCAAGAACGTATAAGTACAGATTCCAAACCCTCACAGCCTTTATGTTCATAGTACAGTAGACACAATGGATTCCAGTGTAATATCTAAAAACTATAGGCAGAAAAACAGACTTTTGTACTAATATAGGACTTTCCGTATCATAATCACACTGAGTAATTGTTCTCTTCACATTCTGTTAGTAACTTCGGTTACATATTATGATCAAGTTAAGACATAGAACTAACATGGAACATGAGTTTTTTCCTTACTAGAAAAGACTTCATTTTTAGACTATATTGTTATGCTCAGTTAATACTTCCAATGAGCATTTAATTTTTATTTTAAAGTGGAACAGCTGCAACAGACAAAACCAACAGAACGTGTCCAGAAAGCTTTACATGTTAAACAAATTGCAAATTACATTTCTAGGACACTTTCAGAAATGGTCAACAGAATTTACGGCATCCTCATGAAAAATAGCATACTCTAGCACTTGAAGTGTGGAAGATGTTGCATTCCATCCCTTTCTAAGTGCTTTGGTCTCCATTTATAGAGTGAGAATTTTGATACTTTGTTGCAAATCATCCCGAAAAAAATCCAGGATTCAAGGAGGCTTCCATGAATTCGGAGTGCTCATCTTATAGAGTTTTGTACTATTGATGAAAGAGACTTGACAGACTTGCGGGATACGGCGGATAATAAACTAAACTCTGAGGGAATAAAACTTTTGCTTCTAAGTTGTTCCTGCACTGGTCGTTTATATACATGTATATACATATACATTTCTTTTGTGTGTTGGAAGAAACCCCTGAAACCTGATTCCAGTCCTGAAGGCCACATTAGGTGGCATGGGGCACTCCAGTCAAAAAGCCTTTGCTGGCACTGAAAAGATTCCAAAACACTGGGATGAGCAAGAATTATCTTGGACAAAACCTGTTACCTTCTCTCGTCTGAACTGGACCTTTCGTTTCCAGCAAGCTGGACTGGTTATTGCAGAGACTAGATTTGGTTCTTGTTTGTTACATTGGTTACCACTAACGCAGCTGATCGGTAGCTGCGGGCTGATGTTCGAAGGTGTACCTCACTTTCAGGTTTCCAGAGAAAACTTAGTACCCTCGATATTAGCCTTATGGCTGCTTTGGGAAAAATTGCTTCACTATTGACTCCACTGTGCACTTGGCTTCACTTTTGTATCCTTTTTCTGCAGTTTTTGAAGGCAGTTAAAATAAAGGTAGCGATAAATACAGTACTTACAATGTTTTCTGTAGAGAGACAAATTCCATTAATTAGTCAAAATGAAATATAAATTTACAAATTGCAAAAGTAGTTAGACATTCCATTGTTCTCTTAACTGCACATTCAATTCAGTGCCTACTAATGCTCAACTAATATCATAAAAAAATCAAGGTTGAAATACAATTAATGTAAATATAGCTTAGTTATAATTAAACTAATTATACTGCTATACAATGTAACAGCGTCTATCTCAGCCATTACATTGATGTAAATTTATTCTGCCTTTCAAGTAAAACTATTTGAATTACACTTTTAATTATTTATCAAATTGAATATCATAACTATCAAAAGAGTCCAAGTTGTAGCTTTAAAGAAATATTTTACTTTCCCCTCTCTGGAGAGCAGTTCTTTGGCCCCATGACTTTGTAATCAAACAGCTGAGATGACTGACATTTATTATAATTCAAATAGGATGGGGAGTTGCTGTCAGGAGGATCTCTCTGTGCAGAAGGAAGATGGAAATTCATGGAAGATGAATCAATTACACAAGGAAGACTGCCAAATGCTTCAGGCCTCAGTGGGACAACTTATGAACATGACAACACACAGCTTATCTATTTCTTCCTCTATGCACCCCACTACAAGTGAGACTTTAAGTATAAACTTAAAGTAAACTCTGCTCAGCAAACTACTACTTTCATTTGGCCAGCTCACACATGGTGGCAATCTAGTTATGGCAGTAGAGCTAAGCATAAGCTAATTTGAGTCCATTTGTACTCTTAAAGAGAAACAGCCGTGCTACAGAGAACAGAAAAAAATCTTCTGAATGTCAAGCAGACAATGCAGTTTAGTATTATACATATTTAAGCTTGGCAAATCCTTTGTATGGATGTTGTTCAAATGCCAGTCAGGCTCCTAATGTCTCATAGCACCATACCTTATAAACAGAGGTAAGCAAATTTTATTTAAACATTCTCCTTTCTAGTAATTTTCCACTTTGTTTTTAATATTTCTATTATTTATGAGAGGGACTCCTGGTACTTCAGTATCAGTATTTTATTGTCATGTCTTCCAAAGTAACTATTTCAATTCTGCCTCTTTCTTTGGCACTCTTTAATATCTTTAATATGGAGATACACACTCTCTATATGATAATTATTTTTATGTTTCATTTGGACAGATATGTTATCGATAATGGCAATGTTAATGAGGTACACAAAATAATAAAAATGGCAAACTCCCCTGTGAATGGCATTTTGTTATTATCTTCACAAGACTGGCTATGGTTCGTGACATATTCCTATTACTTCTCTTACTGGACTATCTTTATCAAATCACAGTTACCACTGGAATGTGATTGCAAAGGTTAGAAGCTGCTTAAAAACATTTTCTGCTGAAGGATATGAAAACAAAAAAGTCATGGTTTTGGTAGACTGCTCAGCTTGTATACTATAAATGTGCATTTGCCATGTTATATGGTGAGATTCAAAGTTTAGGCACATGGTGCATTTAAAATATCTGCTTAATTTATAGTGTATCAAAAAGAGAAAAGCTTAATAAAAATGGACCAGAAGCCTTCCCTTCCCCAAAAGAATACCCCCATCAAGAGTGTCAGGAAACCCTGATTTGCAGAAAAGATCAAGTTGGCTCTAGTATTAATAAATATTCCTGCTTAATAACACCCCGTCTTACAAATCTCAGTAATACTGAAATGTTACATAACATCTAGTTTTTACACATTTTACTAAGCTTTTGTTATTAAAACAGACATGGTTTTCTCTCAGATTCTTAGAAATAAGCTCCTTTTTTGTTATTAAACATTCAACAAACAAACAACCTAGAGGCCAATAAATCTTCTAGAAGTACTTGAAGATACTGTGGATCTGCTTTTCTGCCCTGTTAAAAAGGCAGTTGTCACTCATAAGTATATTTGTCTTATTTTCTTTGAGAATCTCGCAGGGCTTCCCTGAATATAACTTGATTATCCATGTGTGAGGTTCCTTCTATACAGTTATTCAAGGAAACAGGAACTTTTGTGAATTGAGGATTTTCTGCATGGAGTTACATCAGCTAGGTTCTCCAATATTTATAACAATAATTTGCATACTCATTTCACTATTTGATCATGAAGAATGCACCACAAAGGATCCATCAGATCATAGTATCCTGTCCTTTCATGGTCACAGAGGACAAAAGTTGTGTTTTTTCCAGTCGAACTCAACAGAGATGGGATCTACATCTAAGCTAATACCCAAATTATTCAGAGGGAATCTCTATCAGAGGTAATATCTCTATGGAAGCTGCTTCATGACATAGATTTTAAACAAGAAATCTAGATCTGCTGACCAAATGGCCTGCAGCTGTGACCAGCAACTGCTTTCTTCAGCTGACTCTCCTCTCTTCTTCTGTGCCAGGGACACCAGGCTTTTGAGCACACCACTGGAGTCAGAAAAGAAGACTTCTTACCATGATATACCCCTTCTTCCTTTTATCTCAGGTGTAAATGCAAATCAATCTACCTAAAAGTCTTTGGGATGAGTAATTTTAGCCATTCTTCGATTGCTGAGGAAGGGTTCTCCAGACCTTTTGGGGTTCTTATCTTTTACCTATGGAAGAGTCATCAAATTTGTCCCCTAGTGATTTTCAGTAGAACAGCAACACAGTGCACCAAGATCTGCTTAATGGCAGTTGCCAAAATACGAAGCAAGGAACGAATTGAGGAATGACATAAATCTCTTCTCCCAGACTTGAAGCTGTTGCTTTCCTTAAGTTTAGCTTCTGTGTTGAAGTTTCCTTCTCAAGTTAGTGATAAGTTTTGAAAACTTGGGAATACGGGTTTTAAACTCACTTCAGCCACATAAAAATCCATAACCTGGACTGACACCACCATAATATAGGGTTAAAATTAATGTTGTGAGAGGTATTTTAGACACTTAAATGCAAACATCTAAGGCATATGAAGGGACCGAGAGCAGCCCTGCAGAAAATGACTTGGAGGTACTGTGGATGTGAAACTGGTCATGTGCCCTTGCAGCCCAGAAAGCCAACTGTATCTTGGGCTGCATCAAAAGGAGCGTGGCCCATAGGTTGAGGGAGGTGATTCTGCCCCTCTGTTCCACTCTGGTGAGACC